>CM029562.1:32963188-33344067 GCA_017309665.1 Coelopa frigida
TTTCAGACTCGTGTGTTATTTCAATATCTTTCTACGAGATATACATTATTCTAATTTTAATTGTTTTTTGTTTTCCACTTTTCTCTATTTGCAGAGTCTTCTGGACAAATACCTTATTCCAAAAGCCAGCAATCCAGAAAGTAAGGTCTTCTACCTGAAAATGAAGGGAGATTATTACAGGTATTTAGCTGAGGTGGCCACAGGAGATGCACGCAACAGTAAGTATTCTCAATATCACAAATTCTATCCCATCTCACTCTCTCTCTCTCCTCAATTCAATGCATTTGCTATTGAACTTTATATACCTATATACGATGGTTATATATAATTTAAATGCATTTTCCCCCTCCACCGCCCCCCCCCCCCCCCAATAAAAAACCCATCAACAACTCCTATTTATCCGAAATTCTACCTCCAACAGCCGTTGTCGACGACTCCCAAACAGCTTACCAGGATGCATTTGAAATTAGCAAGGGAAAAATGCAGCCAACACATCCCATCCGATTGGGTCTCGCACTTAACTTCTCAGTCTTCTACTACGAGATTCTTAACTCTCCAGACAAAGCTTGCCAATTGGCCAAACAGGTTAATTAATAGACAAAAAAAAAAAAAAAAAACAAGCGGAAAAACCAACATAAAATGATATGAAAATTTAAGCATTTCATAAAAGTCTATCTTGAGCCATGAGTTCTTCTCCTTGGACGTGACTATAAAATCTCTAGACAATAAAATCTCTAGAAACTAGAAATATTTAAACAATTTTACACCTAATTCTGTTTTTACACGGTTTTTTTATACAATTTTTTACACGTTTTTTGTACACGGTGTTTTCTGGAATCAATCTACCGTGTAAAAATAGAATTAAGTGTATTAAGAAACACGACATCATCTTCTCTGGGCTTTGGAAATGTATTAACAAATTGTTGTAGGATGACGATATTTTTTGTTATTATTATTAATTTTAATCCATCCTGCTGACAACAACAACAATGTGATCCTCTCTCCTTGTTATAGTTCCCCCTGTTATTTTATAGAAAAAGTTAATATTTACACATTTACATACATTACTCATTATTAATATGAAATTTTTGTTTTCTCTTTTTTTCTTTCTCGCTCTCTCTCTCTCTCTCTCTCTTGCGTTATGATAATGTCATTGAAATAAAAACCAACTTCTCTCTATCTCGGTATCTCTCATTCGACACGTCGTGAACTCGTCGTCTCTTACTATCTATTTATCTATCTATCTATCTATCTCTATCTCTCTGTCACATCGTCCGTCACATGCACTCACTCTCAGCTGTCGTTGAGGACTCGAAAAACGCCTATCAGGAGGCATTCGATATTGCCAAGACCAAAATGCAACCGACACATCCGATTCGATTAGGTCTCGCCCTCAACTTCTCGGTGTTCTATTATGAAATAATCAATTCGCCGGCGAGGGCTTGTCATTTAGCTAAACAGGTTCAGTTGAAAAATTCATTTCATTTTTTAAGTTCCTTTTCTAACCAACCTTTGATATGATATTAGATATGTATGATCTAATTGTTCGTTGTGTTTCTTCTTTTCTTTTACCGCGCCTCTCCGCCTTTACTAATCCTTCTCTATTTGCTCGTTTTAAGGCTCGTTTCAAGGCCAAACCAAGCCTAACTTCCGCTCGCCCGCCTGTCAAACCTTTTTCTCTATCTCTCTAAACTTTCTCTTATGTCCCGCGGAATGCGTTAACTTTGCCCTAACAATGATTTTAAAGCTCTTTGCTCTTTTTCTTTTATTTGAAATCAAAACTCTGTCCTTTTATTTTCTTCTTTTAAATCAAAACTCGTTGTCCTTTTTTATTTTTCTTTTAAATCAAAACTAATCCGAATGATATTTTTAACTAACTCCTAAAAGGATCCATCCATTTGTTTCTATATCAATGGATGAGAAGAACTTCTTGATCTCAATCGAAGAATCCTCTCTCAATCGGTCTGCATTTTATTTTTCGACCTATTTTTTCATCCTTTTTTTGACCTCATTTATGAGTCACACTTATTTACAATATTTTTTTTTTTTGCTTTTACTAAACATGCATTCCCTAAGCCTAGTAGTCGTTGTTGTTGTTGTTGTTACATATTTTTTGTTAACTCCAAAGATAATATTCGTGGATGTTTGCAAATAATTGAATGTGTTTGCCTAAAAGCCATCAATATAAGAAACTATTTATTGAAGCTTTATTTGAACATTGATTAAAGAAGCACATACTTCCAAAGCCAAAGCCGCCGTAACTTGTTGTGTGATAACCAATATTTTAATGATGGATGATTGTTCATGATGATGATGATGTATCGTGTTTGTTATTTATATTTACTTAATTAATTTATTTTTTTTTTTTACAAATTTTCACTTACTAATACACCTAATTCTGTTTTTACGCGGTATTTTTTTACACAATATTTTTTATACGTATTTTTTACACGATACGGTATTTTTTACGCGGTTTTAAAATAAAAAAATTAAAATAAATTTTTTTTTTACACGAATTTTTTCCATTTAGCACGATTCAAAATAACACACATAAATAACGGTTACACTTTTTTTTTCTGGAACCAATCTACCGTGTAAAAACAGAATTAGGTGTATCGCGTGTACCACGAAGAAAGACCATGATGAAATGCTTAAATTTGATTTTTATGTTGTTTTTTTTTTTAGTTTGAATAAAATGAAGCAGAAGTTCCTATTTAAAGAAAGTTACTAATTTTGAAATCTCTTCAATTTAGGCGTTCGATGATGCGATAGCTGAACTGGATACACTCAATGAGGACTCATACAAAGACTCAACGCTCATTATGCAATTGTTGAGAGACAACCTGACCCTCTGGACGTCGGACACGCAAGGGGATGGCGATGAGCCGCAGGAGGGTGGCGACAACTAACCAAACTAATTGTTTCCTTTTGACTATGCAAATATTAATTAAACAACAACAAAACCAACAAAACAATACAAAACAACTACAACCACAAGAAAAACAAAATTAAAACTTTAAACAAAACCAGAATGCAAAAAATTATTATATATAACAACAAAGAAGAAAGAAAATGCAACACAAAACAACAACAACAACTTTTAAACCAAAAAAAAAAAACAAAACCATCCCAACAGACAGAACAAAATGGAAAGAAAAGAAAAATGAAACAAGCGGCGAGAAGAAAATGAAGAAAATTTTCAATTAAAAAATTTTATAAAAGAGAAAACCATTGAAAATATATAAAAATATATTTTTTCCATCGATTCGCGTTAGAAGAAAATAAACACAAGGAGTAAAGAGGAGGAATCTTGCATCATGCAGTGAGTGATGGCGGAAGTGAGTTAAGCGGAAGCGGAAATGGGCTGTCAGCCAGATGATATGATGCTCACCCTGTTGTGAAATCAGTGCTCATTGCTTAAAAAACTCCGACTTCCGGTCCCGATTTGAAATCCTTTTTCTTCTACTTGTTTCGTTTTGCATTCTTATTGTTTTGTTTTGTTGTTCGTCGTCAGTCAGTCAGAGTTAAGTCGAGATAAAAAAAAAAAAAGAAGTTGCGAAGAAAAAATTTTAAGAACATTTTGGAAAATTTCAGCGTAAACAACATCTCTTTGTTTATATTTCAAAAAAGAATAAAAGAAATTTATTTAAAAAGAAAAACAAATTTTGTTAGGCAAGCATTATTATTTATTATTTTTTTAATAAATAATTTCATTTTGTTTTTTATTAACCAAAAAAAGTCAATTTATTTTTCTTCTCTAAGTTTCTTTCCCCGGCCTTCTCTCTGTTATTTTCTCTCTCTTTCTCTTGCAAAATTTCCGTAACATCTGAAGTGAATGTTTACAATTTATTATTATTATTATTTTCTTTAGTTTTTTTAATTGAAGTTTTGTATATTTTATGAAAAAGAAACAGTCAGAAATTTGTCTTATTTTTTTTTTTTTGAATAAAACGTTTCTTTACGTTATTTACAATAATTGTTTTTATTATTTCTTTTGTAAAGAATTCTATAATGAAAAACAACAATAATAATCAAATAATTTTTTATAAAACTTATTTTGAAAATTATTATAACTTGAAGAAGAAATAAACCAAAAGAAACCTTGTTATATACATATGTATGATGAATTAAAACACAACAACAAAAACAAAACCCGAAGTTCGTTTCGTGCGTGCTTCTTCTTCATTATTTTCTTCTTCGTCATCATCATGATTAGTTTTTGCTTTCTTTAGTTAGTTTAGTTTCCGTTTGCTTGAGTTTCTTTGCGTTTCCGTTTCCTCCCCCTTCCCCATCCTTTTGTTGTCCTGCCGATTTATTGCTGTTGTTGTTCTTTTCAAAACACAAACACAGACAGAGTCTTCAATTAATTAATTATTTAATTAATTAATTCGGCATGTTCGTCATCATCATGATCGTCGTGTCGTGTGTGTGTGTGTGTGTGTGAAGTTAATAAAGTCAGCCATATATTCGTTATAATAACACAGAGATATGAATTCAAACTTAAACAACCAACATCCTTATTATAAATGTGAATTATTATATTGAAAAACAAAAAAATAAAACCCAAAATACAAAAATCAAAGATCCTTCTCAATTTCTTTGCTTTTGCCATTGTTATTGTTATTTCCCCCTTGGTGTGTTTTTTTTTTTATTTTTGCGTTGAAAATGCATTTAAAATACTATTTAATTTTTGCTATATCGATCGTTGTTTCCTCGAGGTTCTTTGATTTCTTCAATTCTCAAACTCTATTGGGCGTGTCTGTTTTTGTTTTTAATCTTTTCATCACAGTCCATTGTAAAATTCTCCTTCGTTCCCAAGAGAAATTAGTTTTCTCTCTGCTTCGAAGTGAATGAATTTCCATCCATAATACAAATTAATAATGAATTCTCAACATTAAAAACGCTTGTATCGTGTGTCAGGAGAAGAATATGAAAATTTATATATATATAATTAATTATATATAAGTTGACTTGAAGCCCCAATGTATGGATTTAACAACAACATATTGAATGATATTTATTTTATGAACTTTATTCAAATTAACATACAATTATTACATATGAAATACAATAATTATTACATATGAAATTCAATTATTACATATGAAATATGAAACAATTATTATTATTCTCTTGTTAAATTGACATAGATCGAAGAAGATTCGCTTCGAATCACTTTTTTAGAGAATAAATTGAAGTGTCGATTTTGATCTCAAGTGTTTTTTAAAGAAAAATAATCAAATCAAAAAATTATCGATCGATTCAGGAGAGAATTTCAATTCCAATTAGAGGATTCTCTCCATTATCTCTCTCTCTCGATTGCCTCTCTCATATTATCCGGAGGCGTATGTGTAATATTTTCGAAATTTTCTAGAACAAATCTCTAAACAAAAACAAATGCGATTCAAAGGATATTTTTTTTTGCCGGCGCAAGTTTTATTGTGCACGAAATTTCGATCCCAAAAATTCAAGCGTTTTTTTTTTACTACGATCTAAACGAGTGATTGTTAGTGTTTTCTTGTTTTTGTATTTGATATGCAATTTAAATGGAGTAATTAATAAAAAAAAATTATGTCTATTTGTAAAATACAAAAAAAAGAGGAGTATGTAATTTATTCCATGTATTTATTTATTTAGGCATTGAATGTTTTGAGTTTCCCCCCTTCCCCTCTAAATGTGCTGCTGCCCCTCGCTCTTTGCCCCCCGATATATTCATGTTCATTCATTCGATTTTGTACAAACTGCCACGCCCATTTTATTTATATGATATTTCTATTTGTGTTATCCTCCTTTTGTGTGTATGACGAACCCATGCGATGATGGGCTGAAGTGATGCCTCCCAACGGCTTGCGGCTGAAGTCAATTGGTCTAAGAGAAAGTGCACCTAATTCTGTTTTTACACGGTTGGATTGGTTTCGGAAAAAAAACATGTAAAAAAATCGTGTTAAAAAAACAGTGAAAAAAATGTGTAAAAGAACCGTGTAAAAACTGTAAAAAAAAAAACGTGAAAGAAACCGTGTAAAAACAGAATTAGGTGTAATTTCAATTCAACTGAGAGGAGTTCAAATCGTTAGAGAGGGACGAAAGAAAGACGACAGGTGGACGAGGCATTGAATGCAATCGTTCAATTGGTTCAATTCAATTTCAATTCCATTGCGTTCTAGCAAGAAACACTTTGGAAGTGAAACTTTTGATGAATGACGTGTTAAATTGGGAATTTCAAGCTCTTGTTGTTGTCGGAAAAAAAATCGAAAAATATTAGGAAAATACCGAGTATTTTTTTTTTTTTTTAATTTTCGTCTCGAACAAACAGCACTTAGCGAATAATAATAATTCCCGAAGCCCTAAACTAAAGATAATTGATGTAATAATCATTTGCCATTTTTTCACGGCTACAAAAACTATATATATCTATATATCTATAAGACTAATGATATATATATATGTATGTATGTTAAATGGTCTCTCACTAAACCGCTCAATCACAGGTTTTTAGCCATTTCAATAGATTTTTTCGTCTTTTTTAGCAACTTTTGATATTTGTTGAAATAAACAAAAGTAAAAAAAATATGTATACTATATTAACGGTGTTTGCTTATTAACTGTATGTATATCTGTGTGTATATAAATGTTTACGCACTTCACATAAATATATATCAATATATATATCTATGTATATCGAAAGTATATATATATATATCTATGTATATCGAAAGTATATATATATATCTATGTATATCGAAAGTATATATATATATATATACATATATATATAGAAGAAGAATTACTATATATAAAAAAGGTTTCCAAGTTTATAAACTGATTGCTGTTTAAATATCATGTATGTATGTAAACGTATATATAATATACATATATATATATGTGTGTGTATGTAACAAATAGTTATTCGACATAACATAACATATACATATATAGTATATGAATTAATGGCTATTTGTAAGCTATTGGTAAGTAAGCTATATTAGGAGAGGAATTTGATTTGCAGAAATAGAATGAGATTTTTGAACAACAAAACGATTGAATGAAACTAATAGCATTTACACCTCTTATCCGTCTATCTCTCTCTCTCTCGCTCTCTCTCTGTGTATTTGTCTCCCTCACACACACGTTTCCCTTTGTCTTGGGATAATTACGTACTATTTGCACTAATTGACTTCGTGTCCAACGTTGTTGTTGCATCCTCCAGGTTTTCTCGTGTTGTTGTGCTCTCGTTGTTAGTTCTCTTTTTCGCAATTTCTTTTCGTTTCGTTTTCCCGCCAAAGTATTCTTCTATGATTTGGACTTCCCCGAATTATCTTCTAACGAGCAGCCTGTATCAGGTATATATATATTTTTTTTGGTATAATTTAGCAATGATTTTTCAATCGAGTTTTGAGAATTCTTTATGTTTGAATAATATCTACCTTTAGTTACGAAATAGTTTTTTAAATTTAAATGTTAAATGTAAATTTTTTTAAAATGAAATCTTTAACTTTTTACTCTTCGTAATCTTAGTCTTATCTTATTCTGGAAACACAGAAACCATTATTCAAATTGAAACCGAAAAACAATTGATTTTTGCATAAGTGAAAGATTTATGAATACTTTCAATCGATTTTTAAAAGCAAAAGCAAAACATAAACCAAATCAAAACCTAATGCTAAATATTCAAATTTTAATTATGTACTTTAAAAAAAAGTGAAATCTTTCATATGGTAAAATAAAAAAAACACAACATAATAACAAAGCAAACAGAAAATGACAACAAGAAAAAATGCAAAAATATTTATTATAAATATTATTGTCCAGCTAAAAATGCAGAATTTAAACTAAAACAAAAGAGTCACGAAAACGTGAGGAAATTATAAAAACAAAAAAATCGGAAGTGGAGATTGATGAGATATTTAAGTTTATTGAAATTACAGTTTCTTAATTAAAAAAAAAAAACAAATATAAAATAAAAAAATACAATTTGTTTCAATGGGTTTGAGGGGGTGGAAATGGAGATCAGGAAGGGTTCTAATGGATTATATAAAAAATCAAAAATGATGAATATAATAAATGTATTCTAAAACTAAAGAACGGATGAAAATCGGACGAAACGTTTTTTCTCCGGATTTTTCCCGGATTTCTCTGACGAAAACAAAAAAAAAAAAAAAAACAACCATCCAACTCGTTGATTTGCAATATTTATGATACTTCCCTGTTTCTATCAACTCGTTGCTTTTCATTACAATCGAACAAATTCGAACAGAGCTAGAGAGTGAAAGCTGAAAATATAATCGAACCCAAAATACGTCCAAAAATAATTCAATTCATTGTCATTAAAATTTATATATAGATTTTAATGGATGCTTAGCCCTTCAATCTAAAAATAGTTGCATGTTTGACACAAAATAAAATGGAAAACTTTTCTTACAAATCAATGAGAGATCGTTGGGGAGAGAACAGCTGTTTTTTGACATCTCTTCATATGTTTGACAGCTGATGAAAGAAATGACTTTCTTTTGTCAGGGTAGTAAAAACCGGAAGATAACCGGAAATTAGTACTTTGACTATAAATATGAGTGAATTTTAGTATGATGAGTCGAAGATGCTGAATCCTATATATAACAATTAAACCTGAAATACCAAGAATAACCCTAAAAATTATAGAAACCCTTTGGGTGTATTTTAGAACTGAATTTTGACAAATGAACAAATTAATGAAGGAAAATATTTGAATGCAAAGATATCTCCATGATAGGGATTTTCCCCCAATTTCTACTAATTTCGATATTTATTCATCAAAAAAATTACCTCATCTTTTTGTACACTTGTTCTGCAGACACATTTCACTTCCGCCGCAAACACAATACTCCGGGAAAGACCCCACATATCCTCATACTCATTGGGATTGGAATATAAATGCCAGCCATCGGACTCGCCAGCCAGCATTTCGCTACATCGTCCACCCCTAAGAAGATCCAACTGTCAGACGATTGGCTCCCCAACTCTGGCGACTCCCAACAAACAACAATCGATTCGAAGAGGTCACCTTGAAACGTCAACGTGTGTCACCTTGGTGTAATAGACACACACACACAGAGACACAGACACAGACCCAGCCTAGCAGAGAGCGAGCGGTGGCGAAAGACGGCGGTCTTCTTTCTTTTCCTGGTGTACTCTTTGAAAAATTTCACAAATTCTCAATAAAAGTTGTGCTGAAGTTAAAACAGTACGCACGCAGTCTTCGCATTAACAAAAAGCTCCTCCAGGCTCCCGAGTTCTTGGAGTTTTCAACATTGATTTTGGCAAGTGGCACCGAAGTTGGAACAGAGTGCGTTTCCGTGCGTGTTCGTGTGGTTGTGTGAGTGTGTCGTGATAATAACGTTCGTTTGAAAAAGAACTTGAGAAAAGAATTTGAATTTTGAATTTGAATTCGCACCGAATTCGATCAATAATTCGATTCAATTGCACTCAGTGAGAAGTGAGAAGAATCAATCAATCAAGATGCCGACCGAATTGAAGCAACGTTTCATCGAGCGCGGCTCACACAAGGGCAAAGCCCTGGCCGTCTTCACCAGCGGCGGCGACTCGCAGGGCATGAATGCAGCGGTGCGTGCCTGCGTCCGCATGGCCATCTACTTGGGATGCAAGGTGAGTTCAAGAACCTCGCGAATCAATCGGAATCTCGCTTGCCAGACGTCGTCGGGAGCCACCGAAGTGGGTGTCAGGAGCGCGGTGGTTGGGGGAAACGAGGGGGGGCGACGGGGGGTGTGGAGGAAATATTGTTGACAAGAATTCTGAAAATATGTTCTTGCTTTTGTTAATTTGCTTCATTCGATAATACATTTATTTTAGTGTTTGTCTAATTGACATTGAACTTATTTTTGGCGAAAAGCATAATAACGAACACGAACACGAAAACCAAGCAAGAAATTTCATTATCTACGAATGCGAATGCTTTAACGAAAATTTCACTTTTCTTTCCCCCTTCGTGTTCCCTTTGTTGCGAAAGTGAAATTCGTATTTATTTAATATAGATTTCTTGTAATCTTAATGGGCTTCTTTCGAATCGAATCGAAAGATAACCATTGTACTCAAAAGGGGTCAATTGACATTGTTATACATTAAATTCTTCTGAAATTGATACATTCATGATACGAATTTAGCCCCCTTGTCTTGGGTTCCCCCCTGTCTATCGAATTTCATTAATTACTTCTTCTCGTCTTCCTGACTTATGTATAACAAATGTTTATCAAAGAACTCTTTATATTTTTTTTTTTTTCAAACGAAGAACGATTCCTGAATCATGCACCGACTTTTTGTTTATTCACTCAGTCAATGGTACGTGACGAGTTGTTGAAACCAGTTTAAAGAAAGTCATTCAATGTCATCTCTCCGAATTCTGTTTTTAGGGGAAACCTTTTTCTTCTTCTTCTTCGACATACATAAAACTTATGAAAGCAGTCTGTGGTATGACGAAATAAGCCGGGACTCACTCAACTCATCCCTAGTCTGCATGTACAGAATTTTTAGTATAACGATTCTCATCCTCTCATGTTCAGTTATTTGCGTTCATCTTTAGGGAACAACCTCTTGTAGCAAATGTAATGATCATTATCCATAATACTTCGAACGTCGTCAATTATGGAATATTTCAAATGTGATCCTTTCTCTTATAAAAATTCTGCCAATCTAAATAAAATAGCTATCTATTTCGCGTGCGAAATAATAAGTCTATCGTCATCATCGTTGATAGATTTCAATTGAACAACTTAACGATGTTTCTATTTATATATCGTCTCACTCTAAAAGGCTGGAAGAATGTTGCTAGAGTTGTTTTTTTCATTTATAGCTAATCAATTCAATTAAATACGCTTGATTTCCGATAGCTAGCAACCGAAATCAAATATGTATGTTTAAGGAAAAAAATTTGATACCCAAAATAAATACAAACAAGATAACAACAACGAATTTAATTAAATGATTCCATATTAATAACAATGTCTTTCTTAATTACAATGTCTTTCTCCTCGTCTCGTCCCATTCCATTTCCAAAGGCCTATTTCATCCGCGAGGGCTACCAAGGCATGGTCGATGGCGGCGAAAACATCGTCGAGGCCAATTGGGCATCTGTGTCGAGCATCATCCATCGCGGTGGCACCGTCATCGGTTCCGCTCGTTGTTCTGATTTCCGTGAGCGCGCTGGCCGCTTGAAGGCCGCCTACAATTTGATCCAGAAGGGCATCGCAAACCTGGTCGTGATCGGCGGTGATGGCTCGTTGACCGGTGCGAATTTGTTCCGTCAGGAATGGTCGTCCTTGCTGGACGAGCTCGTCGAGACTAAGAAGATCACCCAGGAGCAGAGACAGAAGTACGATGTTTTGCATATTGTCGGCATGGTGAGTTTTTCTTTTAATAAACAATTATTTTATAATCAATACTTTTTTAACTCTTGTTGTTTGTTCAAAGGTTGGTTCCATCGACAACGATTTCTGCGGTACTGACATGACCATCGGCACGGATTCGGCTCTGCATCGCATCATCGAGGCGATCGATGCGATTGTGAGCACTGCGTACTCGCATCAACGCACGTTCATCATGGAGGTAATGGGACGTCATTGCGGGTGAGTTTCGCCAATTTAATATAGTTGTTTGTGAACATTCAATTGAAATTATCTTCAATTTAAAGTGATAGCATATTTTAAGGCTTATGTTAAGAAAACTGTGATTGGCACTAATGGAATTGGCATTGAAAAAACAAAACAAAGAAAACAAACTGAATTCTTCTCTCAAATTCGAAATTAGCTATGTTGTTATTTGATAAGCTTTGAAACAGACGAAGTGAAACTTTCGTCCCTCTCATTTGCCCACCCAACTACTGTTCCCTTTACTACTCCTTTTCTGCAGTTATTTGCCCGTTGTAACAGGCGTTATTTCTGAGGCTGATTATGTTTTTTGTCCAGAATCGCCACCACCATCGGATTGGCCAGAGAAACTTTGCAATAAATTAATACAGGCAAGCAAAAGTTTGTAAACACCACAACACACAAGAATGCATCTTCCGTTTCATTGAGTGTAACTTCATTTTGATTATGATTTTTTGATAATTTTTCAATAATGTTCTGAGTTTTTGCGTAACCAAATGGATGCAGTTCTGCTCAGGTTCAGTGTGTGAAAACTTTTCAATCGATAACAAACACACAATGCCTTTTTTTTCATATTTTCTTTTTATTATTTTTGTTTTCACAACTTTTGTATAATATAATAAAAATATGGAAGAATTCATAAAAACCAAGTGGCCATCAGAAAACAACAACACTGCTAGAGTTTATAAATATACGAATTGGCGATTATCTTATTCATTGCATAGTTTTAGGCTTTATTTGTAAGAATTTAGCAAAGGTTACTAGACTGGGGTTGTTGTCTTGGGTTCAATGTGGAGCCAGTGCTTCCAAAACCGAGAATTATTATGAATTAATGAGAAAAGTAACTGATTGAGATGATGATAATGTGTATTTGTTTAATGCCGATTATAATGTTCACTGTCTTTCCAACTGTAGTCTCTTCAACTATTCGCTATCCTCAAGACGTTTTCTTTGTTGTCTAAAGTCGTCCCAGAATGTGATTTTAGATTATTATTACAGGTTATCCTTTGGTTGTCACCTTGGCCAAGAAAAATCTCTTCTCTTTTATGTCCTTTTGTTTTTTGTTATATTTCTTAATACTAAATACAAAAAATGTGCGGTGACAACCTGTTCGAAATTCTCTCTATCCTCATGAGTTTCTTCTTCTTTTCTATTTGTTGTCCCTTCCTTATGTTTGTTGTTGTATCTAATTATCTCTCTTACAGCTATCTGGCTCTTGTAGCTGGTTTGTCCTGTGAAGCCGATTATATTTTCATACCAGAAGCTCCACCAAAATCCGACTGGCCAGTAAGGCTGTGTCAGCAATTGAGTCAGGCAAGAAGAAATTAGTAAAACTCTCAAAATTCAAAATCAAAATCAAATTCAACAATATAATAACGACTTACCAAAAATTGTTGAACTATTTTTTTTGTCGTTATGTTGTGTGTATGTGTGTTTAAGCGGCTTTTTTATTATATTTTTCTTTTTTTTCTGAAATTTTTTATTTTGAAATTTTTTATTTTAAAATTTTTTGTTTTCAAATTTTTTATTTTCAAAATTATATATGAACAAATTCGCATACTGTTTGGTTTTTATTTTTTTTCCGTTGAATTCTTTAAGCTGTGCCCATCTGCTGACAATAGCTTTCACGTTTAATTTCAATCTTTATTCAACAAGTCATCTTGTTTTAATTTTGCACTGCACCAGCGTCAATCATACATTCGCAGAAATATTATTTGTTCGTGTCATTAGCACTCATATTTCAGAGGCTTAGCTCTGTGTTCTAGGATCGTCCATCAGAATCTCACTCTTGCCCTCTCTGTCTCGTCCATCAGAATCTCACTCTTGCCCTCTTTGTCTCTCTGTTTGTGTGTTTCTCTCCTCTCAAAATAGGTTACATATAGAATCTGAATATGTGTTGAATACAGCCAAATTAAGTGTTGTTAATAATCATTACCGTTATCTCAGCTTTACGTCTGCCATTTGTAACTAACTATAAAGATCAATATATAGTTCTTTTTTTATTCTAGAATTTTTTTTTTAATTCTAGAACCATGTTCTGGAAACTAGGTTATTATTTATATTTTGTGATTTTATCCTTGCCTTATTGATTTTATCCTCCTTATAATGCTTTTAAATTTTAAGTTCATATGCTTAAAGCATGTTTTTGACATCAATCCTTACCAATCCAAGTCCATCCTTCGCCCGATTCCTCGCCTTTGATATTTCGTAATTTTTTTATTAGTTAAATTTTCTGTTGCTTGATTTTTTTTTTCGTTTTGTATGTTTATTTTCTTTTATTATTTATTTTAGTTATTTAGGTATTTCAGCGGCTTTGGCCAGTGAGGCTGATTACATGTTTATACCTGAAGATCCACCTGGTATAAATTGGCCGGATAAGTTATGCAAAAAATTGCTGCAGGTCAGAATGCAGACATTTGCTGTCTTTTTTTTTCTCTTTTCTACAACAATAATCTATTATTGTATAAAAACCCTCCTCCTAATACATACGTTTCCTTATCAAAAGATCTACAATTCCTTCCTCTTGTAACCGGTTTCTTGTGGTTCTGTCCATAGGTTGATAAACGTGTATGTCTAACTCCTAAAAAATCGATTGTAAATAATTGGCTTTAAAACTCTTAACAACAATTAATTGCTTGTATATTTAGTCGCTGTATTACCTATGTTACCTCTTTATGGATATTGTGACTACTTCTTCTGTGAATTCGTAACCTTCCTCTTCGTCAACGTCAATGGAGAACTTTTGATGATGATGGGTTTTGGTTGTGGGTACACTTTTCTCTCTATACTCTACTCTATCTTCACTATGTACAATTTATAGTAATATAAGGTTAAGGTTTTCCAATTTCCCACTGCATACAATTTTAATGAAAAGCTTTTTTAGAGATACTATTTTTAGAGATTCAACAAATGCATTTCATTCCTCATACAATCAAATTAACCACAATTCATATTCGCGTAAATAGAACAAATATATTCATTAAATTTCATTAAATGTTGTAAATTTATATATCGTGCAAATTCATTATGAAATTCATTGAAAATTGTAGTTTTGAGCTATGCTATGCAATCATAAAAATCCATAAAATATCATCATATTTTTATATGTTTGTACAGAAAACTATTTAATTTTAATTTTTCCATTTTCATACAAAAGTTTTTTTTATTACAATTGCAATATATCAAAAATATATTATTAATTTCGCATTCGCTGGTGTTTTGATATTTTCATGTGGTTATTGTTATTTTCTTTGAATTAAATTAAAACATAACATTCATTAAAATTTTTGCAATAAATTGTAAATTAATTTCATTATCAAGCATTTCATGTACAGATTTCTTTTAGAGTCTATCATTTTGGGTTATTTAGCAATAATTTCATATGCAAACATTTTTAGCTAAACTTCAAATTGGATATTTAATTATCGTTACTTGAACATCATTCACTTTACGGGAATTTTACGTGGCGTATACGTAACATTGATTCTCATCATTTTATTAACTTGATATCATTTGGCGGTTTTCTAACAATCGGTGTTTAAATAATATTTTCCAAAGGGATCATTTTATAAATTTCATTGGCTTTTTAATTTTGTACTTCTTGGCAATCGATGTCTCAATAGTAATTATTTTCAAATTGATTGAATTTTATGAATTTTGCGGAAGTTTTTCTGAAAGTCCTGAACGGGTCTTCGTTCCCTCGTCGAAGTTATCCCATTCTCCTCTAGCTAATTACGTCTTGCATATGAAATTATCAATAGCCAAACTATTTTATCGCATATCAACTGCTCGAAAATGTCTCGTAAAACTCACAAACTACTATTTTCAATCTTCATTACGCCGAATACAGGAGCGTAATGCGGGTCAACGCTTGAACATCATTATCGTCGCCGAGGGTGCCATTGATCGCGAAGGCAATACCATTACCGCCGAGGATGTGAAGAAGGTCGTCGTCGACAAGTTGCAGCAGGATACACGCATCACTGTCTTGGGCCATGTCCAACGTGGTGGTAATCCAAGTGCTTTCGATCGTGTCTTGGTATGTAATAGTCTTCTGATCAATTGAGTTTATCAATTTGAGTTTATCTATTTGAGTTTATCTATTTGAATTTATCTATTTGAGTTTATCTATTTGAGTATATCTATTTGAGTTTATCTATTTGAGTTTATCTATTTGAGTTTATCTATTTGAGTTTATCTATTTGAGTTTATCTATTTGAGTTTATCTATTTGAGTTTATCTATTTGAGTTTATCTATTTGAGTTTATCTATTTGAGTTTATCTATTTGAGTTTATCAATTTGAGTTTATCTATTTGAGTTTATCTATTTGAGTTTATCTATTTGAGTTTATCTATTTGAGTTTATCTATTTGAGTTTATCTATTTGAGTTTATCTATTTGAGTTTATCTATTTGAGTTTATCTATTTGAGTTTATCTATTTGAGTTTATCTATTCGAGTTTATCTATTTGAGTATATCTATTTGAGTTTATCTATTTGCGTATATCTATTCGAGTTTATCTATTTGAGTATATCAACTTAAGTTTAACAATTTATTGACATCGATTCTAGGGCTGCCGCATGGGCGCCGAAGCTACGCTGGCCCTGATGGAGGCCACTTCCGTTAGTGTGCCATGTGTTGTCTCACTCGATGGCAATCAGGCCGTTCGTGTCCCGCTGATGGAGTGCGTTGAGCGCACCAAGGCTGTGGCCAAGGCCATGGCCGACAAGAACTGGGAGCTGGCCGTGAAACTACGCGGTCGCTCGTTCGAGCGTAACTTGGAGACCTACAAGATGTTGACGCGCTTGAAGCCGCCCAAGGAGTCTTTCGATGCGCAAGGCAAAGGCATTGTTAGTATCCAAATTCATATTGGTATCATGTAAAAGATGATTTTCTATTGTGTTCGACTATTTCTAGGAAGGATACCGTCTAGCTGTTATGCATATCGGTGCTCCTGCTTGCGGTATGAATGCCGCCGTTCGCTCCTTTGTGCGCAACTGCATTTATCGTGGCGACACCGTCTACGGCATCCACGATGGCATCGAGGGTTTGATTGCGGGCAATATCAAGGAGATGGGCTGGTCCGATGTCACCGGCTGGGTCGGTCAGGGCGGTGCTTTCTTGGGCACCAAGCGTACTCTGCCCGAGGGTAAATTCAAGGAGATCGCCGCTCGTCTCAAGGAATTCAAAATCCAAGGTCTCCTCATCATCGGTGGCTTTGAGGCGTATCATGCTTGTGGTCAGATCTCCGATCAACGCAGTAAATTCCCCGAATTCTGCATCCCATTGGTCGTGGTGCCATCGACCATCTCGAACAATGTTCCTGGCACCGAATTCTCGTTGGGCTGCGACACCGGCCTCAATGAGATCACCGAAATTTGCGATCGCATTCGCCAATCGGCTCAGGGCACAAAGCGTCGTGTCTTCGTCATCGAGACAATGGGTGGATATTGCGGCTACTTGGCCACCCTGGCCGGCTTGGCCGGTGGCGCTGATGCCGCCTATATTTTCGAGGAGAAATTCTCCATCAAGGATCTGCAACAGGATGTCTACCACATGGCATCGAAGATGGCCGAGGGCGTGCAACGTGGTTTGATTCTGCGCAACGAGAAGGCTTCCGAGAACTACAACACGGACTTCATCCATCGTCTGTACACCGAGGAGGGCAAGGGTCTCTTCTCATGCCGCATGAATATTTTAGGTAAATATTTTCTTTTCGAAATTTATATAGAATTTAATTATATTTGAATAAACTGTTTCAGGACACATGCAACAAGGTGGTTCCCCCACACCATTCGATCGCAACATGGGCACAAAAATGGCAGCCAAATGCGTCGATTGGTTCATTGATCAATTGAAGAAAAATACTCAACCCGATGGCTCGATCAAATGCGAAGCTAACGATTCGGCTTGTCTGTTGGGCATTGTGCGTCGTCAGTATAGATTCACACCTCTGGCCGATCTCATTGGCGAGACAAACTTTGAGTGAGTCAAATAATACATCGTATTGCAATTTGATACTAAATTTATTTGTTTTGGTTCAACAGACAACGTATACCGAAGACACAATGGTGGCTCAAGTTGCGCCCATTGTTGAGAATTCTGGCCAAGCACGACTCAGCCTACGAGGAGGAGGGTATGTACATCACTGTTGAGGAAGAGTGTGCTACGGATGCAGTTGCTTAAGTTCATAAGTTGCCCCCGCATGTAGCCGAGTAAAGAAGATCCAGAAATTTGAGAGAATTCATAAACAAAAACACATCTCTCTCTCTCTCTCGTATTATCATGGATAATTGAATTTTGAAATATTGAAGTTTTTCATTAAAACTATACAGCTAATTCACTTTAGTTTTTAGTGATATCGCTTATACACAACTCAGGTCTTCAGAACCCTGTTTAACTTTACAACATGAGAAAAATTTCCTTATTTTAACAAATGCAGAATTTGTTATATTATTTTACATTGCTATCAAACTATTTATTTCACTTTAACATTTAGTTGAATGTTAGAAGCAAACGCGCAAAAACAACCAGTTGTTAGTATTTCTATCTATTTTAGTTTGTTGTTAAACATTTTAATTTGTATTCTTAGCTCACTTTTGATATTATAATTTTTAGCGCTCTTTTGATATTATCTATCACATGTAGCGAATTTTACAAAAATACATACATATATTAGAAAGACAAACACTTTGTTCTCACACAAACAAAAAACACTAAAAATTAAATCTTGTCTTGAATTGATGTTGTGCAGACATGGATTCACATGGATTTTGATTGCAACATGTTTAGTATTCAGAAAAAATTGTTAGTTAAAGAAGAATAATAAAAACCGATTAATCCATATTAATCCATTGTTAACAAATAAAAATATCACTGTCTAGAAATGTTGTAATATTAAAATATTAAGCAACCTACAAGATTATTATACATTGCAATTGTAAAATGTTAAAACAAAATATATTTTCAGAATTTGAGAATAAAGTAATGTGTGAAAACAGCCAAACCGAATCTTTATTTTTGATTTCTTTAGGAAGTAATTTAATTTCCTTTGTTTATGGGGGGTTTTCTCCATTCTCCATAGGGAAATTCCCCAACAACTACGGACGATGAATTCCAAACAAAGGCTCAGAGGGAATCGTTGTTGTGCTCTACAGTGGGTGCGTAAATATTTCACCCGCTTATTGGTGAACACTATACGAAGCCGAAGTAATGTAGCGTTTAATAATCGCCGAGAAGACGTTTCTGCAATGCATAAACAAAGAAAATAAAATCCCGCTCAAGTTTGACTCATGGTAAATATATGACTCAAGACAGCGATAACATTGTGTGATTGAGCATATTCTCGAATTTATCTTGGCTTCACTCACACGTCCCGGCAAAATAGTTGCATTCGAAATGCTGGACCAACCGGATGAAAGGACCGTATTAATGGCAAAGGAACCAAAATCGAACCCAACCCAGAATCAGACATACATGTCCACCGCAAATGATGATCACAATAGCATCGAATCCACCGCCCGAGACTCGGCTACGGAAGAAGTCATCGATGATTATGGAGAATTTGAATTCAACTTCAGTTTAAAGTACCTCAATTTATATCTTATTGAACCGTTGGTGTGCATTTTGCTATTTGCATATAATTTATCATGTGAGTGAATGAAATTAAAAAAGAAATCCTGCATTAAATAAATAATTGAGCACAGTGAACCTAATACAAATTAAGCATAGTGAAATTAATACAAATTAAGCAGAGTGAACTTAATCCAAACAATTGATTGCAGCTACAATACTTCAGAATCAAATAATTTATCAAACCTGCACGGCGATATTTCTATTCAACGAAACCGATTGTCGACTTCTTGGCACCAAGAATGCCACGAATCACACGAAGGTTTGGACATAAGAGTTCTTCATTCTATTATATGGATAGTTTCAAAGGGTTCGCTCATATTTCCAGGAAATCGAGACAGAAATTCAACCGTATGTCGCTCGCATATTGATGTCTTCCAATCTGCTCGAGTCTATTGTACCGGCGATGTGTGGGGTTTTTATTGGAGCCTGGTCGGATCGTTTTGGCCGCAAACCATTGCTGTTGGCAGCTTTTACTGGTAAAGAGTTGGAGGTTTACTAATTTGTGGTTTACTAATTTGAGGTTTACTAATTTGAGGTCTACTAATTTGAAGTTTACTAATTTGAGGTTTACAAATTTGAGGTTTACTAATTTGAAGTTTACTAATTTGAAATTTACTAATTTGAAATTTACTAATTTGAGGTTTACTTATTTGAAGTTTACTAATTTGAAGTTTACTAATTTGAAGATTTCTAATTTCAAGTTTACTAATATGAGGATTACTAATTTGACGTTTTCTTATTTGAAGTTTACTAATTTGAAGTTTACTAATTTGAAGTTTACTAATTTTAGGTTTGCTAATTTGAAGTTTACTAATTTAAAGTTTACTAATTTGAAGATTTCTAATTTCAAGTTTACTAATATGAGGATTACTAATTTGACGTTTTCTTATTTGAAGTTTACTAATTTGAAGTTTACTAATTTGAAGTTTACTAATTTGAGGTTTACTAATTTGAAGTTTACTAATTTGAGGTTTACTAATTTGAGGTTTACTAATTTGAAGTTTACTAATTTGAAGTTTTCTTATTTGAAGTTTACTAATTTGAAGTTTATTAATTTGAAATTTACTAATTTGAGGTTTACTAATTTGAGGTTTACTAATTTGAAGTTTACTTATTTGAAGTTTACTAATTTGAAGTTTACTAATTTGAAGTTTACTAATTTGAAGTTTTCTTATTTGAAGTTTACTAATTTGAAGTTTATTAATTTGAAATTTACTAATTTGAGGTTTACTAATTTGAGGTTTACTAATTTGAAGTTTACTTATTTGAAGTTTACTAATTTGAAGTTTACTAATTTGAGGTCTACTAATTTGAAGTTTACTAATTTGAAGTTTACTAATTTGAAGTTTACTAATTTGAAGTTTACTAATTTGAGGTTTACTAATTTGAAGTTTACTAATTTGAAGTTTTCTTATTTGAAGTTTACTAATTTGAAGTTTACTAATTTGAAGTTTACTAATTTGAAGATTTCTAATTTCAAGTTTACTATTATGAGGATTACTAATTTGAAGATTTCTAATTTCAAGTTTACTAATATGAGGATTACTAATTTGAAGTTTTCTTATTTGAAGTTTACTAATTTGAGGTTTACTAATTTGAGGTTTACTAATTTGAAGTTTACTAATTTAAAGTTTACTAATATGAGGATTACTAATTTGACGTTTTCTTATTTGAAGTTTACTAATTTGAAGTTTACTAATTTGAAGTTTACTAATTTGAGGTTTACTAATTTGAAGTTTAAATTTAAAGTTTACTAATTTGAAGTTTACTAATTTGAAGTTTACTAATTTGAAGATTTCTAATTTCAAGTTTACTATTATGAGGATTACTAATTTGAAGATTTCTAATTTCAAGTTTACTAATATGAGGATTACTAATTTGAAGTTTTCTTATTTGAAGTTTACTAATTTGAGGTTTACTAATTTGAGGTTTACTAATTTGAAGTTTACTAATTTAAAGTTTACTAATATGAGGATTACTAATTTGACGTTTTCTTATTTGAAGTTTACTAATTTGAAGTTTACTAATTTGAAGTTTACTAATTTGAGGTTTACTAATTTGAAGTTTAAATTTAAAGTTTAGTAATTTGAAGTTTACTAATTTGAAGTTTACTAATTTGAGGTTTACTAATTTGAAGTTTACTAATTTGAAGTTTTCTTATTTGAAGTTTACTAATTTGAAGTTTACTAATTTGAAGTTTACTAATTTGAAGTTTTCTTATTTGAAGTTTACTAATTTGAAGTTTATTAATTTGAAATTTACTAATTTGAGGTTTACTAATTTGAGGTTTACTAATTTGAAGTTTTCTTATTTGAAGTTTACTAATTTGAGGTTTACTAATTTGAGGTTTACTAATTTGAAGTTTACTAATTTAAAGTTTACTAATATGAGGATTACTAATTTGACGTTTTCTTATTTGAAGTTTACTAATTTGAAGTTTACTAATTTGAAGTTTACTAATTTGAGGTTTACTAATTTGAAGTTTAAATTTAAAGTTTACTAATTTGAAGTTTACTAATTTGAAGTTTACTAATTTGAAGATTTCTAATTTCAAGTTTACTATTATGAGGATTACTAATTTGAAGATTTCTAATTTCAAGTTTACTAATATGAGGATTACTAATTTGAAGTTTTCTTATTTGAAGTTTACTAATTTGAGGTTTACTAATTTGAGGTTTACTAATTTGAAGTTTACTAATTTAAAGTTTACTAATATGAGGATTACTAATTTGACGTTTTCTTATTTGAAGTTTACTAATTTGAAGTTTACTAATTTGAAGTTTACTAATTTGAGGTTTACTAATTTGAAGTTTAAATTTAAAGTTTAGTAATTTGAAGTTTACTAATTTGAAGTTTACTAATTTGAGGTTTACTAATTTGAAGTTTACTAATTTGAAGTTTTCTTATTTGAAGTTTACTAATTTGAAGTTTACTAATTTGAAGTTTACTAATTTGAGGTCTAATAATTTGAAGTCTTCTAATTTGAAGTTAACTAATTTGAGGTTTATTACTTTGAGGTTTTCTAACTTGATTTAATTTTGGCAAGGTTACGCATTGTATTACTTCATATGTGGATGCATTGCATATCTCGCCTCTCAGGGTCCGGTGAGTCCTTGGTATTATCTGCTGGCTCTGCTGCCGCACATCCTGCTCGGCGGTACTGTAACCTATAGTGTGGCTGCCTATTGTTTCCTCACCGACGTGACCTCAACAACCAATAGGCCCTATAGGTTCGTCCACTTAGTTAGACGAATAATAAAACCCTTTCTCAATACTTATGCCTTCCCATAGAATGGTCTTCTACGAGGCTGCCATCTATATAGGACTCATGAGTGGTTCCTTCGTCGGTGGCTACCTTTATGAGGCTTCCAATTCGATTGTGGTGCTTGGAACATCGGCCGCGTGCATCGCTTTCGCAGCTTGTGTTATTGGCCTATTTCTGCCGGAGAGTTTGAACTATCACCTGAGGCATGTCCTTGGCGAGAATGTTGTCGTCGATGGAGAGAACTCAACCGCAACACCGGCCACAACTTCCGGTCGCAATCGATTAGAGCAATTATTCGATATGAAACTTGTCGATCAAATGTTCACGGCATGCTTTAAGCCACGATCATTTTCGGATCGTGGCATCATATGGATGATCATATCGACCATGTTAATTACAGTGTTCACTATAAGTATGCGTTGTTGTTTTTATAATGTCTTTTTGTTATAATCTCTGACTGAATTTTCTCCTTGATATTCTCTCATATCAGATGGTTCCATGACCGTGTTTTATCTCTTTGTTCGGGAGCAATTGAATTGGACCGTGCGGGAATATACCACATATGAGACCTTTAGCGTTCTGATACCCATCTTGGGGAACCTTTTGGGCATCTGTTTACTGCGAAAGGTGAGTAAAACTTCCCTGAAAATGTTTATTTCTACAATTGATCTGATTATTTTGGTCAGGTTCTCAAAGTCTCGCTCATACACTTGGCTATAATCGCATTCCTCAGCCAAGCGGCCAGCTGTCTGATGAAGGGTTTTGCCCTGGAGCCTTGGCATCTCTATTTGGCCATCGCTTTGGGTGCTCTCAAGTCACTGGCCAACCCTATGAGTCGCACCGTTATCGCCAACATCGTGCCAGCCGATGAACTAGGTGAGTGGCAAATGAAAAAGGAGATCGTGTGTATTGTAAATTGATTTCTTTTTCGTTGTAGGAAAAATATTCTCATTCCAAAGTGTCCTCCAAGCGCTGGTGCCCATCGTCGCCTCCCCCGTCTACACCTTCGTCTACAGCATCACGCTGTCCAGTTTCCCGGGCTTCTTCAATGTGATGAGCGCTCATCTTCTATTCTGTGCCATCTCGCTGTTTCTGTAAGAACATCATCATCCTCATATACTACGATTCATGCTTGACTGACTTTTTGTTTTGTAGAGTTGTTTTGCGGAAGAAACATCATTATCCCGAATATTACGATCCAATATTGAATTGAATGTGGGTTTCAAACAAAAGTGACGTGTGTTCATTATCATGAGCTGTTCATCATCATGAACATGAGCTGTAATTGAATGGAAAATTATACAAATAAAACCGCCGAATTATCGGAATTATCAAGTCATCGTCATTTTATTCCCAGCGGAGATCGTGGGATTCAGTTTTTACGTTTTTTTTTAATTTGCTCAAAATATAGATCTTACCGGAAAATTTGATCATTGCTTTAAATGGTGATAATAATTGTTTACACTCTACTACAGTAGGGAAAAAAAATTCAATATTTTCAGTAAACTTCAAAAATTTCAGTTAACTTTATTAAAATTCAAAATTTTCAATAAAATTCAAAATATTCAATAAAATTCAAAATTTTCAATTAAATTCAAAATTTTCAATAAATTTCAAAATTTTCAATAAAATTCAAAATTTTCAATTAAATTCAAAATATTCAATAAAATTCAAAATTTTCAATAAAATTCAAAATTTTCAATAAAATTCAAAATTTTCAATAAAATTCAAAATATTCAATAAAATTCAAAATTTTCAATTAAATTCAAAATTTTCAATAAAATTCAAAATTTTCAATAAAATTCAAAATTTTCAATAAAATTCAAAATATTCAATAAAATTCAAAATTTTCAATACAATTCAAAATTTTCAATGAAACTCAAAATTTTAAAAAATTTTCAAAATTAAAAAAAATCAAAATTTTTAATAAATTTAAAAATGTACAATAAAATTCAAATTTTCCATAAAATTTAAAAATTTTCAATAAAATTCAAAATTTTCAATAAAATACAATTTTTAATTGAACCCGGTGCGCAGTTTCCAATAAAATCACTACATTCTTTCCATTTAAATTAAATCATTCTTATGAAATTCATATCTTCATTCAAGAAGTTGAAGTTGAGAAGTTTCGGAAAGAACTTATTCAAATTTCTTGTATATTTCTTTTTTTTCTATATTTTTTTGTATTATATTACAAGATAATACAAAAAAATATAGAAAAAAAAGCAATATACAAGAAATTTTAATAAATTCTCACCGAAACGAGTTTTTCACACAAAATCACACAGAATCTGCAAATTACACGGGTCGCAATTTCGGCTCAGTTCACAAACTACCGCCGTCAACGCGGTACCAACGATTTCTAACATCGTCGACTTGGATTCGCTTTTAAATATTTTTTTTATTTGTTTGTTTTTCTTTTTTTTGGCTAAATAAACATTTACCTACGAACGAAACCTGGGCAGAAGCGCGCACGATGTAAAAGTAGAATCTCCAACTTTCTAACTGGTGTCGAGTGAAAAAAAACAAACAAACAACAACCGATCGAACGTCGAGAAATATAAAACCACATGTGAACATTCTACACATTTCGATCAGGAACATTAGTAACACAATGGAGGGAGTTTAGAAAAAAGATTAGAGAAAAAAGAACAGAAAAAAATCTGAAAAACACAAAAAATTTTAATTGTAAAGAATTATTGCCGCAACGTTGAACCTGAATCTCTCTCGACAACATGCAGCTTTTTACAGTGAATCAAAACAAAGTTTGTAGCTAGTTTGAAAAAGGTTCCAATGATCATCACTACTAGCGTTGGCCGGGTCGAGCGGAACAGTTGCCAACAATAAACACAGTTAGTGGCTCGTGCAGTGCTCCATCGCTTACATTCGCATCTCAAAAACGATCTCTGAAATTAACTACTTGTCTCTGTTTGTTGTTGGTATTGATTGTTTGTATAATCGCTGCGGTGGTAACAAGAGAATCCCCTAGAAAAATGGTCGAAACGGTCGCCACGTTGGCAGTGGAGAATTTAAAAAAACTACAATGGAAAAAAATATTTTACATGTACTACATCGAGCCGGTGGTTTTCGTTCTTGTATTCGCTCACAGTTTATCAGGTAATACTCATCATCATGTCTATCAGTTAATACTCAAAGAAATCTAATGAAACCCAGCTACCAAATTAATGACTGGTACCACAGCCATTGAAAGACTTCGAAAGAGAGAGAGAGTTCTTCGCAATAATTGGTCTTGTGGGATGCAAGGATTTACACCATCGAAAGGGACCCAGAGTTTTATGTTCAACCTAAACGTGATACATTTTCAAAAGAAAATTGATGGTCCGATAAGAAATTAGAAACTTTGGGGTCTTGACTCCTTTCGACTATATTCGCTATGATATATGGTTCATACAAAATCGACTATTGAATTTTTACTAGATGTAATAGTGATATAGTGGTATCGCTAACAGTGCATCTCAATTTCGGACATACCCGACTATCATGCGTATGGCATAGTTATTCATATTAAATCGTTGCCGATAAGCAAAAAACCTGTTCTCATGGCAAACGAATTTAAAAATCCAAGTACTCACCAAAACGGCCGGTCGTTTAGATTTATGAATGTATATGCTTTAAGTTTAAGGTGTTCTTGTCAATAAACTTTACTATATTTATTCGCTCAGCTTTTATGTATGTATGTATTGGTGGAGATATTGACTACAAATAATCTTCTATGATAGGTACGGTGATGAAGAACGAAGTGATCTACCAGGCGTGCACAGTTATTTTCAACTATACTGTGAGCGATTGCAAACAACTCGGGAATAAAAACAGCAGCGATTATATTAATGTAATAATTACTGATATTTTCATTTCAAAATGCATTATATTAAATTCGGAAACCCACTTTTAGGGAATCGAAACAGAAGTTCAACCCTATGTGGCGCATTTATTCATGGTGCGGACCTTGCTGGAAAGTGTGGTACCGGCCATCTGTGGGGTTTTCATCGGATCGTGGTCTGATCATTATGGACGCAAACCTTTGCTCTTCATATCCATGATTGGTGAGTACTCTCATCATCATTATCAACTTGTTTCTAATCAACTAACCATATAAAATATTCTCAGGTTTCTCATTTACCTACTTGATTGCGACCGTTATCTGTGAGCTTTCGCTGACTTATTCGGTGAATCCTTGGTACTACATTATAGCCGTGATGCCGCACTCGATACTGGGTGGAAATTGTGTGTTTTCCGTGGCCGCCTTTTGCTTCGTTTCCGACGTGACGGACACAAAGACCAGGCCATACAGGTGTGTGTTCAAGGGGATTCACCGAAATTCCCATCGATTATGATTTGATCTCCTTTTAGAATGATCTTCCTGGAGGTTTTTCTATTCACTGGCCTCATGGGCGGCTCGTTGATGTCGAGTTTTGTGTACACGGCCACAAATGCTACCATTACTTTTCTCATTTCCGGTTTGTTGATGTGTGGAGCAACTTTATTTATTTGGCTTTATGTTCCCGAGAGTCTGCATTTCAAGCTAGAGAACAATGATATGAAGAAGGAATCAATTAATTTGGATGGAGCGTATGAGAAAAAATCGGAAAACGATTGTGAAAAGGCGAAAGAAGAACGGGTGGAGGCGAAAGAAGATCCTTTGAAGGCGAAAGAAGATCCTTCGAAGGCGAAAGAAGATCCTGTGAAGGTGAAAGAAGATCCTGTGAAGGTGAAAGAAGATCATGTGAAGGCGAAAGAAGATCATGTGAAGGCGAAAGAAGATCCTGTGAAGGTGAAAGAAGATCATGTGAAGGCGAAAGAAGATCCTGTGAAGGCGAAAGAAGATTCATTGAAGGCGAAAGAAGATCATGTGAAGGCGAAAGAAGATTCTTTGAAGGCGAAAGAAGATCCTTTGAAGGCGAAAGAAGATCCTGAGAAGGCGAAAACAGCAGAAGCCGAGGAGGAAAAGAAGGCGGGACTCTTCAGTTATGTGCATATTAAGGACATGTTGGCCACTTGCTTCAAAGAACGCCCACACTATGATCGCAGCATCATTTGGTTGATCACCGGCACCATGTTCTTATCGGTATTTGTTTTTGGTAAAACACAGAACACAAAAACACGATCATTCCAATGGAGTTCCATTAATACGATCTCATTGCAGATGGTGCAATAACGGTGTTGTATTTATTTGTGCGAGAGAAATTCCACTGGTCAGTGCGTGACTTCAACCTCTATGAGTCTGCGAGCCATTTGGTGCCGATGGTCGGAGCACTTTTTGGTTTTCTCTTCTTACGAAACGTTAGTTCAAGTCATTAATTTTAATCTCAACTAATAATATATGATATTGATTTGCAGCTCTTTAAAATGTCCGTGGTATCGCTTGCGATTCTCTCCTTCTTAAGCAGCATGTTGAGCAGCATCGTTCGAGGTGTTGCCTCGGAACCATGGCATATGTATTTGAGCATAGCTTTTGGTGTTTTCCATTCTATCGGTGGTCCAATGTGTCGTACGATAATCTCGAATATTGTTCCACCCACGGATTTAGGTCTATTAATCGATCATACCTCTATAAATTTCCAATATTTGAATGTTTTATTTGTGTGTTTTTCAGGTAAAATCTTCTCCATCAAAAATATTATGCAGTCCATTGCTCCATTCGTTGCCGCACCTCTCTACACCTTGATCTACAAACAATCGTTGACCACGTTTCCAGGACTTTTTAATATCGTTAGCGCCTTTTTATACCTGATCGCCTTCATATTCATGGTGTTAGTTTTATTGTAGTATTTTATTGAGATTATAATTTAATTTCATAATTTCTCATTAACTAATTTTTTCTCTTTCTAGAGTTGTCATGTACTTCAAAAGCACCCACAAAGAGCACTATAAGAAGGCTCTTAATTAGTGAATCAAAGAACGTTTTATTAAATTTCCACCGCATTTATTTAAAATGCTGCATTTTGTGTATATAATATTATTGTATTGAAATAAACAATTTTTATAAAAATATATATCATCTTTTTTTTATTAAATACATATCATATTTTTTTTATTAAATATATATCATATATTATTTTTTATTACACATTTTTCTATACAGGAATTCATATTAAATAATTAAAAATCAAGTTTGATATTTTCTTTACAAACACAACATTTTGTTAACTAATATATACATTTACTAAATGTATATACAGTGATGTATTATTACTTTATAATACTATGTCATCACAATAAAAAGTATACTAATAAAATTCCAAAAATATTTCACTAGTTTCTTAAATATATATGAAATAGGTTTCGTTCTAACTGCCAATAGCCTGATATGTTGCAGTTGATCCCAGAGACTTTTGTATGCTATAAATAGCGCTGGAAGTTTGAAATTAAAATAAGATATTATTCTTGAGACACAAACAATTTTAGACACCTACGCAATAAGGGTAAAACAGAGCGTATACAAGCCAGCGCTTATGAAGTTAAATGCTCCCGCATAATATTCCAATGTCGCATTATATACAATCGTATAGAGTGGAGCAGCTCCCAATGGCGAAAGCGACTCCATCGATGTAGTCAATGCGAATATTTTGCCTACAAATAAAGGCAGGAACAATATGTATTAGTTCAGGGTATTATTAGTTAATTTAAAATGTTTTCTTTACCAACTTCCGTCGCTGGTGCCACATGAGAGAGGATCGCACGTGACATTGGTCCCATTATTCCGCGCATGAAACCCAAAATCATTCCGAAATACATTTCCCACCAAACCATCGCCGTCGCGCGAACTGTGGACTCAAGCACACAACAGGCCAATGAAATCATCGTCATAGTGATAATGGAAAATTTCAGGATCTATAATATTAAGTAGGTAATAAATTAAATTGAGTTTATATTGTATTGAGTTTATATTGTATTGAAGACTAAGATCTTACCCTTCGTAAAAGTATCATTCCAAAAATACTGCCAAATATCTGGACCACAATTCGGGCGGCATTGAAAAGACTATAATCCTTGAGTGTCCAATCAAACTTCTTTCGCAAGAAAAGATAAGTCACATTCGAGTCACCCTCTGTGGGAAAATAATTTGTAAATTATTACATAAACAAAAATACTGATCCACGAACCCATTGTAAATATGGCAATAGTTAGAGAGATCATGGTTAGCCAAATAATTGCACGATCAAAGTTGGGCCGACGATTGAAGCAGGTCCTCAGTAGATCTTTAACCAAATCGAAACGGAAGAACTCTCGTATTTTGGACTGAAATCAAAAATTCTGTATTAATAGCAAAGAACAATGGTTTGAGAAATCTTACGCCGCTGTGTATTTGATCAGGTTTTAAACTCTCAACAACAAATACGTAGACATAGGTCAATGCGAATACCATCAGAATGGCTGATATGGCGAATACGGTGACGACATTTGTTGCGGCGTATAAGTAACCACTGACCACATTGCCAATCATCATACCGGCGCACAGTGAAGCCTCATTAAGAACCATCCTAGAAGAGAACACAATTTCCACATTAATTATAATTCCCATTTTAATTATAATTCCATTTTAATTAAAATTCTATTTCAGACTAACCGGTATGCTCTTGCTTTTTCCTTTGCTACATCTGAGATGTAACAATAGATTCCGGTGATTAAGGCACATGTTCCACCACTGAGAACTGAAGGCAACGACGACAGCAGGAAGATCCAAGGAGTTACAATAACTTTTGTAGAAATAAACGATAAGACGGTGAGGATAACAAAGCCCGTAAAGTAACCTGGAGAAGAAGGAGGAAATGTTATATTTATGAAAACATATAGAAATGAAAACCACAACTATTAATTCCGAAATGAAAACCACAACTCTCACCTGTAAAGGTTGATAGAATAATTGGTCTACGGCCAAATTTATCCGACCACGGTCCAATGAACAAACTGACAAAGGCTGGTATAATGCTCTCGAGCAGAGAACGTGTCATCAGAATTCGAGCTACATAGGGCTGGACCATTGTCTCTATTCGCTGGAAAATAACAATATAACAGTTGGTATGGTGAATATGGAAATTACTAAGAAAAGCCAAAAGCAAAAGCTAACTGCAACAGGTGGTTTCAACTTCAGCGCTTGTATCGCGTAATAATGAATGAATTATTTACATGAGTCACTCAAAGTGCATTTATGTAGTGACAACTACAACTCATAATACATATTTGAAAAATTTAATAGATAATCAAACATAATTAACGAACGAGTCTTCAAAGTGACTCATCTTAAATTGATATATATTAATGCTAATGTTATTATTCGCGTCTCAGTCGCTTATCAGTGAATATGCGTCGGTTAGTTTAGGTTGAATGTTCGCGTTCATTGTTTTTGAAACAAAGTCAACAAAGAAATAACAACAATAGAACCGATAGACGACGAAATAATCAATTCTCGCCCTATATATGAACAATGCAAATAGGCTTTTGGATTAGCAAAGTAATCATTGTTTTTAATAATTAATAAAAAAATGATAATAATAGTTTTATTTTACAATTAAGTTAATTATCAATGGATGAGATGTTCGTTTAATAGTTGAACTGAATATTTTACACATCAGTAAGCGCGACATTGTGCGAATAAAGGATTTTTATATGTACTATATAGAGTAAATGGCAAACAGAGATTTGGCGAGATTTTTGTATATGCTGCATTTTGTTTATCGCTAAAATACACACACAGTGTAAGCAAGGCGTAAAAAGCGACCATATAAAATTGTTCCACTTACTTGGGCTTCTTCTGATTCCCTGCTAATGCCGAGCAGAGGCTGGCAGTCGGTTTCATTGTAATGGAAGACAGCGACGCAAGTTTGATAAAGTATTTGATTTTGATAGACCGCCCCTATTTTTGAAAAATACACAATTTATAATGATAAATACAAAATTATAATGATAAATAAAAAATATTGATGATAAATACAAAATTATGATGATAAATAAACAAATTATGAATTAAGGCGAAATTAAGCTTACCAGAGAGATACATTGCGAGAAAGACGAGGAAGACAGCAGGCTCCAAGATGAACCAGCGCTTTCGGAATTCGGGGGGAGGGCTGACGATGCCCGCAGACGAGTTCGAATCGTCATCGTTGTTGTTGTAGTTGTGAGAGGAAGCAGCGTCGTCCTTGGATTCGATGGCAGCAGCATCCAAAACACGAGCAGACCCTTCTCCCGCTCTCTCCTCTCTCGACGAGGGATCGTAGAGAGTTTCTTCGTCGGAATTCATTATTGTGGGCATATTTTCACTCTGTTTTTTTACGTTTTAACAATTGTTCAGACAAAGAAACATGCAATTCATGTTATAGATATATTTGTATTAAAATATGCACTTTTTGTTTTTGCTTTCTATTCTCTCGCTTAAATAATTATATTATATCCAAAATATTAACGTAATCACAAAACTTGTTCACTCCGATGAAGGCCTCTCTTCCAATGAAAAGTTCAAGCGAAACTGAAGTTACTGAAAGACTACTCATCGACTGGAATGAGGCTCCACAGTTTAGTCTAACTCAGAGGCATCGACTCCACACAAGTTAATTATCATCAAACACGTACGTCGTCGTATAACAATATAACAAGTTGAAACCACTGCATTTACACCCCCCTTTTAGAGTTCCAACAACAAACAAGCTTTCACGAGTTCCAACGCTCTACTGATCGACACTTTGAATTCATCGTTTTCATTCCAAACTAATGGCTTTGTATTTTACGTCAACATTTCACGAACAGCTGATTTTGTTTACGAATGGGAGTACAGTATACTCGGGATAACGTCAACTAATTGAAACCGCGAGTGTCATATTTTTGACGTTTAGCATTCTGAAAATTTAAGATTAAATTATTAATTTAAAGCGTTTTTTTCTTGGTTTTTAAATTAAAACTAAACAAAAAGTAAATCCAAATTGTTGTTCTCAACAAATATTTCCAAACCTAAATAAAATCTATACATTTTCATGTTTTAAAAGTATTATGTTATTTTTTAAAAGCTTTTAGGTTAAAATTTTTTAAATTCAAGATATTATTTTTTTACAAATTTATTCAATTTATAGTTGTTACAAATTTAGTGCCTTAAAACTAACAATAAATGGTCAAACTGATCAGTGTCGCCTCCGATCGCGATCATTTCTGTCGTTGCGACTGTCACGGTTGTCCTGATTATCTCGACTGTCGTAACGTCGATTGTCACCACCACCACCTCCGTATCGATAATCGTCACGGCCTTGACCATCGTAGCCACCTCGATGTCCTCTCCCGGAACGCTCATCCCGATAGCGACCACCACCACCAGAATTTCCTCCACGATCACGTTCACGATTGCGCTCACGATCCCGATCATAGTCCCTATCACGATTATATCGTTCTCGCTGTCGTTCATAGTTCTCCAGTTCCTTATTGTAGTCCTTGGGTCGAGCATTTCTATGATCTCGCTCCTTGGAACGACTGCGGGAACGTTCTTTGCGACTTTTCTTAGAGCTCTTCTTGGCCGCGAGCGAGGAAGAACCACCTGAAGTCTTCTCAACTTTTTCCGCCGCTGTCTCGTCTTCGCTGCCCAATTCCTCGTCAAGATCTTCATCCAAAGCCGAGACTTTGGGTTCCAACTCATTGTTCTCCTCCAGTACGGAACGCTTCTGTATACGCGGCAGAATGATATCGCATACTCGATCGCTCCGAAGAAGTTCATCGATGAAATCATCCATATACACGATTTCGTATTGGCCTGCTCGATTTTGGCGCCTAAGCTTTCTGTTGTCATTGTACAGTGGCTCCAGATATTTATAGCAGTCCAGAGCGCTGCCGGTGAGTCGCAAGTAAAAGGCGCCCAATGCTCGAACATACTTGAACTCTTCGTTCTTTATGAACTCCACAACGATATCCTTCTCCGGCTGAATTTGCAGCATCTTCAACGTGAGGCAGAGAAATTGTGTGGGTTTAATATTGCCGCCGTAAACACCACCAATGAACCGCAACTCCATGGCTTTGTCCACCAGCAATTCGGCGGTCAGGGCGAAACATTGCTCCTTCCAGTACTTCGAGTCGTAGATGCGTGATCGTATGATTTTCTCGATGAGGTATTGCGGATTTGTTCCGTGTATGTTTTTAGCTTCCTTCACTGTTCGATTCGCCATCGTGCTGGCAATAACAGCATTTAGTTAATACTTTTATTTAATTTAATAAATTTGCAAAATTTCCAACGCGCTCGGTAAAATATTTTGTTATGCTTTTAAACTGTCAAAATTGACGTTTGGGAAAGAGTCTACTAGTGTTGCCAACCTCAGTTGATATGTGAGAATCACATTTGATGTGACAACGACCACCATGACGACAACATGACGTCGAAGACAATTGTCGTCGTATTTACAATATACTTTGTGAGAAAAGATGAGACAAAGGAGTGCATTTTGCCAAACGACGCATGTCGTCATCTCTCAAATTAGATATAGATCCAAGTTAACGACAGCGAGTGGTCGTGTTGCAATTAAAATAATCGTCTCCATAAGAACTAATGTTGACGCAATGTCGCTGCCGCATCGAATGTGTTTCCCACAGAAAAGAGTCGTCAGAATTTCTGAACACACTAAATTTTACAACAACAAGAATTGTCATATGTCAGACTTGAATGATGACGCACTCGTTGTCAGACGAAAAAACGTAAAAAATCGTAGACAGACCACCACAAATTTATTTTTGTTCTATAAAAACTGCGGATTTTAAAGTTTTTATTCGATTAAACTAGTGATAATTAATAATAGCAAAATGAGTTTCTTTGGCAAAATGTTTGGTGGCAAGAAGGAGCAGGGGCCGACCACAGGAGAGGCCATACAAAAACTTCGGGAGACGGAAAATATGCTGATCAAGAAACAGGAATTCCTCGAATCCAAAATCGAAGAAGAATTAAATGTCGCCAGGAAAAATGCCTCAAAGAACAAACGAGGTATGTCTGGGAAATCTGTGTAAAAAAATACATCGAAAATCGATCATGCGATGAAGATGGCTGATTGTCCGATTGTTCGTCTGATGGTGTTCATAATTACGTCTCGAGCGAATGAGTCATTGTTTAAATGACTATTTGCAAACAACTTCCTATTCTTAAGGTCTTAATTAAAACAATGAACACATATTTTTTCTTTGCAAATGTACCAAAATGTGCCTTTTTAATGCTGGGATTGGATCCGGATGCAGAACGTAATGTTTCGAATATTTTTTCCAATAATGAATAAGTTTCTGTTCTATGTTGTTTCCGTTTTTTGGCGAACAATTGGAAAATAGGCATTTGTTTTCATCCTCGTATTGCAGACAAAAAGTCATCCATTGGTTTCAGGAAAAAAAAATTGTACTCCTTATCTCATTTAAATGTTTTCTCTGTGTTGCTTTAAACAAAGTAATCTCTCTTCTTATTTATTATTATTGTCATATGTTTTATGGTTCAAAATTGTCTTTGCAAGTTATTTATTTGTATCGAAAATGAATTTCAGTTGCCTTGCAAGCTTTGAAAAAGAAGAAGCGTCTGGAGAAGCAACTTCAACAAATCGATGGCACACTATCCACCATTGAAATGCAGCGAGAAGCTCTCGAGAGTGCGAACACGAATACTGCTGTATTGACAACAATGAAGAATGCCGCAGATGCACTTAAAGCAGCTCACCAGAATATGTACGTCCTCTTACATTTTACTCATATATTCATTATCTTTTATTAACGGAAATGTTTGCCCATAGGGATGTCGATAAGGTTCACGATATGATGGATGACATTGCCGAACAACAAGACGTTGCCAGAGAAATTTCTGATGCTATTTCAAATCCAGTTGCTTTCGGTATTATCTTCTTCTATTCCATTTAATTTAAATATAATTACTAAATCGAATTTTTGTTATCCAGGAGCTGACATTGACGATGAGGATCTGGAGCGTGAGTTGGATGAATTAGAACAAGAGAACTTTGACAAGGAAATCATTGGAATTCCTGAACCAGCGAAAACTCTGCCCGATGTTCCTGTCGAGGACTTGCCAACCGATGGTAAATTATACACAATTATTGAATTTCAGCAATCATAATAATATATTATCTTAATATTCTAGAAACTGACCCAGAAATGAAGGAAATGCTTTCCTGGGCCAATTGAAATCTCCAAGCTATAGAATTCAAAAAGAAAAGTGATTATCAGATAACAATGAATGAATATAGATTAATCTATGTCTACGGTCAATCTTTGTTTTGAAAGAATAATTCTAATAATAATATTAAGTAAGCTAAACATTATTTAAATATAAAACAATATTCAAAAATAATAAATATTTTAATATGTGAAGCAATTTGTATTTTCTAAACACAGAATGCATACTCATTTGTTGAAACAGATATATATGTAGATTTGATATCGGATACGCATAAAAAAATATATCAAAATGTATAGGTATAAAAAAATTTTAAAGAGCAGGTTTTGTTTTTGATGAACAATTTTATTGACTTCTTAGGACTTGATTTAAGTTTTAGAAACATGAATTTATTTATAACCTGATCAAATTTAATTTCAGCCCTTTTTTGTTTGCATATTTTACAACTTTTATTGCTATCATCTTCGTCTGTCCTTTCGCCTAGTCGTTAGTTCACACTTGTTAGTTTTGTATATTAAATTAAATTTCCAAAATATGGTCACAAATACAAATACAATATTTTAAATGTAAATGTGTTTTTCTTTCGGTTTCCTAAAAATTAATTGTTTCCACTCTACTGAAGTTTATGAATCTCAAATCAAACCACAAACCGCAGTAAAACCGTATTTAACGATAATGTCCAAAAGGATGTTGATTTCTTCAAGCGGCTTTCCTTTTTAAGGACACTCCCTGATGCTATTTCTTTTAGTTATACTTTGGGTGCCAAAGAGGAAAGTTCGAAAAATCGAAATAAAATCCTCCAATCATGTTCAAGACAAAACTTTGCATTTTAGCCGTAGTCATGGTATGTCGAATAATATGAATTATATTTTGTTTCCTTTGAAATCAAATAGTTTTCTTTTTAAGTGTCTACTGGTCGAGATTACGACAGCGGAAATGCACGAGATTCCCAACATGGATACATCCAACTATCAGTATCAACAAAATCCCGCAGCACAGAACTCAAAAGCAGCTGCAATCAAACAATTGTATGAATATTATCTGAAGAAGAAGGCATTGCTAAACTATTTGGAAAATATGTATCTCGGCAAGACTCCAACTGAGCAAGAGAATGTCATCTTTCTTGAATCATATCCGATGTCTCGATTGGGAAATAATGCTCCAGCATAAACCTAAATGTGATTCTTCCATCCTCCTCTTCTGAAATGGTTGGTTCAAGGTTCAAATACTTAAAAGCGAACAGAGTAATTGTGGTTTTTGTAACTTATTTCTTTGTAATTGTGCTTTGTTTCTATTTAAGTTAGGCTTCATGAAATAAATAACTTAAATATAAGAATGGTTTGTTTAAATATTAGAATGGTTTATTATTAAATGCAATGGATAATTATTATAAAATTATCTCTGGTTTGAACATTGAATAACTTCTGTAAACAACAGATGTTATTTACAGATGTTTAGTAAACAAATCCGCTCTCTGAGAGAATACTAGTATTTTAATTGAAGAGAGCGAAGAGAGGATTTACTACGAATTCAGGGTACAGGTGGCAGTAATCGAACTCTTAATTACTATATATAATTTTAAATGATATCGGATTAAAATTTTAATTTTTTAAATATTGCAAATATCATCATATTTCATAAATAAATTTCAAAAATGTAAACTAAACTCTTCAAGAGTACTTTTTCATAAAACTCTCCCTCGATGCAACACTGGAAATGTTGTTGTCGTTTTTGAGCCATTGTTTACGTTTTGTTGTTGTTGGTGATAAGTGTTTACTCTCACTCTCTCTCTCTCTCTCTTAGCCAATATGCTAGCCAACAGGTGGTCAACGAAATTAAAACGACAACAGTTCTAACCATGGTAACAAGTTTTACATTTACAGCCATAAACAAACGAATGGAGAAAATTTTTCACTTCAAGAACAAGAACTGAAAATAACGGTTATTAAATTAATAAAAAAAAATTGTTAATAAAATGTTTGTTTATTTAAGTAAAAAGGTATAATAATAAAATTGTATTTTCTATTTGTTTGGGAAATCTTTTATAACACTAATACATATGCATTTGCTTTCGATAGATTGCAATACCAAACAATGTAAAATTGAATTGTATTGCCTGGAATAAGGAACATGGCTATATCGCAGTTGCAGGCACCGAAGGCCTCCTCAAGGTTCTGAAACTTGAACAAGGTAATGTTGGGGAGCTCAATCATAAAATCTGTTCTAACACGGTACAAATTCATTAGCCTCAAATGGCCAAAACAAAGGCACTTTGGCTGCTGTTAGCAATCTATCGATGAATCAAACCCTCGATGGCCACAAGGAATCGGTGAAGGTCGTCACTTGGAACGATACCCAACAGAAGTTGACCTCCTCGGATATGGACGGCGTCATCATGGTTTGGATGCTGTACAAGGGTTCGTGGTATGAGGAGATGACGAACGATCGCAAGAAATCGGTTGTGAATGGCATGAGTTGGACATCGGATGGCACAAGGATATGCATAGTATATGAGGATGGTGCCATTATAGTGGGTGGGTTTTTATCTAGTTTTTATTTGAAATGAATATTCATGAGAAATTCACTGCTGCCTAGGTTCGGTCGATGGCAATCGCATTTGGGGTAAGGAATTGAAAAACACCCACCTCTCACGGGTTCAATGGAGTCCGGACAATCGTTTGATTCTCTTCGGCCTGGCCAATGGCGAGTGCCATTTGTATGATAATCAGGGAAATTTTGCGGTAAAATTGAGTCATTTCATGCTATTGTTCTAGTGTAGTTATCATTTCCTCATTAATTTCTCGCCAGATGAAACTGAATATCAAATGTTTGACCCTCTCCTCCAATCGTTCGTATCGCATCGCCAGCCTCTGTTGGTTTAGTGGCCGCGCCCCCTCGAACCGCCCCATTCTGGCCATTTGCTATGAAGCTGGCAAAGTGCAGATCATGAGAAATGAAAACGACGATTGTAAGTTCTATAATTTCTACACATAATTCTGTTTTGAATTGGTATTTTTTTACACGTTTTTTTTTCTGGAACCAATCTATCGTGTAAAAACAGAATTATTTATCATCGTTTCTCACGGTAGAATGGTTCCAGAAAAAACCGTGTAAAAAAGATCCAGAAAAAACCGTGTAAAAACAGAATTAGTTGTATATACCATAATAATCGCTCATCATGTAATATTTATAGCGCCCACAATATTCGAGACCTCAATGCGCAACGTTGATGCCAAATGGAATCACGATGGCACCGTTCTCGCTGTCAGCGGCATCCTCGGAGATGCCTCGAGCGCGAAGGATGGAAATCAAGTGGTTTTCTACTCACCCTTTGGACGTGTTTTTCGCACACTCAAAGTGCCCGGAAATGAAATCACATCGATCTCCTGGGAAGGGAAATCGTTGCGTATCGCAATGGCTGTGGATTCTTTTATCTATTTCGCTAACATACGCCCCGATTATGTTTGGTGTTATTTTGAGAAAACCGTGGTATTCCTCAATCCAACACCACGCGATTCGCCTATGCATGTGATCACATTTTGGAATACAATCGGAAATCAGGTGATCCTTTTATAGAGAACCAAGAACTTATGATATCCCTTTATAGAGAACCATGAACTTATGATATCCTTTTTTGTAGAGCTTCCTGAAGGAGGTGGAACCGACCATTTGTCTGGCGGCATGCAACGAACACTGTGTCATCGGCGTCGAGTGCTTGAATGCAAATATCAAGGATGTTGCGTTGAGTGCGGAGGAGCGAAAGGGAAATGGAGATAACAAGTGCTATCAGCTTTTGTTGTGTAACTCAATCGGAACGACAGTAGATTGTGAGTCTTATCAATCGAATGCACAGGTGTATACATGTTCTGTTTTTACACGGTCTTGTTTTACACGGTTTTTTTTACACTGTCTTTGTTTACACGGTCTTTTTTTACACTGTCTTTGTTTACACGGTTTTTTCTGGAACCAATTTTATTCATTGCAGCAAAATACACTGAGGTTAAACCGAACTTTATTGGCATTAACTCGAATTATGTGGTTTTGGCGTCCTATGATGAAGTTCTCCTTTGGCATTATCATACACCAAAGGTAACTTTACTTTCTTATTGAATTTCTCACAGTGGCTTATCGTCGTAAATCAATTTGATTGTAGAGTGCTTCTAATTTGCATGGTGTGAAGGCCAGAAAGGAAAAACGTTTTCACATCGACGACACGCCAACTGGTGTGGAAATGTCCAAGGATCTGGTGACCAATAGGAATGAATATCATGATCGCAAAAATACGGATCCCATTTGTGCTGTTGCAATATCGGAGAAACTTCTACTCGTGGCACGAGAATCGGGAACGATCAATGAGTACAGCGTGCCAAATGTGGCCCTGAGGAACACCCATAAGACGAGCTATAAAGCCTACAAGATGTCTATCAATTGCAACTCAACGTAGGTTTCCCTCCCACATACAGGCCCAATGCCTAAGATGATATCTTCAATATCTTCTTTTACTCGAAATTTAGGCGAGCCGCTATAATCGATCATGCCGGAGTCATGACACTACTCGAACTGGACGAAAATCGTGAGACACAGTTGAACTTTAGTCGTGTCGAACGCAAGGATGTTTGGGCCATTTGCTGGGCCAAGGATAATCCCCTGCTGTTGGCGTTAATGGAGAAGACGCGAATGTATGTTTTTCGTGGCAACGATCCGGAGGAACCCATCTCGACGTCCGGTTATATTTGTGCCTTTGAAGATTTGGAAATCACAAGTGTTCTACTCGACGACATCATCAGCGGGGATGAGACGCAAAATCCCCTCAGTCACATCATTCAATTGCGAGTGAAGTCCTTGCGTGACACGGACGATCTGCTGCAGCATGTCGGGCTGGAGGATGCCAAACAATTCATCGAGGACAATCCACATCCGCGTCTCTGGCGCTTGTTGGCCGAGGCGGCGTTGAAGAAGCTCGAACTGGAGACGGCGGAAAATGCATTTGTCCGCTGTGCCAATTATCAGGGGATTCAGTTGATAAAACGTTTGCGAAACATTCCGTCCGAATTGTTGCAGAAGGCGGAAATTTCCGCATTCTACGGAGAGTATGAAGAGGCTGAAAAACTCTATATAGATGCCGATCGAAGGTTCGACCCAATACTTTTTCTTCCAATGGATTTTCAAAAACACATTTGTTATTTTAGAGATTTGGCCATTAACTTGCGTATAACTCTGTGCGATTGGTTTCGCGTGGTTCAACTCTATCGGATGGGGGCAGCCGTCTCGGATCAGCAAATGGAGACAGCTTGGCGGGAGATCGGAAACCACTTCGCCAACCTCCGTTCATGGGAAAGCGCCAAGGAATATTATCAGAAGGCACATCACATCGAAGGCTTAATGAACGCCTTGTATCATCTCGAGCAATTCGATGAGTTGGAACAATGCATCGATAGATTACCGGAAAAGAGTCCGCTACTCTCGAAAATTGCCGAAATGTTAGCTTCTGTTGGTTAGTGTCTTGCACATATTACGATTTAACAATGTTCGATTATACAAAAAATCCGATTATAGGCATGTGCACTGAAGCGGTTGCTGCTTACTTAAAACTGGGAGATCACAAGTCGGCGGTGAACACTTGCGTTAATCTACGACAGTGGGGACATGCCGTGGACTTGGCACAAAAATATCAAATGCCCCAAATTGGTGTGCTACTGAGTAAGCATGCGGCACAATTGCTAAAAGAAGGCCGTCTACCCGAGGCGGTGGAGCTCCAGAAGAAAGCCGGACGACACTTGGATGCCGCACGATTACTTATCCAACTGGCTGAGCTTCAAGTGACCAAACGTGCACCGCTGTTACGAATCAAGAAACTCTATGTACTCGGTGGACTATTGGTCGAAGAGCACATGAAGTCGTTGAGCGATTCGGGGACACAGGCCGGTGGACCATTTCATGCTGATCGCAATACAATGCTCGACACCATGTCCATTGAGGATGCGCGCACCGTGGAACATGTTTGGCATTGCGCCGAAGCCTACCATTTTATGTTGTTGGCCCAGCGACAATTGCGTTTCGGAATTGTCCACAGCGCTGTGATCACTGCTCTGCGTCTCAGAGAATATGAGGATGTGCTCGATATTCAAGATATTTACAGTCTCTTGGCTTTGGCCAGTTGCGCAGATCGATCCTTCGGTAAGTTCATTCCAGAGCAAAATGTGTGTCAAACACAAACGTGTCATTTTCTTGTTTCCAGGAACTTGCTCTAAGGCATTTATAAAATTGGAAGCAATGGACAATTTACCGGAGAAAGTACAGCGTGAATATGAAGAGCTGGCAGTGAGCATTTTTTCAAAGAATGAACCTGTGGACAATAAAGTCGATATGGTGCCATGTTATTCTTGTGAGGCGGAAACTCCTGATTGGTAAGATTCAGGTCACAAGAAAGAAAATCTATTTAGTAAATACTGTTTTTAGTTTCACATCTTGTTCCAATTGTGGAGCCAGATTCCCTGCATGTATTTCATCAGGAAAACCCATCACGCAACCCACTACTAACATTTGGATCTGTGGGACTTGCAACCACTGCGCATCGCCCATGGAAATAACACGACATCGTACTTGTCCACTTTGTCATAGTCCCATAAAGTCGATCGGATTGGAAAGTTCAGATCAAAGTAGTTGGTAGAGATGTTGTGACTGACTACTTAAATGTATTATAATTTACAAAAATACTCAAATATTTATCTTAATTTACATCATTGTATTAAACTCTGTTTAACCTCTGTAGGTGGATTTTCAAGACACAATCCTAAAACGTTCGTGTTTTTCATACTACCCTCTAGATTTAGGGTATTCGCCAACTGTTGGGAACTACCACGCTTTGTTTTTCTCCAGATGTCCCATTCTTGTGGATGCATTTTTTTCTTATGTGAATGCATGTTTGCATTCGAATTGAAGGTACGTTCACAGAACGGACATTTATACAACGTCTCACCGGTATGCTGAGCCATGTGTTCCTGTTATTGGGAATTGTATTTATATAAGTTATAATATTTTAATATTGAATATTCGTAAACCTACCCTTAAAGTAATGGCTTTTTTAAATGATTTGTTGCACTCTTCACATGTGAAAACTTCATTGGTATGGGCATAGCGGTTGTGACTCGCCAGAGATCTACCATTTTTGCAGACTTTACCACATTCTTTACACACAAAAGTTTTCCCTTCATCATTGTGCCTACGTAAATGCTGTTTTAAATTGTCCACATCTTTCAGCCACCGATCGCAATTTGGGTGAGGACATTTAACACGTGGCCCACTGTCTTCGAAATGTAAGCGAACATGTTTTTCGAAGGCTTGGTTGTCTCGTATCTCTTTGGCGCAAACGTGGCAGACGTTAGGAGCTTTGGTGTGACGCATATTTGTATGAATTTGAAGAAGATGTTCACTAGCAAAACTGCAACAAAATAGGAGAAAATGTTGATATGTGTTATTGAAACAGATATATGATATATTACACTTTTGGTTGTGGACATATTTTACACCAAAATTTACGTTCTTCGACTGGTATATGTGATGGTTTATGAAGTTCTAGCAAATGGCGTCGAGCAAACTTCTTCGGACATTGTTCACAAGAAAATGTTAGTTCCTCCTCAGATGCATGAGTCGCAAGCATATGCGAACGTAAAACGTAACCATCAGAACACACTTTATTGCATTCCTTGCACCTGAAAGAGGTATACGTAAAAAGTAAATAAAGTTTCATAAGAAACTATAGAAACGGATTACTTGTAATATTCGGGATCCTCATGTTTGTACGCATGTTGGATTATTAAAAACCGTTTATTCAGCTTACGTCCGCAGCAAATTACGTACGGTTTTTGACTATCATGTATACTTTTAAAGTGGTGTGTTAACTGAATGAAATCCTCAGCTACGAAAGGACATAATTCACAACCCATGGAAATGTGCTTCTTTAGCAGCTCCTCATCTCGACTGGATATCATTTTTTGACGTTTTCTTCCTATTTTGGCAGGCGTGGTTGGCGGATTACTTTTGTTGTCAGAGATTTTCTTTTTAAATCGTGACATTCGCCTTTCAATTGCCTTCGAATTTAAACTTTTTCGAGATTCCAGTAATTTATCTGCAATTTATTATTATTTATTATTATTGACTATCCTTAAAATATTAGGTGATCTTCTTACCATCCTCTTCCTCTCCTAAATCACTACTTATTTTCTCCTCCTTCATATCAATTTCCGTTTCATGATCTTCATTTCGGGAGCTCTGCTCCAAATAGTTAAAGCTAGGTTCAATGTCTGCTAGTGGATTCTGTAGCTCCGTTTTCGTGGACTCACTGGTGTTGAATTTGTTTTCCAGCCACGTATTATCAATATATTCTTCCTTGATATCAATGGAAATTTCAACCTGCTCCGTTGGATGTGGCTCATGTCCAACATCATCTTCATTGACGTCCGAGATATTGATGGTACTACGAGATAACAAAGAATGGGCCAGTTCCACAGTGACATAGAATTGATGAAAGTCATTGACTTTGTGCCAACACTCTTCACAGACGACGTTCGATATAGAATCATCCATACAAGGCTATTCTAGTTCATTAGTTTAGTTCCTTATGGGTTGTTTATATTATTGTTTAAACTCACCTGAAACCAAAAATGTTTTTCTAATACAAATGCTATATTGTAATCTTTCCCTATGTCGTCGAACATGTTTAAGCCATTAATGACTTCTTTTAAACATAGGCGACAAATCATTTTTGAATTTTATTTAGTAACATTTCAATATTATTTATTTATTATTTTACATAAATGCACCAACAGATGTAATGTCAGATGTCAACTTTGGTTTTGCATTAACTTGAAGTTGGCTACAATTTGAATAATCTCCTCGAGAAAGTTTGACGTTTCATTTTTTTTTTTTTGCGTTTGCAATATTTTACTTCCCTATTTGTTGAACCTCAAAATTTGAATTTTAAATTATTTTACAAAAAGGCATATAACTAACAAATAAATAACAAAATTGCTATTGCCAATTCCTCCACAAAACTTTAAACGCCTCTACCGGCTAAACGGAACCTCTAATCGCAAATCCGACTATATTTTCGAGTTACTCTAAAAAAATAAAATTTTTAAATTGAATTTTTTTGCATGTCCACTTTGCTGGCTTACTGCGGATAAAGTTCTCGTCTCATTTGGACACCCAATACCGCAAACCGCCATAAAATCGATCAGATTGGAAAGTTCAGATCAAAGTAGTTGATAGTTGTGACTACTTAAATGTATTACAATTTACAAAAATACTTAAACATTTATCTTTTTTACATCATCTATTGAACCTCTGTTGGAGCATTTTCAAGACACAATCCTAAAACCTTCGTGTTTTTTATACTACCCTCTAGATTTAGGGTATTCGCCAACTGTTGGGAACTACCGCGCTTTGTTTTTCTCCAGATGTCCCATTCTTGTGGATGCATTCTTTTCTTATGTGAATGCATGTTTGCATTAGAATTGAAGGTACGTTCACAGAACGGACATTTATACAATTTCTCACCGGTATGCTGAGCCATGTGTTCCTGTTATAAGGAATTATAATATTAGTTATAATATTTTAATATTGTTGAGTCATCTAACATACCCTCAAAGTAATGGCTCTTTTAAATGTTTTGTTGCACACTTCACATGTGAAAATTTCATTGGTATGGGCATAGCGGATGTGACTCGATAGAGATCTTCCATTTTTGCACTCTTTACCACATTCTTTACAGATAAAAGTCTTCCCCTCATCATTGTGATGACGCAAATGCTGTTTTAAATTTTCCTCATCTTTTAACCACCGATCGCAATTTGGGTGAGGACATTTAACACGTGGCCCACTGTCTTCGAAATGCGAGCGAACATGTTTTTCGAAGGCTTGGTTGCCGCGAATCTCTTTCGCGCACACGTGGCAGACGTTAGGAGCTTTGGTGTGACGCATATTTGTATGAATTTGAAGAAGATGGTCACTAGCAAAACTGAAATGAGAATAATTTTATAAATATGTGTTATTGAAACGGATATATGATATATTACACTTTTGGTTCTGGACATATTTTACACCAAAATTTACGTTCTTCGACTGGTATATGTGATGGTTTATGAAGATCTAGCAAATGGCGTCTAGCAAACTTTTTGGGACATTGGTCACAAGAAAACCTTAGTTCCTCCTCAGTAGCATGATTCGCAAGCATATGAGAACGTAATACGTAGCGATCAAAACACACTTTATTGCATTCCTTGCACCTGAAAGAAGTATTCAAGTGAATACAGTTTCATAAGAAACTATAGAAACGGATTACTTGTAATATTCGGGATCCTCATGTTTGTACGCATGTTGGATTATTAAAAACCGTTTATTCAGCTTACGTCCGCAGCAAATTACGTACGGTTTTTGACTATCATGTATACTTTTAAAGTGGTGTGTTAACTGAATGAAGTCCTCTGCTACAAAAGGACATAATTCACAGCCCATGGAAATGTGTTTCATTACTAGCTCCTCATCTCGACTGGATATCATTTTTTGCCGTCGTCGTTCTATTGTGGTAGGCGTTGTGGGCGGATTACTGTTGTCGGAGATTTTCTTTTTAAATCGTGACACTTGCCTAGCTGGTAATATTTCAATTGGCTTCAAATTTAAACTTTTTCGAGATTCCAGTAATTTATCTGCAATTAAATTATTATTCCCAATCCTTAATACATTGGTCGTTCATCTTACAATCCTCTTCCTCTCCTAAATCACTATTTGTTTTCGCCTCCTTCAACTCAATTTCCGTTTTATTATCTTCATTTCGGGAGCTCTGCTCCAAAAAGTTAACACCAGTTTCAGTATCAGCAAGTGGATTCTGGGGCTCCGTTTTTATGGATGCAGACTCGCTGGTGTTGCATTTGTTTTCCAGCCACTCATTATCAATATATTCTTCCTTGATGTCAATGGAAATTTCCATTTGCTCCGTCGGATGTGGCTCATCTTTATTTACGTCCAAAATATTTATGTTACTACGAGATAACAAAGAATGTGCCAGTTCCACAGTGACATAGAATTGATGAAAGTCATTGACTTTGTGCCAACACTCTTCACAGACGACGTTCGATATAGAATCATCCATACAAGGCTATTCTTGTTCATTAGTTTAGATCCTTATGGGTTGTTTATATTATTGTTTAAACTCACCTGAAACCAAAAGTGTTTTTCTAATACAAATGCTATATTGTAATCTTGCCCTATGTCGTCGAACATGTTTAAGCCATTAATGGCTTCTTTTAAACATAGGCGACAAATCATTTTTGAATTTTATTCAAAATCATTTAAATATTATTATTTTAAATAGTGTGAAGCACTAAATAATGCAAATGCAAACTAAAAAACAGATTCAAAAATCCTATGATAAAAATAATATTTGAAGAGATGTTTTTATGACAGTTCAAGTGTTGCCAACCATGCGCATACAAGAAAAATATAATATTTTTAAAATTTGTTTGTTATTCCCTACAAATATAAATAATAGATTATTAAATATATATTTAAATCAAAAAATCTATTTATTAATTTAAGTTTTACTTGACAAACATATATATTTTAAGCCAAATTCGAATCATTCACTTACGAGCATGTGCATCTACCTTAATAGTAAATTGACAGCTACACAAGTTTATGTCATTTATCCATCAACACACACACACATTTTCTCGTGAAATTTGTTAAAAAATCGCGGTGATAATGAAATTAATTTAATGAAATTAAATCAAAAACAATAAAATGAAGGTAAAAAGTGTGATTGAAATATTGATCGACTATGGGTGCATTCTAAAATAAATATCCGAATTACAGAAAATAAGTGAGAAAAAATTAGAAGCTTTTACCGTGGGTGCCATGGGGAAACGGACGCTGTCTCGAAAGGAGCTGGAGGAGCAAAAGAAAAAAGAAGAAGAAGCAGCGGCCGCTCATGTAAGTGAAAATTGTAAACAACACAAGATTGGAATAATATATATTATCGCAAACATCATAAGGCTTTCAAAGAGTTCGTGGAAACTTTTCAAGAGGCTCCGGCACCTTCCTCTAAAGTATGGGTAAAAGCCGGCACATACGATGCAGGTTCTCGCCGTGAGTATTTATGGTTCTTATCACAATGGAACATACACTCACAATCATTTATTTAGGCGAGGATCACCGCGAAAAAGGAAAATTATACAAACCCGGTTCGAAATTGGATGAGAAAAGTGCGTCAGAAAAAGCATTGGAATATGCAAAGATTCTTGCATCGGATTCAAAGAAAGATTCGAATCCTTTAAAAAAGAAGAACCAGGAAAAAAAGAAGAGCAACTTGGAATTATTCAAGGAGGAACTGAGACAGTACGTATTTTGTAGAATACCACTTGTTAATACTTATTAATACTTGTTAAACTATAGAATACAGGAGGAACGCGAGGAGCGTCACAAATACAAACACATGGCGGCACAAGTTATCCCTCATCCGACGACAGAAGTTGTGCAGGACTCTCGTGAGTCAGGTTCTTTTGATACCGGAGATCCAAATACAACAAATTTGTATTTGGGCAATCTAAGTCCAAAGGTTTGTTTGCCAAACCAATATTATTATTATTGCTAATCAATAACATGATATTTTATTAAGATATCTGAACAACAACTCATGGAACTCTTTGGAAGATACGGACCTTTAGCGAGTATTAAAATCATGTGGCCCCGTTCAGAGGAGGAAAAATCTCGTGGCCGCAATTGTGGATTTGTCGCCTATATGAGTCGTAAAGATGCGGAACGCGCATTAAGGACTTTAAATGGTCGCTATGTTATGGGTTACGAGATGCGTTTAGGTTGGGGCAAATCGGTGCCTATAATGAATCAGCCTATATTTATACCGCCTCCTTTATTGGAGTTAACTCTACCGCCTCCACCATCCGGGTTGCCGTTCAATGCACAACCACCCCCTCACGAGGCAGAGAAATTACCAAAAATTAATTATAAAGAATATACCACTAGTGAGCAAAAGGAAAATATGGAAAAGGTATGTGGTAAACACATTTATTTCCTCGTCAGTATTAATGTTTTTTTGTTTTTCAGATTTTAGGCAAATCTGTTGTTAAGGTATTCATTCCCACAGAGAAGTAAGTAGATAATAATAATTTGTCCATTAGTCTAAATTTAATATAATTTTAGAGCTGTTCTCAATTTAATTCATCGTACCATTGAGTTTGTGATCCGTGAAGGACCAATGTTCGAAGCACTCGTAATGAGTCGCGAAATTGACAACCCATTATTTGCTTTCCTCTTCGATAATGAAAGCCCCGCTCATATATATTATCGATGGAAACTATTCTCGTTATTACAAGGAGATACTCCAACTGAATGGAGTGAAAAAGAATTCCGCATGTTTAAAGGTGGACCAATTTGGAAGCCACCGGTAGCTAATTTCTATACCCAAGGCATGTCAGATGAATTGGTTGTGGATCCCGACGCACCAGAAGTAAACAAGGGTGCTCTTTCAACTGCGTACGTTAATGTTTATTGAAAATGATAATAATAAATTAGGAACTTATCTGATTATAGTCAACGAGATCGATTAGAGGACCTCATTAGACATTTGACACCAGAACGACTTCGCATTGGAGATGCAATGATTTTCTGCATTGAACATGCTGACGCGGCAGATGAAATATGCGAATGCATTGCAGAATCACTAGCTAGTTCGAGTACTTTGGTTTCAAAGAAAATTGCACGCTTGTATCTGTTGTCAGATATATTGCACAACTGCACAGTGAAAGTGGCGAATGCGAGTTTCTTTAGGAAAGCGTACGTTTTTATATGCAAAATATTTGCTTCCTTTATCACATGTGTACACATATTTTTAGCATCGAGAAACATCTAGTGGACATATTCGAAAACCTGCACACATTCTATATGTCTATGGAGAGTAGACTCAAAGCGGAAGCCTGTAAAATCTCGAGTACTGAAGGTTGTTCGCGCATGGGAGGATTGGACTATATATCCCAAGGAATTCCTCGCAAAGTTAAAGAGCGTATTTCTAGGACTACAGGTAAACTTATGCAAGTAAAAGAACAGCCATTTAATGCCCATGTGTTATTTTTTCTCTCCTGAATGCGATTATTAACTGTAGTTGCAACCACCATCACCGCAGGTTGAAGAGAAAAAAGAAGAGGAGGATGCTGAAGATATCGACGGTGCTCCACTATCTGGTGATGAAAAAGACGATGAGGATTTAGATGGTGTTCCCTTAGATGGTGCAGCATTAATTAAAGGTGCATTGTTGCGTGGTTTGCCTGAAGCGGTTCCTGTACAGAAAGATACGCCCACACATAGAGGACAGGATGACGGTGATGATATGGACTTCAATGACGACATTGATGGAGTACCATGTATGTTACTAAAGATATTTAGATTAAGCAATATTTTCAAACTTTATTTATATTTTGTAGTGGATGATGATATAGATGGAATTCCACTGGAGAAGGGTTCTGCAGATCAACAAGACACATCGTTTAAGATGGGTTCAAATAAAGCTGGTGCATTTATACCGTCTAAGTGGGAAACTGTTGATCCAGATCAAATTGAAGCACAAGCCATCACAACAAGCAAATGGGACACGCTAGATCCACCAGAGCCACCGAAATTCTACGACAGTAACGAGTCCAGCGATGATGATGATGGTAACTCGCGTGATTTTAGTGAATCGAAACGTTCGAAGTTACGTGAAATAGAAGTGAAAACAATGCAATATCAAGACGAATTAGAATCAGGACAACGGGAATTAAAATCGGGTTGGACCATTTCGCAACAAGTTGAACATTATCGAAAGAAGTTATTACGGAAGAGACAGCTTGATCATGTTGATTCGCCATTAAGTTATATGAACTCAAAGGATCTAAGGCGTAGTGAGAGCCCAGTGGAAAGGTACGTTCGTTGAAATTAGCACAGTTCAAATTTAATGATTTCATGTAATTCCAATAGCTTAAAGAAGTCCCGGCGTTCAAGACGTTCTTCATCTCCAGTACAAGTGTACAGCAGCAGCTCGCGTTCAAGCCCAACGAGAAGCAGCAGAAAACGATCGCGATCACCTTATTCCAATAGTCGGAGCAAAGATGTCTCGCCTACTCAAAGTAATCGGAGTAGTAAAGGAGGTAAACGCAATCGATCGCGTAGCCCCTCGGACTCACCAAAACGTTATGCAGACCGGTCTCCGTACGTTTCTAGTTCATCTAAATATAGTAGCCCCCTTTTGGCATCATCAAGATCACGAAGGTTGGTTCCGTAGTTCAAAAAAGGTCTACAAATTTATTCGAATATTTTATCATAGATCACCATCTCCTGGTTATTCCTATAGTCGTTCTAAACGTTCACCAGAAGCATCTCATAAATCAAAACGAACTGATGATTTATACTCAACTCGATTATCACCATCGAGGCATCGTGCGGATAAGCATAAACACAAGCACAAGCATTGAAGTCATATTGTGTACCATACAATAATTTGTATTTTTTTACAAACTAAGAAAACTAAATAAACATTTAAATTTAGAAATTCACATTAATTACAACTTTATTTGAAAACACAATTTAACTGCATATACAAATTTTCAAAATATATAAATAAAAGTAGAAAAGGGTTTGAAATATATTACCTCTAAAGTCTATGCAGCAAAAATGAAAGCATATTTCCTTTCAAATTTTTGCATACATTTCGAGAAATTCTCTAAAAACTTCACTGACGGGAAGCAGGGCAAACTCATAGAAATTGTTTTGCTATCACAAATGGAAATGTAAAAAAGGGGAATTTAAGCAAAAACGAAATTCGATATTTTCAATTTGTGTCAATTTCTGCTTCTTGTTTATAAACTTCCATAATGTCCTCCATTATTTCCCAATGGGTCTCCTTGCTTAAATCTTGAACAAAAGCCTGTGGTGTTAAACAATTTATTGTAATAAATTTATAATAACAAAATAATAATGATACTTACGGAATACCACATGGATGCTTCATCCGATTCATCGGTCAAAGGTACCTGAACACCGTATGTTTGTAAAGATAATGACAGGCAACCGATAGCAATGTGTGAAGGTTTATGGTTGAGAATCTTTGGGCTATGGTGAAAGTCCTTAGAAAAGAAGGTTCATGAATGATAATCATAGATATGTGTGAATGACAACTGTTATAATATACTTGTAAAAAGGATGCGGCTGTTTTGGCGATAGGAACTGAACTCCAGATGGTAGCTCCCAACCAGTCTTGCAATGTTTTCATATAGTACAGCAAATACTAAATCAAAACAGCATGGTTAAAACATGAAACCAATTGTGTTAGCGTTCTACACACCTTATGCGGATGTTCAATGGTTAAATCGAATTTCAATGTGCGCGCTATCAAGAGTTCAGCTTGAACAATGGCATCGCGCATCGACCAATATTCATCGCCCAATTCCAATGGTGCAGCTCCACGGTTCAGAGTGCTGTGCGCAACATTGATAACATCACGAATCTTCACCGGGTCATCTTTGATTTTTCCAGCGAGATAAAGGGACGAGGCTGCGATTAACTAAATATAACAAAAAAACGTTAATTTAATCCAACCGGTAGTTGTAAACAATCGCTTACATATTCATCGTAGTCGGTGTTTGTTACTTCTCGGAAAAAACGATGAAATGTTATGGCGGCCATCGCCGAGGTCAAAGGCTTAATTTGTAACTTAATGGCGCACTCGAACAGGAAGCGTGGCACAATACCAGTTTTCTCTATTTTCCTATATTACATAAAGACCACAGAAGATAAGGTTTATTTACATTTCAAATTGATGCTAATTCAAACTGTTACCTGTAATCGGTTGGCTTGACTTTTGGAAGATTGTCGACTCTTTGCTGCAACGACATGACATCGACGTTGTTCTTCATTATGTATGATATGTTGGGTGAATGGTCGTTCAAAAGGAATCCTGGTTTCTATGTAGTAGTTTATTTTAGCCTCAAACTAATTCAGTATTTTCCCTCCGGGTGCATTGATCCTTAAATAAAAATCGAGACAATATTTCGTTAACATCGAACCGGTTTCTTTTCATTATTATGAGTTTTTTGCAGCCATGTGCCACATGTCTGGTTAGTTTTTGGAAAGTAAAAATAAAATATAGTTAAAAATAAAACCCGAAACTGGTTTCCCAACAGGAAGATAGTTATGCGTGTGTATTCAACAAATTGGTAACAGATAACTTTCTTTACGGGATGGATTGGAGCCTGGAACACATACATATTTATTTTATTGTTCCTCAATATAGGTCATATTATTAAATTTATATGTGAGAGTTTTAAACCCGGATAAATGTACAAAATTAGGCCAGACAGACTTCAGACTCAAACAAGATAATAACAACACACGACATTCAGCACTGTGAATTAATTATTTATTTTATAAATTTACTTTTTAACTGATGATTGATTAACCAACTTGTGGAGTCAATTAAAATAATTTCAACGATCAACTCTGTTCGACGCCGACGAAGAGAAAAACGTGAATGCACTAACGTGAAATGCAAGATATGCCGCATAGGGAATTTTGGTTCGCTACAAAGCGACAGACCGTAGACGCCAGAATTTGACAGCCAATGTAAATAAAAGAGGTGCTGTCAAATGTGTCTTGAGTGAGCAAGAAAACAGGGTGGTACATGAAATTGAATATCTGTTATATAGTTGTTATACAAAAATTTTTGAAATAACATTTTTTATATAACAGTAGTCGATTGAAAAAAAAAATAATATTTTTACTAGCTTTTTTTTATATCACTCAATTTGAAGTGATAATGAAAATAGTGAAGTTAAATCTTGAGTTAAAAAAAAAACTCGGCGCATGTCTGATGGTGTCCATGGCTTTGAGGGATGCTGGTTGGTGTCTGCGAAATTTCAGTGGCCAAGAAGTGAGTGCAACATTTCAGCCGCAGCCACCTTGCGAAGAATGTACCATCCGTCGTCAAGCCTTTATTGATTTTTCATACAACGTCGGTGGTTAATATTGCTCAGTGAATATATATTGGATTAATCTATATATTGGAATAAATCTACATATTGCAATTTCCAATAGAGTTTCAAAATTTTACAACGTAAGATCTCCACATAATATCGTTAAAATGTCAAATAATAAATAAGTGAAATGTTGTGTGAAAAGTGTGTCCTCCCTCTCTCAGAGGATGTAATCTTCTAGAACGACCGTGGATAAGAAGAGGAAGAAGAGAATCATAATAATAACTCAACGAAATAACACATGAAAATATGAATGTTGTCCATGAACTTACATTTGTTGGGTTTATTGCGATGGACACTAAGAAAAATTCTAAAAATAAAAGAGTGAAAATATTTGGTTAATGGTTTTACAGTAGTGGGAGGCGGAGGCAAAAACTAGGTGTCAATCAAATTGGAGAAGACTGTTTGTTAAACAACAACAACGAGTGAAACATTCTCTATTTTTCAAAAATTGATATATCTACATATATTTCTGTGCATGAGCCAGAAGAAACAGAAAATAATAATAATAAACAGACGAAATGATAAATGGAATAAATCATTAAAGTTGGTCTAAATAAAAACATCATAAATCGACATATAAATAATGAAATAAATTCTCTACTATGGGGGGATTAAATTTGTGTACCCTACGAGCGGTGACAGAACACTATATGGGGGCGTATGAGAAAGTATATAGTGAAAGTATAGAGAAGTTAGAATACTAATATATAGTGTTTTATTGAAGAAATTGTATATTTAATATACCATAAGCATTAAATTCTTTATTATCTTTCGCGAGGAGAAAAAGAACACTCTTTCTCTCTCTCTCTCGGGATTGGCAAAGGCGGCTGCAGCTTTCACTGAATTTTCCACGATTTCCACCGCTCGCCACATGCAGTCGAGTAGTCGACGACGCACAATCAGCCGGAAAAGTTAGTTCCTCCGGCCACTGGTGGCCGCTATTTTGGCCAGTGCAAAAATAACAACAAGACTGCAAAAACAAAATAAAGACTCACCGTAGTCGTTGGGAAATAAACAAAGAGCGAAATAGATTGGTATATTTTTTACCATAGACTGAGTTGCCAGCAAGCGGGTTTTCTTGGTGCCGGGAAATTACTGTGGTTTATTATTGACTATACATGTTTTGTTTGAAATGTTTTCATGGATGAAAAATTATTCTACCAGAGAATAAAATATAAGAAAAAAATAAAAAAAAGAAAGAAAAAATCAGGTGAAACCAATGTAGAGGAGAGGCGGCAACTCTTGGAGTAAAATGCCGCAAAACATTCTGTACCGAAGATGATGAGTATGAGATGCGATGATGGGACGACGACCAAGACGAAGATGAAGACGACGACGACTACGACGACCACGACGAAGAGTGCAAAACTACGATAGAGCAGCTAGCGAAGACGGCGTCGCTGAGAGGACACCGACGACGAAGACGACCACGACGACGACCAAAACGACGAAGAAGACGACACCGACCAAGACGACGACGACCGACCAGACAATCGCTATTTGAATTATTTTCCTGCGTTAGTCGCCTAGTTTCAGAACATTGCTTGACCTGTTCGAACGAAATACACGAACTACTCGTAAGAGCCGTTAAATTTTACCAACCCACATATAATGAAATTAATAAAATAGTTATTACCAAAAAGTGCTTCATAACTATAGTTAGTGATATAATTGATATAGTTCAACGAGTGTTTGTGGAAAGAGAACAAAAAAACGAAGCTAATTGGAAAATTATTAAATACTATTTCAATGGCGAATTTCAGTTGAGCTCTAAAAATAAACATATTCGGGACTAATTTTTATGTAATACATATATGAGTTTTTTTCTTGTTCTCATATTTATTCTTTTGAAAAAAAGAATGAACGATGTCTGCGCGGGCACGCGTAACGGATACGGAAACGAGCAAAGTGGAGACTTTTAAGAAGAACCGTTAACTCACGAGAGAGTTACCAACGATGCACAAAATAAATTCAAAAATTAGTGTTTGAAGTGTTTGAAAATGAAGTGAATGAGTGAATGAGAATGAATATTTAATCGAAATGTGTTCTTTGGGCTACAAGTGAATAATTCAAATAATTTATGAAGCTCTCGGAAGCCAGACAGACGCGAACTCAAAATAGCGACATAAAAATGTTTGCCAAAATGTGAAAATACGGCCAACAAAGCGAATTAATCGAATCAAGATATAATGTTATTGTCCAATTAAACGACAAATTATTGCAGCTGTTTCTAAATATAATCGAAAAAAAAATTGTGTTTGTCCATCCGTCAGATCTCATGCACGAGTTCCGACTAATTAAATAGATTTCCATCCCTAATGAGATTTATTAAAATTTCAAAATTTTCATTTAATATTCCACATCGATTACAAATTTGCATTTCATACTCCACACGATTCCAAATTCTCTTCTTTCCCTTACAGATTATGATCAACTATATAGGATTTTTATATTAAAAATCGAATTTACAACTGCTGAGCATGAGTTTTTGCCAGATAGGTTGAAGAAGAAACAATTAAATGTAACCAAGGAGAAACATCTAACATAACGATTAACACACATATACCAATAATAATATTAACTACAAAAGGGAATACAAACGATATACTAAACAATTTAATAAAATGCCAGCCGCAACACAAGCCCCGCCCAGTGGCCGTCGGTCGCCCAGCCACCCGTTGTATCTGAACGAGGGTCTCAGCCCCAAGAAGACCGCCTTCATCATTGTGACCGTGATTGGTTGCATCGCCATATTGTGGCCGAAGGTCTTTCATCCGATGATGTTCGGGGGCGTGGCACCAAAGCCGGGCCCCAAAGAGCAACGCGGACCAGGCGGTGAGTCCCAACCTATCCCTAATATATCCTTCCTATATATAATTTCATTATTTCTCTTTTCTTTTTTTTATTTTTACAACTATAATTTTATATTTCGTATATTTGAAATACTTTCCACAATTTCAATATGAATATTTGTCTGATCCGATGTCGTACCGTGTAAAATAATTATTTTGATGTTGTAAAAAAAATTGTCGTGCGCCAATTTTGTGAAAAAATAAAATATTAAAGGATGCTGCGATGTCGTGCTTGACAGGGAACACTTTATGAATGCAACTCATGCTCCCGAATTCGGACCGCAATTGTATCGCAAGCAATTGAATCTTTTCACTGGCGAGATAAGTACGTGTCATGCTGGCCGCTAAAGAGTTTGACTCAGTTTAGTCCCACTACTACTACTACTAAATACGCCTAATTCTGTTTTTACACGGTTATTTATTTGTATTGTGTTTTCTTTTAATCGTATTAAATGGAATAAAATCGTATTAAAAAACATTTTTGATTTTCAAACCGTGTTAAATAAAAACCGCGTGAAAGAGATCGTGTAAAAAAATACCGTGTAAAAACCGTGTAAAAAAACCGTGTAAAAAAATACCGTGTAAAAAATACCGTGTAAAAAGGACCGTGTAAAAACAGAATTCAGTCTAACACAATTACTAACAGCGTGAAATATTTTCTAACACTAACCGAGTTGTGGGATCGCATTATGAAATATCAGAAAACTATTCTATTACACTAATTAGTCCGTTACCACGCTGGACGTTACGTTCTGTTACGTTCCGTTACGTTCCGTTACGTCCCGTTACGTTTCTCTTATACGGCGTTACGCTTTGATTAATCCGAAGGGAAACTTTCATCCGATCCGTGTCTGTCTGCAGAAAGTGATCGCATGTCACGCTTTAACAGCTCCCATTGCTGCAATTTTTGCTACACAGTAATATTAACCTTGACTTTTGCATGTTGGCGAGAAAGTGTCTGAAAACTTGCTTCAATTGTTCGAAAAATATATAATTTACTAAGAAAATCATAATTAAATATGATTTAATTGACTATAATCGTAGTCAAATATTATAAAATTGACTAGAATCGTATTCAAATATGATTTAATTGACTATAATCATATTCAAATATGATTAAATTGACTATAATCGTATTCAAATATGATTTAATTGACTATAATCATATTCAAATATGATTTAATTGACTATAATCGTATTCAAATATGATTTAATTGACTATAATCATATTCGAATATGATTAAATCGCATTCAAATATAATTTAATTGCCTACAATTAACTCTTTTTGTATTTAGTTTGATTATTTTATACTGTATTATGTAACTTTTGTATATTATTTCATTTGAGTTTTGATAATTCTCGCACTTTAACCACAAATCACATTAATGGACCCCCTGTAATGATGGTATTAAACTCTAGATTTCCAAACAGGTTTACGCCAAGAACGACCAGCCCACTTGCATCCCGAGTCCATCTACCAGGCGATGAGGGAGCGGGGTCGGGCCATACCGGCCACGCCCACTGTGCCGATCGTCGATAGGAAGGCGTCGCCCAGCAATCCGCCGCCTCGCATCGTCGAAGGACGGGTATGTAGCCAAAAAAAAAACAATCGCTTTAATAAGGTTCCCCCCATTCGAAATCGTCGTCATGAGATTTCCAAAAACCCAAATCAAAAGATGCGCGAGTATCAAAAAAAGGATAAAAATAGACTATTCTGTGTATTTATGACATTGCACAGAGAATAGAAGAAGAAAAGAAGAAAAAAAATTAGAAAATAGACAACGAAATAATAATATTGAACTTGTGCCAATTTTATTTTGTTCATTTATATTCTCTCGCCGGATACATATTATTATTATTATAAGTTTATATATATAAATATATATTTTTTCTAATTTCCTACTTGTGGAAGTTAATGCGAGCAAATCAAAGAATTTGGATAAATTGATATTTAATAGACTTTACCCCAAAATATTTCTATCGAAAATAATCGACTATTTGTGGAATAAAGTGAAATTATTGTGATGTAAATTTAGTGAAATGAGAATTAGTCTCCATTGAAATTATTTGTCTGAAACAATCTATCTTGGGACAAGGTTGTCACTTCTCGTTTTGTTTAGAAAAGAATTCATTTTTAGAAATTTCATGCCGAATTATGCAGTTTGTCTTTCTTTGCAACGGCAACTGCGAAATATTTAAAATCAACATTTCATATGTAAATAAGAGTTTCTCTTTCAAAATTTCCCCCAATTGATTCAAAGTTTATTTTTCTTAGCTGCTTCTGCTGTTGAGTATTTTTAGCCAACATACACACAATTGTGATTGTTGTTATTTCCACCAACCACCAACACCATCATCATCATCATCATCATCTACAAAAACTGCTTTCGGCAGATGTTAGCAAAGAAAATTCACGGCCAAGTTTCCTCCATTCTCCATTTCCATTCATTAAATATATTGTTTGTTGTTTATATCAGGAGAGATATCAATTTTTAAACTTCTTCGCTTCGTCTCCTCACTTCTTGCTTCCTTGTTTCCGTTCGGTTCGTCTCCTCGGCATCGATAGAACAGCGAACAGCTGTTTTTGCCAATTTATTCGTGTTAACATAATCACACACACACACACACACACACACATACACGCCCCCACTCATACACCAACATACATATACATGTACATGCTGACGTTCGATTTTATTTATGGGCCAAGTTAATAGTAGGTCTCATAAATAGCCACGATTGCATTTTATGACTCACGAGTCTACCTGGCGTATACGTAATATTTTCTCCTTCTTTCGATCTCCCTCTCTCTCTCTCTTTCTTTCGCCACTCTCTTTCTTTCGATCTCCCTCCCCCTCTCTTTCTCCCTGTGAATTCATTGTTTTCTTCACTCTGGAATGATTTTGTTTATCTTTTTTTTTTTGGCAGCCTGGTCCAATACCTGGTATGCGTCCACCGATGGGCGCCGGCTCCGTGCATCAGCCCCAGGCGAAGGGCAGCAGCATGGGCTTCATCATGCCCCTGTACACCATCGGTATCATTGTCTTCTTCATGTACACTATCATGAAGGTAAGTTCAATCAAACCCCTGAAAAGAAACCCCTACTAATTTGATCTATCTATGATATTCCTGTACGTCCTACAGATAGTTTTTAAGAAGCCTTTACCAAATGCGCCTTATGGGCCGGCGCCGACGGATCCGAACTTCCGCAAGGAGGTCTTCGGACCAGAGAACAATGGCAGACATGTCGAGGACCTCAATAGCTCCAAATTAGGTAAGCTCTTCTCGATTATCTCGATTCACTATAAGTTAAAATGTTTATGTTGACAATCAATAGTAGTAGCTGAATCTTTATCTTAGAGTATATTAAGAAACATTATCATATATAACTGTGCCTCATGATAGTAGTATATCGTCATTCCTATATATATATATATATATTTAATATATATTTTTTTTTGTAAATCCTTGTTAATGCATACAGGGTGGCGAGAGCATCAGACAAGTAAGTTCAAATCTCTTTTGAACTCAATGAACTCGATCGTTAATTTAAAATTTTCATTTGATCATCGTTAGATAGATATCTTTAAAATATGTCCCACTTTTTTATTATATGAATATGCTGGTGGGTTTGGCTAGAGAGAGTTTTGATTTTTTTATTTGATTTTTGGGTGTAAAAATGTGGTCGTTTGTACCCCCCGCCCCCCTCATCGTGAAGGAGTTTTAACCCAACAACTAAACGTGTTCGTCCAAATTGAAATTTCGCATTTTTTTGTTTGTTGATTCCTTCCTCATCCTCGTTGTCTAAGTGGATGAAACTAAGAACTGTAGACATTTTGCTTCCTTCTGTGGTTATATTTTTGCTGTTGTTGATATTATAATTTCTAATACAAAATCTGCCTAATCTTTGTGGTCGTGTAATTGTAGTAAAAAAAAAACTGCTTTAACTCGAGCTCAAATTGGTGTTTTTAACTTCGATGTTTGTTTTGTTGGCATTCATTTGTTTTTCGTTGTTTTCATTTATTTTTGTGTATATAATATGATATGATATGATATACCTATGTTAGTGATAATATTTGTATGTATTTGTTGTTGTTGTAACGTAAAAAAAAAATCCCATTCAAATACCGTACCGAACAAATTTTTAGGATCTAATCTGCATCCCGAACAAAGAAATGGTAGCGAACTCTACAATGCAAGCTTATCGGCAGCTACTGTAGCGACTAATTTATCATCGTCACTAAAACAACAACATCATCAGTATCCATCACAACAACAACAACAACAACAACAAGAACATCAACAGTATCAACAACAACAACAATCAATTGGAACCGGTTCCCCCTCAAAGGCCATGGGCCCAATGGGCAAACTATTCAATAAGGAAACCGAACAATTAATGGAAATCGAGAAGTTGAGGAGAAAACTCGAGGATACCGAAAAGGCAATGGCCAAGTTAATTGCCGAAATGAATTCCGATCAATATGAAGCTAAGGTTAGAATATAGAACAAAAAGTTTCCTTTTACCGACCAAAGAAATCACACAAGAAACCAAATTGTCTCACAATCACAAGGTTTTAGTCACATGAAGTTAGGATTTACATATGTACTTGAAGTTCAGCAGATAGTCCAGAGATCTATGGGGGTCTGTGAGAGCTTCGACGCTTCCCTATATTAATGGAATACATCAGAAAAACGTTGGTTGGTCGGGCTCATCTCAGATTCCATAGATTTCCGTTGTTCATCATTTTCGCCATATTAATTTGTAAATATCTATCAATTGTATAATCCAATAATTTGTTCTCATAGTCATAGTTTTCACGACAATTATGATTTGATTCAAATTTTTTTATTCATTTATATCTATGTTTATTTTTAAGATGATCGCCATGCGATTTCTAAAGCGGCAACCACAGCACTAAACAACAACAACGAATCATTTCCAAAAAAAAAAAAAAAAACCAAGTATATTCAGTTAGTTCTTTCCATAGTTCTTTCTCACGGATGCCCTAAGGCTTTAAATTAATTGACCCTGTCTCCCTCACTCACTCCCTCCCCATTGTGAATGGCATGTGGAAAGATTATCAAAAAAAAAAAAAAAACAAATACCCTTTGAATGAGGACCACAAACCTCCATCTCCATGTTATTAACCCAAATTTGCAAAATTGGTAACGCATGTCACAGAAAATGAAATCTTTAAATGCACGATTTGCACTTGCCAAAGCATCGAAGAAACTAGTATTAACCATATACCACGGTGTATACTAAAGAAGGGGACATATTTTAAACTTGTTTACACAGATCTCTTTTCATTTGATTCAGGAGTTCATTGTTATTATACATAGGTTGTTTCGAATTTACCACCTTTTGTTCGATCTTAAAGTCGTCTTATCTTTTGCATTAGAATATTATTTCAGCTTTGAGTCAAATCCTCAAATCTCATCTTTTAGTCAAAAATCGTCATTAATTATTATTTTTTTTATTCTATATCTTAATTAGAGTATTATTTTTAAAAGAGTCTTTACTTCATTTTCATTTAGAATTCATTTTCATTTAGTGTTCATTTTCATTGAGAATTCAGTTTCATTTAGTATTCTTTTTCATTTAGTATTCTTTTTCATTTAGTATTCATTTTCATTGAGAATTCACTTTTTTAATATTGTTGTTTATCAGTAGAATAAAATTTGAAATTCCTCTGCTATAGGTACGATTTTTAAAATATTTTCTCTTATATTTTTTTTGTGCATTTTTCCGAACGATTTGTTTGAAAAAAAAAAAAAAACTATAGTTGTAACAGCAATTCAAGGTTTAATTGATGCTGCCGATGAGCAATTAAAAATACGAGAGAAAAATCTGAACGATACCGAATTATCAAAGGTTAGAGAAAAAAGGTCATCATTGTCATCATTATTAGGAAAGATTCTTCTAAATCCAAAAAAATCTAATTTCAATATTCTTACTTAGAGATATTAAAACATTAACCAAAAAATAATCACAAAATTTTTCAATTGTCACTAATGTCTTAATTAAGTCTTCACTATATATTTGTCTAATCAACTACTACCTCTGTGCATTTCTATCTATCTATTTTGTTTGTTTGTGTGTGTTGTCGCCCTAGAATCAATAAAATCAAAAGGTTTCATTTTCAATACTATCGTTTACTACTAACTATTGAGTTCGATGATATTTTTGTTTGTACCCCAACTCTCGATTCACAATTTGTCGATTGTCGTTCGTTCCGTCAATGCCTAAACTCAAACTAAACTCAGTTTCTATTGTGCCTGTGCTTTGTTGCTTCATGTCCTTCGTCCTTATTCGATATACACCAATGATAATATCTCAAATTTCTCTCTCGATCGACACGAAAAAGGAACCCAACGAAAATACGAACACGAAAGAGAGCAACATATCCAATGGGCATACATCTGAGCTGAGAGAGGAAGACATAGAAAAACCCCAACATGCGGAGGAGGCGCAGAGAAAGAGCGAGAAGGAGGATCACAAGGATTTACAGCAGCAGCAGCGGAAACGAAGAGAAGGAAGTGCGGATCGTTCAGTGGCGGTAGGTTTTTCTTTCGATTCACTTCTTTTCGTTCATTATTTTTATTTCAATCAAATATTTTTATTTCAATCAAATATTTTTATTTCAATCAAATTTTTATTTCTTTAAAATATTTTTATTTCAATCAAATATTTTTATTTCAATCAAATATTTTTAATTCAATCAAATATTTTTATTTCAATCAAATATTTTTATTTCAATCAAATATTTTTATTTCAATCAAATATTTTTATTTCAATCAAATATTTTTATTTCAATTAAATATTTTTCAATCAAATATTTTTATTTCAATTAAATATTTTTATTTCAATCAAATATTCATATTTCAATCAAATATTTTTATTTCAATCAAATCATATTTGGGTTTGGGTACTGAACTTGAAGATTCTTGGAATGGAGGTCACAGCAAGTTGTGAGGGTGGCCAAAAGTGGATCGGACGCCCTCCAACGCCCGTTTATCATGCACATAATGAACATGTAAGTGACCTCAAAGCGATCCTCCTCCATCTCTCTCTCTCTACTGAAAGTTCCAGGAAACGAACCATGATTTCAATTTATTATTCCTTAACATAGTATTTATGATAGTAGTAGTAGTATAATGATCGTAGTAGTAGTATAATGATCGTAGTAATGATGAATTAAATGGTGTATTCTCCTTTCAGTCCAGCGACGTCGACATGCCCGAGCCTCAATCCATTTGTTTGGAAGGTTCGTTGGCGCATGAATCACAGATTTTGGTTTCCGATGCGGAGACGAGAACGGAAGAAGTCTACGATGAAGAGCTCAATGGGTCGGCTGAAGAACCCGCCGTGAGTACCATGAAAAATTCCAACATGAATATTTCTCCTAAACTTTTATTTTTTCAGGTTGTGCTGAGCAGTAAAATGACGTTATCATTGATTAATTTGGATTCAAATCAAGGCAATGATAGTGCCCAGAACAACAACAAGAACGACATCGAGAGTCCCTTGGCCGATGATATTGAAATTATTGGACATGATGAAAAATGAACAGGAATCAACATTTCTTCTCATGATTTCAAAAATACAAATGAAAAAGTAATATTCAATGGTTGAAAAGAAAATCTTGGATAATCTCTTGATTACTCAAATACAACTAATTCTGTTTTTACACGGTAGATTATTATTTTGAATCGTGCTAAATGGAATGAAATCGTGTAAAAAAATTTTAAATGTTTGATTTTCAAACCGTGTTTAATCAAAACCGTGTAAAAAAAGACCGTGTAAAAACAGAATTAGGTATAAATGCAGACAAAACGATACGATTGAATGGATAAACATTTGGTGGTTAAATCCAACAAATAATAGTATAGTATATTATGAGAAAAAAAAGAAAGAAGTATATGTTGTAAATGTTCGTGCATGATGAAAAATCCGCATTCGTTTTTTTTTTTCATTTTCATGAGATCCATGTTTTCGATATGACTGATTTTTGTTTAGAGATTCAACGAGAATGATAATGATAAAAAGAAAAACAAAACAAATATTACAAAGGTAATGATGAAAGCCACCTGTGCTTAGCACAAGTTCTCTCTGTTCCGTTCATAGAAAATCTGTTGCCAAATTGTACTACTTTTTTTATTTGTTATTTTTCAAATTTTTAAAAATATTGTCAACGTTTGTACAGTTGTTCAAGCAAATAATCTTGTATCCCACAATGCATTTTCTCTTCAATTTTCCTTTTCTATCCCATCCCTATATTGAAAATGTCCAATTAAATCAATTATAGAAGAAGAAGAAGAAGTATGCTCAGAAGATTTGTATGCCAAATATATATATGTATAGATTAACTAACCATCATTTTGTCGGTAACATCGGCCCCTGTCCCCATGGGTTCGAGGGCATCGAAAGAAACTCCTCCTCCTCATCTTCATCTTCATCATCCACTGTAGCTCTATCTATTTTACACTTAGAATTTGTTCGTATCTAGTCTTGAGTTCATCGCGTAGAAAAACTTTGTCTATACTACTGAATTAATTTTAAAAAAACTGTTGCTTCCTTTTTGCTTCACAAAACTTTGTATTCTGCAATAACTTATCTGAAAACCCAGAGATTCTACCATATGAATGTAGATTATAATATGAAATAAAATACTATTACCAAATAATGCAAAACCAAAGCTGGTGTTTTAATATAATAAAGGGAAATCGTTTTTCTTCCAATGTTCTCTGGAAATTCATTTCGTAGAAGCGCTTACTTTGTTCCTTACCAGGAATCGCTCGTGAAATTTTTAATGTCGATTTTTCTCATCATCTGAAACAAATACGAGATCAGGCGATCAGGAATGGGAGGAGGAAATTTCCATATTTTGCATATATCTATATCATATATCATATAGGGCATATATAAAATTTAATTAATTTTTTTTTTAATATGTACATTTTAAATAAACTTTTAGTTTTTGGGGGCACCCTGTGTTCTTTTCGAAACGTATGCTCTGTGGAACAAATGACAGTTCACAGCTGTCAGTGTTTCGGTTTGACAGTTGTTTCGGTTTGACAGTTGTTTGGTTTGGATGAAATTACGTAAAAATAACCAGGTTAGTTTATAAAAAATACACCAAAATTATATTATTTTCATAAAATTTATTAACTTTTCGCATAAAGCAAGCTTTAATCTTGTTGGTAAAATCTTGCTTTTGTGCTCTTTCTATACAACGAAGCGTTTTCTCAGCTCCAAAACAATGCAAATCGAGTACATTTGAAATGTGTTCACTGGAAAATCCTTTTAGTTTTTGCAATTATTATTATTAATTATTATTATTTTCATTGTAGGCATAAACGATGTCCTTCCTGCAGGCGAAATACTACGATAAGCCCGAGGGCCAGGATGCCTTTGGCAAAATCATTGCCACAAACAAATATGCTGCCTGCACCGGTCTCGCCTGGTCCACAGTCGATGTGCTGATGTTGTCCAAAACCCAGGGATACCTGCCGACGTTGGCTCGCTTCGCCTACAACACGGGTCCCATGATGGGAATGGCCACGGCCTTCACTCTGACCACATACATTGCCACGAATGTGCGTGGCAAGGACGACAGGTATTTGAAATTGTCCTAAATGCACTGAAAGATGTCTACATAACTCCAATGTCCTTTCAGATTGAACTATTTCCTTGGTGGCTTGGCAGCCGGTGGTATCTATGGCTCATGGAAGCGCAATACTGTTGCTGGTCTTGTCTTGGGCATGTTCTTCGGTACGTGCTTCTAATTTGTTTTCTTTATATTTATTTAACACATCTGTTCTTGATGCTATTACAGGCCTTGCTGGTACCATTAAGAAACTTTCCGTTCAAGAAGGATGGGAATTTTTCCCCGATTCAAAGAGGCAATACAGCACACTCAACCCACACGATTACACGCTTATGGCTCATCGGCCAGGAAATTGGTCAACTGAAAAGTAAAAGTCAAGTTTAATTAATAGTAAAATTTAACATTATCAACCAAATCAAATGTCGGCTTTGTTAAAAAAAAAATAAACCTTCTGTGAATTAATGAAAAGTAACCATTGTTTGGTAATCAGAAGAATATAAAACACAAACTTCATTCTAATGAAATTCCTCGGTGTCAGCGGTGAATGTTTTTGATGTGCAATAAAAGGACAGGCGGCATTTCGTTTACTATACCTTATAAAGTGTATTATATTACATATGCTATTCAGGCATGGAATGCAGAATTTTAATTAAGAAATATTTTTTTTTTAAATATAAAGAAATTTTATGGTGTCAACACTTTTAGGTCAGACTGTATGATGTCTCTTGATTGGCGCCATTGAAATTTTGTGCAGAGTAGATATTTTCCCAAGATTTTTTAAATTTGCCCCGTTCGTTTGCCATACGCTCGTTCAATCAAGGCAAAAGAATGCCTTGAAAAGGCAACAACGAAAACATTGACAGTGCATAAAGATGCAAAAATATTGTTAATGCGTGCGTGGTCGTTGACGACGACAACAACAACAGCAACAACAACAATATGATCACTTTATGAGCACCAACAACAGGCAGCAAACTCATATAGGTTACATAAAGAAGATACGTTGACATGACTTTGAGTCAGAAGCCAGAAGCAACAGAACATGTAAAAAGAAAAAAAAAAAGAAATCATGAAAATACGTTACAAAACAGCAAGCCTTGAATGAAGCAGCAGCAGCAGCGAAACCGCTGAAAACTCAGAAAACCACAATTTAATAAATGAAGGGGAGAAAATAATATAATAAAGTAAAACTATACATATGTAATCATTTTAGGGAAGGATTGCAAGATTTGCAATTTCGCTGTCTGAAGAAAAAATTCGCACCTGCGGTTTTTGCACACACACACACACATTTGCAGGGAGAAATCTCAGAATTCCGGTGAGCAGAAGCTAAAGAAGAATGTCAAAGTTCAATTTGTGGCATTTCCTGCACGTGTTTCGAGGAATCGTCTGCGGTCGGTCTTGATGGTGGCATCATCCAGAGGGAACCTTTCTTCTCACACACACACACAGACTCATTCATGGGGACCCCACGAGATGGGGTTTTCTATTTTGAAAAAAAAATCTCAAGGTTACCACAAAGGTATGCAGCTAATCGCATTGCAAGCTGCTGCAATCAACGTTTCGCAACAACAATTAAATTGTATTTAACAAACGAAACCGGTTTGGGAAAACAATCCATAGAACTTAAGTTTTTTAATTTTCTTCGTTGTTGTGATGTGTTGGATTTTATATGAATTCATCTGGAGTTGATTCTCGCTTCGAGTGGCTACCTTGGACTTCTCCATGGGATGGTCAGAAGGGCTCCTTCGAGGCATGGTAAAAAGGTTTCCTCCATGGGATGGTCAGAAGAGCTCCTCCATGGCTTGGTAAGAAGGTCTTGTCATGGCAAAAAACTCTCCTCCGAGGCATGCCAAGAAGGTCTACTCTTCAAGCCATTGCATTAGCATATGATATTACAACAACGATCGTTTTACCCCCTTTCACTCTACTCTCTCTCTCTCTCTCTCCCTCTCTACGTTTATTCACAGGTAGGTAGGGAAAAAAGGTCTTGAGAAAGACCGGGTTTACTGTATTCTGAATCGTTGTCGTAATATTTTATGCACGCTCTCCCGATCGCCGATCGGAATTCCAAGCGGAATGAGTCACGCCGGCGACCAGTGGTTCGCCTCACCTCGTTCAATTCTCTTCTCCTCACCTTGCTCCATTCTCTTCTCCTCACCTTCCTCCATTCTCTTCTCCTCACCTCGTTCCAATCTCTTCACCTCACCTTGCTCCATTCTCTTCTCCCCACCTTGCTCCAATCTCTTCACCTCACCTTGCTCCATTCTCTTCTCCCCACCTTGCTCCAATCTCTTCACCTCACCTCGTTCCAATCTCCTCTCCTCACCTCGTTCCGATCTCCTCTACAAAATCCATTCTCTTCTCCTCTCCACAATCCATCCTTCTCTCCTCTCCTCTCCGCTCGCTCTCTCGATCCACTGTTATGACTTTCTCGTAAATGAAGCAACAACAACAAGAGCCGACGACATCTCAACCCAGATGACAAACAACAAAGCGACGAAACACGAAACACCTTCGGAGTCCGGCGTCAATACGCGGAAATGTTCGACCACCCCCGACCTCCAGCCGCCGACGTCGTTCGACTCCCATTCCGACGTCCATTCGACTCAGACTCGGTTTCAATCTTCGTTTCTCGTTCGCCAGGAGTTTCGGTTGGCGATAATTTTTTTTTTTTAAAGCCCTCGTTCCATTGTCTGTTGTTTCTTTACCACGTTTATCGCCTTCGTTTCTGATAAAAGGTTTTTATGTTATGTGAGGTGGTTGATGTTGTTGCTGTTGTTGTTGTTGCTGTTGTTCTTATTGATGTTGTTGCTATTGATGTTGTTGTTATTGATGTTGTTGTTATTGATGTTGTTGCTGTTGTTATTGTTGTTGTTGTTGCATTCGTCATGACGCCATCCATGGTGATTGATTGATTACTTCTACTCGATCTTCTTTGTTTTCTCTCTTCTTCTCATCTTCATATTTTAATCTCTCATGTTGAATATCGAATTGCAGTCAGTGAGAATAAAAAAAAATATTAATGAAAGATGAAATTTCGGTCGAGGATGCTAAATTCATTCGAGGATAAAATTCAATAAATAATTAATGGAAATTTTTGAGATGACTTCGAATCCAATCCAAATTTCGAGTTATGACCTTTAGTATAGGAGCATCGAATTTTCATGATCAGAGGTAAATATGGGTGAGTTACTATGTACCAAAAATTAGTTAAACCATTCAGACCAATATTTCGGAAACGCCAGCCATTTGAAAATTTCATTTTTTTTCATTTGATTTTTCCAAAGCATGAAGCATTTAAGATTTCCATGAAAAATTGCCTGAAGTATGAAATTTTCGAAAATTTAGAGGTCGTCACGAATTAACGTCCTTTTCGCGAAATAACGCGTATTTACGGAGATATGAACGATTTAAGATTTTCATGAAAAATTTCCTGAATTGTGAATTTTTCGAAAATTTACAGATCGTCACGAATTAACGTTCTTTTCGCGAAATAACGCGTATTTACGGAGATATGAAGCATTTAAGATTTTCATGAAAATTTGTCTGGATTATGAAATTTTCGAAAATTTAGAGGTCGTCACGAATTAACGTCCTTTTCGCGAAATAACGCGTATTTACGGAGATATGAAGCATTTAAGATTTTCATGAAAAATTGCGTGAATTATGAAAATTTAGGAGTCGTCACGAATTAACGTCCTTTTCGCGAAATAACGCGTATATACGGAGATATGAAGCATTTAAGATTTCCATGAGAAATTGCCTGATTTATGAAATTTTCGAAAATTTAGAGGTCGTCACGAATTAACGTCCTTTTCGCGAAATAACGCGTATTTACGGAGATATGAAGCATTTAAGATTTTCATGAAAAATTGCATGAATTATGAAATTTTCGAAAATTTAGAGGTCGTCACGAATTAACGTTCTTTTCGCGAAATAACGCGTATTTACGGAGATATGAAGCATTTAAGATTTCCATGAAAAATTGCCTGAATTATGAAATTTTCGAAAATTTAGGAGTCGTCACGAATTAACGTCCTTTTCGCGAAATAACGCGTATTTACGGAGATATGAAGCATTTAAGATTTTCATGAAAATTTGCCTGGATTATGAAATTTTCGAAAATTTAGGAGTCGTCACGAATTAACGTCCTTTTCGCGAAATAACGCGTATTTACGGAGATATGAAGCATTTAAGATTTTCATGAAAATTTGCCTGGATTATGAAATTTTCGAAAATTTAGGAGTCGTCACCATTTATCGTCCTTTTCGCTTTTCGTTCTTTTCGAGAAACAACGCAGAGATATGAAGGATTTAAGATTTACATTAGATTTACATAACGCATATTTACGGAGATAGAAAGGATTGCAATATAATTGTTTAAAATTTTTGTATGGAAAACTCTCTTTTAATTTTAATTAAATCCCTCAATGGTTAATGTTAAATTTATATAGCCTATGCCCTATTCTGATATGGTGCCTAACCAGTAAAAATATAAAAATGGAAACATTCTCAGCGGTTTAACTGATTTTTCTTCTTTTATATATTAGTATAGATATAAATATAGATGAATTTATTAATTAAAATGTTGTAAACTTTAACAAATTTATATATACTTTAAAACGGTGTTTTTTTTGATTTTTTAACTTTTGGTAACTTTTCATAATCTGACATGGTAGCAAAATGTTTTCTTTAGCGGCAACCCTGGTTGTCTTGCGTTTTTTTATTTGTTGTTGTTGTCTTGTTTTTTTACACAATTTATATTCCATTAAAATGAACTGCGGGTGTGTGAACGGAACGAGTTCCATTTCCGAAGAACAAAAGCTTCGTGGATCGAGAGCCGTGATCCGAGGCGACGCCGCCTGCGCAGAGTCGACTTCATTTCATACGATTTGATTCGATTCCACTCGGCTCGTCTCGACTCGGCTCAACTCGATTCGGCTTCACTCGACTCTACTCGACTCGGCTCCACTCGACTCGACACGACTCGGCTCCACTCGACTCGGCTCCACTCGACTTGACTCGTCTCCACTCGACTCGTCTCGACTCGGCTCCAATTCGTCGCAGTTTTACTCATTTTGTCTGCTTCACCTTGATCCGAGTCTGGAACCCAGCTGGCGGTTGAGCTATTTTTTGTTATTGTAGCTCTCTCTCTCTATGATCCCACACTCTCCAGTTTCCCCCCCTCAGTCGACCGAGATCTATCTCACATTTATCACAAGAAACCTACGGTTGTTATTGTTTTTGCGGCGTCTGTGTGGATCCACATGTGTGTGTGTGTGTGTGTGTAACGTGCAAAACGATGACGATGCTCGCGACTTCTGGCTTTCGCGATCACTTGTGATTTATAGCTTCAGCGGTAGTCGAGAGAGAGAGAAGAGGGGGAGAGCACATGACATCATCATCATCATCATCTTCGTTATTTATTTTGCAGAAGTTTGCGAAAAGGAATTTCAAGCATAACTCTCTCACATATTCACATACATACAGATTCACTCACACATATATCGACTCACTCACACATGATCACATGGGAATCTCTTTTGATCCGCTTCGATGGCGGATGGTGGTCTCTGCCCGTTGGACGAGGGAGGGTCGAGGAGGGGGCGTGGCAGTTGTTATTCTTCTGCGAATTATGGTTTTTGGTATTTTTGCAGATGTCTTCGATGTTTTTCCCAACTTCAGTCTTGAATTTTGGCCCCAGGCCAGGGCGTCAACGATCAAATCCGATCCGATTTGCTTCGAAGGAAATTCCAGAGACAGCAAACGGAAATGCGAAGGATGCAAAGGGATGGGGAAGGAAAGGGAAGGGGAAGGTAAGAGAAGGGGAAGGAAAGGGAAGGAAAGGGAAGGAAAGGGAAGGAAAGGGAAGGAAAGGGAAGGAAAGGGAAGGAAAGGGAAGGAAAGGGAAGGGAAAGAAGGGAAAGGGAAGGAAAGGGAAGGAAAGGAAAGGAAAGGAAAGGAAAGGAAAGGAAAGGGAAGGAAAGGAAAGGAAAGGGAAGGAAAGGGAAGGAAAGGGAAGGAAAGAGAAGGAAAGGGGAGGGAAGAGAAGGAAAGGAAATGGAAGAGAGGGCGAGTGCAATTTCTTTAATGTGATGGAGTAATAAATGGAAAAGTGAAATACTTTCATTCATTCACTCACTCATTATTACTCACGCCCTCCGATTGGTCATCTCTCGGGGGATTCACCTTCAAATTAAATGAAATTATCATTTATTTCGTTGATTCTCTTGCGATGTCGTGGGACTCGAGACGCGACCCCAGGTGCCCATTGCATGTTGTATGAATTGTTAGCAATCGTCGTCTTGCGGCTCGCGTTCTTCATCCCAAAATGGAACCGGCTTCGAGTTCGCTGAAAGGGTTTCGCCGTTGACCGCTTGAGGCAACGACCTCTTCACTCTCACCCCAGGGCTCTTTCACCTTCCATCCCCGAGCCCTTTCAACCATTCACCCACCTCCCTCCCTCCCTCCCTCGACCATTGCCTCTCGGCGTGTGTACACATTTTTTGTGTGCTCTTCAAAAGCTTTTAAATTAATTAACTACTTGAACCGAAACGCATTAACTCCGAGTTTGACTTCAACTGTTGTTCGTCGTTTTTCGTCTTGAGTAGAACTTAATGGATGTCAAAATATTTGGAGCTGTAGCCCTGTGCTTAAGGGCCGCGAACGAAAACTTCTACAGAAGGAACTGACGAACGAACGAAAGATAGAAAAATGTTTCATCTAATTGTTTGGTTTTTTGGAATCACTTGAAAATCCAATTAAGAATCCATTCAAAGTTTCTGCTGTTGGACAAAAAAATATTCAACCGAAAATATATGTATGTAAATCTCAAATGCGGAGTTTTTATTCGCATCATTTGAGGCGGCGATCATCGATCTGGAGATCATTTAGTTTTGAAGGAATTTCTGAAGAACGAACTCGTTTCTCTTTGAAAACGAATCTCAATTTTTCTTCAAAACCGATTCCAAAATTTTTCTTCGAAAACTATTCCCAAATTTTTCTTCGAAAACTATTCCCAAATTTTTCTTCGAAAACTATTCCCAAATTTTTCTTCGAAAACTATTCCCAATTTTTCTTCGAAAACTATTCCCAAATTTTTCTTCGAAAACTATTCCCAATTTTTCTTCGAAAACTATTCCCAAATTTTTCTTCAAGAACTATTCCAAATTTTTTCCATCGATTCCGCCCACTTGAGGCCGCCAAACCGATCTCCCCAACCTCCACCCCCCCGATTGGCCACATGAGAATCAATTATTCACAGCGAACTCCCGCCAGTTGTCATCAGACAGACAGCGAAACCGAAAGATTGTCTCATGTCTCGACTCCACGACCCCTCCTCAACCACCCCCCGACTCCTCAACACGACTGATTCTCCTCACGCCCCCTGGCAACGGCATCAGATCGGCTGAATTAAATCCGTCACTTTTCTCACTTGCACTCGTCTCTTTCACCCGCGTCGCATTCGATAGAACCATGAGACGCATCCGATAGATGCACGAGACGACGACGACGCATCCGATAGATGCACGAGACGACGACGCATCCATCAGATGCTGGCTGAGCTGCGGTGGAATACTAAAAGGAAAAGCGCCAACGAATGGGTGAGAAAAATAACGAATGTATGAATGAGTGAGTGAATGAATCGATTTGATTGACGTTTAATAAATTTAGCAGAGCGACGATGAGGGCCGCGACATCAGGGTCTGGTTCTTTCTGTTTCTAGGAAGATCAATATAAGATCCAATATAGTATCTATCCATTGTATCTTAAATCCATTGGGTAGAATCTCTTTTATCCTATATCCATTGGTTAGTTTCTCTTGTATCTTCTATCCATTGGCTTGTATCTTCTATCCATTGGCAACTTGGATAGTATTGAATAGAATCTCTTGAATCTTATATCCCTTGGTTAGAATCTCCTAGTATCCTATATCCATTGGATCTTTTAACTTCAGAATCTATTCGGAGTTGAGAAAAACGAATCTGATCGTTTGCATTTCCTCTGACGTCCGTCCGTCTGTCTGTCCATCCGTCCGTGCTACCATCCATCTGTCCGTCCTTCCATCCGTCTGTCCATCCGTCCGTCCATCCGTCCGTCCTTTTGTCGGCTGGCTCCCGAGTTACTCGACATCAGGGCGTGCTTCGGATCGCGTCGCGTCCGGCCCGATGATGGATGCGAACGCGTTGCAGGGCGATCCGCGAGATGTCGCTATCGTTGTTGTTTTTGTTGATGGAGTTCTTGTTGTTGTTTTCGTTGTTGTTATTATTATTTTCGTTGTTGTTGTTATTATTTTCGTTGTTGTTATTATTATTTTCGTTGTTGTTGTTATTATTTTCGTTGTTGTTGTTGTCGTTGTTGTTGTTGCTGATGGTGGCGCAGACGCAGCACACTTCGGCTCTCTTCGCTGATTTACCGACTGCCACCACGAGAAGAGACCGACGCAAGCGAGGGTGAACTTCGTTGGCCTCCGATGTCTCTTAAGGGACTTGAGTTGTTGTTGTTATTGTTGTTGTTGTAGGAGTTATTGTTGTTGTTGTTGTTATTGTTATTATTGTGGTTGTTGTTGTTGTTGTTGTTATTGTTATTATTGTGGTTGTTGTTGCATTTTAATTGCAGAATTATGTTTGTTTACGGCGTCTGCTGTGTGTGTTGTGATCTCTTCGGCTGCCCCGACTCTCGGTGATTAATCGCTCCATGCGACGACGACGTCGAGGACGCCCGAAGAGATGATCGTCGTCTTCGTCTTCGTTGTCGCTGCTGCAGCTGCGTCGCTGCTTCTTCGTCTCTGTTACTCTCGCTGCTGCTTCGTCGCTGTTGCTGTCACTGTCGATGCTGCTGCGGCTGCTTCTTTGCGTTGCCGGTTTATTAAAAGATTAAATAATGAATTCTTTTGAATCTTCTATTGCAATGGGTGGTGCATATTTTGGCGGTGGAGGAAGAGGTGGAAGGGGTTGAATGGAGGAGGATGAGGCAGGGGGTTGATCGGAATGTCTGAAAGAAGACGAGTGCTTGAATGAAAAGAAGAAAGAAGAGGAAGATTAATAGTAAGTGTGTGATGAGGAGTGGGGAGGGGTAGAAACACTGTAGATGATATTTTCGCGTGATGATGAAAAATTAAATGATGATGAAATTTAAGTGAAAATTAAAGGGGGAGGAGGAGGAAAATTTCACACAACCATTCAAATATCGAAATATGAATTTAATTCACAGCCCATGCTAATGGTCGAGGGATGAAGGATGATTTTATCGCATCCTTCACGCTTTGCACGGCCCATGAGTGCTTCATTAGTTGACGCCCACACCCCGCTCTCCACCACATCTCACGGTTTCACGGTGCATTCGTCATGCAGTCGTTCGTTTTTCTTCCACTAAACTTCGTCGCTTTTCTCCCCCTCTCCATCACTCCTTCTCTCCATCATTCACTCCTTCACTCTCTCTCTCCCACCATCCATTCGACCAGCCGACGACCTCTTCGCACGATTTAATGCAAACGAATGGCGACATTAAGCGAGCGAATAAGACGACCTCCTCCTCGGTCACAGTCCGTCCTTCAGTTTAGCATATTTCTTTCATCATTTCGCTCTTTTTATACCCTACACCCTGTGGGTAAGGGTATATTCATTTTGTCCTTCCGTTTGTAACGCATTAAAGGAGAGGTCGTAGGTATGGAAAAGTATATATATTCTTGATCAGCGTCACCTCCTGAATCGATTTAGCTATGTCCGTCTGTCTGTCTGTCTGTCTGTCCGTCTGTCTGTCTGTCTGTGTGTCTGTGTGTCTGTCTGTGGAAATAGATTTTGTGAAGAAACGGTAAGAGATACTGACTTGAAATTTTGGATTTAGTATTTCTATATTAATAAGCTACTTGTATGTAAAAATGGACGTAATCGGTCAACGGACACGCCCACCTCCCATATAAAGCAAAAGGTTTATATGGGATATCTGGTGAACTATGGTATATATCGAGATGAAATTTTGTGTGTGATCATGTTCCACTGATACGAGTTTAAAAGACAAAAATGGAAAACATCGCCCATCGGACACGCCCACCTCCCATATAAAGCAAAAGGTTTATATGGGATATCTGGTGAACTATGGTATATATCGAGATGAAATTTTGTGTGTAATCATGTTCCACTGATACGAGTTTAAAAGGCAAAAATGGAAAACATCGCCCATCGGACACGCCCACCTCCCATATAAAGCAAAAGGTTTATATGGGATATCTGGTGAACTATGGTATATATCGAGATAAAGTTTTGTGTGTGGTCATGTTCCACTCATACGAGTTTACAAGTCAAAAATGGATAACATCGCCCTCCCATATAACGCAAAAGTTGAATATGGTATATATGATAAACTATGGTATATATAGAGATGAATTTTTGCGTCTGATCATGTACCACCGATACCAGTTTACATACTAAAAATTGACAAGCTACAGCTCAAAAGCTACAGCTCAATGTTGGATATGGTAAACCATATAGACAGTTATTAGATTAAATATTGCTACTAAGAGTTCCCAAGAATCAAATGGAAAATATCTCTTATAGGACACGAGCACCTTCCATACAAAATCGTAGATCTACAAGAAATCCAACTACTTTATGGATGTTATTAGCTGATGAAAGGTGGGAGTGAATCCAAGAAGAAAGAGACCACATCCAACTGAACCTCAATGGACGCCCATAAAAATTGATTATATCTTTTCAATATAAACGTAATGAGCAGGTGACGATTGAGAGAATACAATCCCTGCTGATGGGATCACAATCCACAAAAGTCAGGGAGCTACATATTTCCAAATGGCTGTTCATCTTCAAAGTGGAATCAATCACGCGGCACTATATGTTGCTTATAGTAGCGCAGCAAGTACTTCTGGACTTTATATTGTTGAAAATTTCTACCCTCCCAAGTCTGTTGTTGAATCAGATTTTGTCTGCATTGAAATGAACATCTAAAATAGGAAAAGCAACTAAAGGCACATTATGATTTTATGGCACACAAAAAATCATCGATTCAATTATTCTTCCATAAATTGCTGAGCTTTTATTCGCACTTTCAAGATATTAGCAATGGCACAATGCTGCAAACACCAGAACTACTTCGTTTTGTAGAAACATGGGCCCCTATAAGATTCCTAACTTCACTCTTATTCATAGATTAGACAATCGACACAAAAAGGGTATAATCGTGTTTGGAATACGAAAATAGCTTCAAATATATAATTTCTCTTTGAAAGAGGCCACAGTTGTGAAAATCGCACAATGGAGTTAATAGCATTGAAGTGTAATGATGCATTTTCACTAATTATTGATAGAAATTCACTCTTTTTCCTTTAATAAACGTTGTATGCAGGGTGTAGGGTATGTAAACTTCGGCCTGGCCGAAGTTAACAGATTTTGCCTGGGTGGACCAGGCAAACCGGGGGAGCGAAGCGACCCCGGTGCGCTAGTTATACCTCTGTTTTTATCTCTCTCTCTCTTTGTTCCTCGCTTTGCCTTTGTTCCGTGCTAACCATCTGAAACGAGCGACAGCGACGAAGCCACAGATCGGGTGGTGACGAGGGCACAGATCGGAAGGAGACGAAGTCACAGATCGGGAGGAGACGAAGCCACAGATCGGGTGGAGACGAGGGCACTTCGCACTTCTCTCCGATTTGATTTACGACCTCACGTTCGTCTTCGTCTTGCGACTTCGTTCGTCTTCGTCTTGCGACTTCGTTCGTCTTCGTCTGGCGACTTCGTTCGTCTTTGGCTCCGACTCCGGTTGCAGTCGGCACACACAAGCGAAGCCCGAAGTCCAAGTGTGCAACGCGCTCCTGAACTTGGTCTCACCACAAGGCACCATCTCGCTATCTCTTTCCCCTACTTGCCTTTGCTATGCTCCCACTCATGTCTTGCTCTTCGCCTTCTCATATTCGGTTTCGCATTCTCTGACAATGCTTATTCTTGATTTTCATCCTCAACCTCCTCCTCCACCTCCCCAACTCTCGACCATCTCCCTTACTCCACCTCGTCATCAACATATTTTCCCTCTCGTCCACATCCCTTCCACCACCCCTTGCCCCACTTGTCTTTTCCACCCCCTTCTCATTCGTTTTCTTCTCTAACTCCATCTCCTTCCTTCTCCTTCTGGCTCCATTCGCGTTTGTCTGAGGTCTCCCAGCGGATGTTCAGTTGATCCTCAGTAATTTTTCCTGTTCTCATCTTCTCCCTTCCTTCGGTTGGTGTGCTTTTTGTTTTTCAATTAAAGCCTCTTAAATGCTCGACACTTACATACTTCTTATTTTGCGTCTTCTTTCATCTTCCTGCCACACGATCCTCCCTTCGAGTACGTTTGTCTTCTTTGAAAAGATGCCCTCGGAAAAAGCGAGTGTGGTGGAGAGAAAAATAAAGAGAGAGAGGGACGGATCTTGGACAGAGATCTTGCTGTTTTTGTCGTAGTCGTCATCTTAGTCGTCATCGTCTTCGTCATTATCATCTTCGTCATTATTATCTTCACCAGCATCATCTTCGTGGTCATCATCATCATCTTCGTGATCATCTCGTTGTTCACTACATCGAGATGGGGCGGCGTCAGTTCCATTTGTTGTAATAAATCTGTCGTGTGGATCGTGCAATTGAATTCCCCGCTTTCCCTTCGAGGCTCCGTAATGAGATTTTTAATTTCACTTTTCCCCCCCAGCTCGGAAATCAAAGCTAGACTTACTACAGATGTCCGCGTTCTCTATCTATCGTATGCTATAAATATTTCATTGTACCAAAGATAGAATTTTTACGATCCGAAAATAACGCAAATGGATCCGTTAATAACGAATTTCTACAATAGACTTTGTACTGAGTTGGAAGATTCAGATTTGGACTAATCGAATTTGGATCCATTTGAGAGTTCGAAATCACGATCACGACCCTTTGTAGACCCCGATGTTGGAACCCATCGACCCCCGATGTTGAAACCCATCGACCCACGATGTAACCTTTCACAACCCGTAGATTCTCGCAAACGAACTCTATACAAATCTCGACCAATCCATTTCAATTCTATGTTCGATGGCAACCGATCGTTGCTCGGGTTAACAAATTGTTGCTGACAAACAATCGGGGCAACAGACACGGCTTCATTAGGGACCCGACAGCCGGCAGCTAACGAAATTAATAAAATCACGGTATGAGTCATGGTAGGAACGGGTACAAACAAAAAAGTTTACCGCACACAAATCGTAATTTATTTTAATCGCCTTACAATGAAGTGGCCAAAGCAACAACAATGGTAGTAGCAACAACAATAGCAATACCAACAACACTATCAATACCAACAACACTATAACAACAACAACACTAGCAATACCAGCAACAATTAGAGCAACAAAAAAAAAAACTCAAGCTCAGCTCAAATTACTCCAACCTCTCTCTCATGCTGAGGACTCCGTGAACCGCTGAACCTCGGGCCGCCGAAATTCACGAGGGGAGATTTTTTTCGTCTATAGTTCTTCGATTATTATTGAAATAAATGAGCTCAATCGGGAGGAACGCATCAAAAACAAATCAAATCAAAATCAGACGAACGCCAGGGCAGCAGTAAATTCACATAATTAAATGAAAACACATAGAAAGCCATTCATTCTAAACATTCATCTTCATCTGCGGAATTATTGTTATTATTCTATTTCCAAATTCCAAATTCCAACCCTCCCTCCCTCCATCTTCGGGGGGAGTCGAAAAAAATCTCAAAAGACCAGCATGAAAAAAAAAAAAAAATCTATTTCATGGAAAGAAAGAAGAAGAATGAAAAATCTCAAATACGATTAAAATGATTTTAAGTGGAATATCGTAGGGAGTCGTAGGTCCCTTGATGAAGTTGAACCAATATGAGTTTCGTATTTATGCACCATGCGACGCCGAGCTACTGTGGAGCAAATCGATCGTCACAATTACCAGTGTCGACGACGTCGTCTCTCTCTCTCTCTCTCTCTTTCTCCACCTCTTTGACTCACTCCCCATCGGTCTCATCGAGAGCACGAGAGCATGGAAAATTGGTCGTTACCCTGCTTGGATCGTATCGGATCGTATGAGATCGGCAGCGAAGCCTAGTTCGGGTGAACTTGTGAAATGCATAACAATTTACGCATTTACAGAAATTAACATGGGGCGAGAGAGAGAGACGGACGGACAGAAAGATGGAAGGACAGAGAGACGGAAGGACAGAGAGCCCAACAGGCAGACATTCACATAGAACGACAGAGAAACAGATAGAATGACCGAACAACCGACAGACAGATAGACCGACAGACAGATTGACCGACAGACAGACAGACAGACCGACAAACAGATTGTCCGAGATACAGACATTCAAGAATATGGTTTATCATGCGCTTCATCGATTACGGACGGCATCCAACAAACAGACACAGAGAGAGAAAGGCAAATGCATGGAGAGACAGACATATGCATAGACATACAAACCGAGAAACAGACAGACCGAAAGACAGACAGACAGTCCGAAAGACAGACAGACCGAAAAGACAGACAAACCGAAAGACAGACAAACCGAAAGACAGACAGACAGACCGAAAAGACAGACAAACCGAAAGACAGACAGACAGTTCGAAAGACAGACAGACAGACCGAAAAGACAGACAGACAGTCCGAAAAGACAGACAGACAGTCCGAAAGACAGACAGACAGTTCGAAAGACAGACAGACAGACCGAAAGACAGACAGACAGTTCGAAAGACAGACAAATGAATGTACAGACAAACCGACAGATAGAAACACGAAGTAATAAAATCTGGAAACACTTCTGAATAAATTTTAATACCACGCATTTTGCATGCTCCGAACGCATCCGAAGACGCAGAACGTGAGGAGATCGCGTAAATCGAGGGGGGAGGGGGGAGGGTCATGATCTTGGCGATGGAGAGAAGAGAACCATAGACTAGAGGATCATTGTGGGGAGGATTGAAAATTTGTGCTTTAAACAGCTTTGGACGTTAAACGCGTGGAGTCAAACACTCTAAAGTTACAAATGAAAAAATTCAGATTTTTAATTTTTTCGATTTTTGTATTAAAAAACTAGAAAATAACCGTCACGAATTAACGTCCTTTTCGCAAAATAATGCGTATTTAAGGAGCTATGAACGATTAAAGATTTCCATGAAAAATTGCCTGAATTTTGAAATTTTCAAATACTTAAAATTTTTTCAAAATTTCAATGAAAAATTTAATAAAAATTTGAAATTTTTAAATATTTAGAATTTTTTAAAGACTTCAATGAAAAATTGCCTGAATTACGAATTAACGTCCTTTTCGCGAAATAACGCGTATTTACGGAGCTATGAACGATTAAAGATTTCCATGAAAAATTGCCTGAATTTTGAAATTTTCAAATATTTCGAATTTTTTTCAAAATTTCAATGAAAAATTGCCTGAATTATCAAAAATGTTTTGATTTCCTTGAATTACTTTACGATTTTCTAATATCTCTTTACGATTTTAAAACCCACTAAAGTCGCAAAGTAAAAATTAAAAATTTTTAAATTTTCCATAAATTTATATTTTCATTTAATGATCATATTGATCAGAAATACATATTTACCTCTGTCCGTCTTAGCAAAGTAAGCTCACAGATGCCGAGAACCCAGAAAACCGCAGCGACCACGATTTTAACTGTGTTTTCTTTCCATCGTGCTCCGACATTGCATTGAAAAAATAGAGCAAATCGAAAGAAAAATCTTTCCAGCTGATGTATACAATATGAATATATGTATATGTACATATGTATATGTACATGTATGTATAATGTACATGTATTTATATCTATGTTGTCTCGATCTGTCCGTCTATCTCTACGACAGTGTCAGAGTTTTCTATTGTTTATTGATTTGTCTACTGAATGGCATTGTCTATATTCTCCTCCAGCCACCCGGTGGGAAAATTCCAACTGCTTCACAATGAAAGACGACCAAAGATATCTAGGATTTCACTCAAATATATTATTATGAATGTTCCAACATGAAATATTCTTGTAAATCCTATTCGAAATTTTCTGCATACCGAGACTATGAACCCAGTCTCCATCCCATGTGGCCATGCTGACGTCATCGACGGTGATTCCTACCGGGATCGTTGTGGGGTTTCTGTCGGTGGAAGCGTGCTGCTGCAGTCATTTACCGATATAAATCGACCGTGCCGAGCTGAACTTTCAATTTACGCGCCACTCAGCTGTGTCTGTCTGTCTGTCTGTTCATGTCCATGTCTATGTGTCCATATGTCTGTGATAAATTGAGCTTCCATTCGCGATATCAAGCCGCCAATATATTTTCCAATTTCGCGATAATTATTTCATTGCATATAGTATATGTATGTTGTATCATGCCATGAACTGGAAAGCGTTTGTTCAATAGAAAACCACACACTATTATCATTAGAGATCTTTTCATTTCGTGTATATTTTCTTCTACTTCCCACAATTTGCTATTTTTTGATAAAGTTTATTTTTTTCTTTATAATATCGTATTTTATTTTTCTTTTTAATATCGTATTTTATTTTTCTGTTTAATTTCGTTTTTTATTTTTCTTTTTAATTTCGTTTTTTATTTTTCTTTATAATAACCTATTGTATTTTTCTTTTTAATATCGTATTTTATTTTTCTTTATAATTTCGTTTTTTATTTTCCTTTTTAATTTCGTATTTTATTTTTCTGTATATTTTATTTATTTTATTTTTCCTTTTAATTTCGTTTTTTATTTTTCTTTATAATATCGTATTTTATTTTTCTTTTTAATTTCGTATTTTATTTTTCTTTTTAATTTCGTTTTTTATTTTTCTTTTTAATTTCGTTTTTTATTTTCCTTTTTAATTTCGTATTTTATTTTTCTGTATATTTTGTTTATTTTATTTTTCCTTTTAATATCGTATTTTATTTTTCTTTATAATTTCGTTTTTTATTTTTCTTTTTAATTTCGTATTGTATTATTCTGTATATTGTATTCTTCTGTTTATTGTTAGTGTATTGTGCTTTTTATTTTCTCGTCTTCTTCATCTTTTTCTTCGCCAGAAATAGTAATCCGAGCTTCCAGACGATAGGTTGACACTGTGCACAGTGGTCGTCGCAGGCCATTGACTGTTGTCGTGTGATGATGATGATTTCTATAAAAAGAAAAAAAACCATATATAAATATTTTCAACTAGGAGTTATTGTTCGTTCTGATCTTCTTTGTAGTTCGTTCTATTGTTGTTCTACTGGTGTTTTTGTCCCAATGGTTGTTCTTGTACTGGTGTTGTTGTCCCAATGATTGTTGTTCCTATAGTTTCTTCCTACGGTTTCTATAGTTTTTTTCTATGGTTCCTATAGTTTCTTTCTATGTTCCTATAGTTTCTTTCTATGTTCCTATAGTTTCTTTCTATGGTTCCTACTATAGTTTCTTCTTATGTTCCTATAGATTCTTCCTATGTTCCTATAGTTTCTTTCTATGATTCCTATAGTTTGTTCCTATGGTTCCTATAGTTTATTCCTCTGGTTCCTATAGTTTCTTCTTATGTTCCTATAGTTTCTTTCTATGTTCCTATAGTTTCTTTCTATATCCCTATAGTTTCTTCCGATGGTTCCTATAATTTCTTCCTACGGTTTCTATAGTTTCTTTCTATGTTTCTATAGTTTCTTTCTATGTTCCTATAGTTTGTTCCTATGGTTCCTATAGTTTCTTCCTACGGTTCCTATAGCTTCTTTCTATGTTCCTATAGTTTCTTTCTATGGTTCCTATAGTTTATTCCTCTGGTTCCTATAGTTTCTTTCTATGGTTCCTATAATTTCTTTCTATGGTTCCTATAGTTGCTTCCTATAGTTCCTTCTATTGTTGATCTCGTGGTTTTACTTATGAAGTCATATTCTTCTACTGATCACGATCGCGTTTTTTTCAATTAGTTTTGTCATTTGGCGTAATTACTGATATTTTTCGAGTTGGTTTGATTCTAATAAAAGCTGATATAACAGACAATCTCTCAAAAGTCTCTCTCAAAACTCTCGAAGGGAACATGGAGAACCCTCAAAAGAAGGATAAATGTTGTAAAGTGGAATCAGTTTCAAACGGTTTTTGATAAGGGTTTGAATTATGGATTTGAAATATGGGTTTTCGGAATATGCAAATGAAACTCCCAGAAGTCGTTCAACGGTGGAGGGTTATTAAATTTTGAAATTATGCCCCCTTTTGTGAATTTGATTTAAAATATGAATTAAAAATTTCATAGCAAAAGGACGACGACGACGAAGGCTCACGGGGATCGATCACAAGGTTTAATACAGAACGACAATTGTCCAAACGATGATTGTGCGGTTGTGTTTACTTTGGCAGAAGGCAATAAATTTCTGGATTTCTGCCTTTCTGACTCGCGTTGGACACGAACAGTCGACCCGCGACCCTTGCAACGTGTGCGGGATACCGAGAGTTTACACAAGAGCTTAACGCAAGATAAACGACGACTTTACCAACCTCGAGAGATAATGAAAATCAACTGAAATTCCACCGTTGGGAAATACGCATGGGGTGATGGGCCAAAAAGCATGGGCCGTGGAGGGGATTGAGACCAGGGGACGAGGACGAGGGGCGGCGTAAATTGAAATCAGAGCAAACAGCGACAGCCGTCCAATCGGGCAATAAAATCGGGATGTCGGGGAAATCGTAAAAGGGCGCGACCCTCATGTTAGGCAGGGTAGTTAGAGAGAGAGAGAATTGAAGAGTGTTCGAAAGGGGCGCGTGCAAAAAAATTAACTCGAAATGGGCCAACTGGAACAACAACAATAACAACAACATCGTTGAGGAGTATACAAAAAAAAAACCACCTTCCAACTGTTTGGTTCAACTGATGTCGAAATTATCCTGCAAGCGACATCATGTTTGTTGTATCTTTCGACTTCGTTTAACATTTATTTGTATCTACTTTTTTTTATTATTCTATTTTTTTTTCTCCTTCAAACAGTAGCTTTCGATATGTGTCTTATCGCCCTTTCGCCCTCTCCACCTCATCATCGTTTCGTCTGCTGTTGAACTTCAAGAACTTCAAGATTGTGGGAATAGAAGAGGGTTCCAGAGGGATACAGAGGGCGATCGACCCCTACCCTACCCCTCATCCCCTGGGGAGGCATTGTGCGTACGCCTCGCATGTTGTCGTCGTCGGCGGCGGCGTCTTCCAGTTGCAATAATAACAGCTGAAAAATTATAAGAGGAGGAAGAGGAACAACTACAACAAAAGGAAGAACAACTACAACAACAACAGGATGAACTACAACAACAACAGGAAGAACAACTACAACAACAACAACAACAACAACAACAACAGGAAGAACAACTACAACAACAACAACAGGAAGAACAACTACAACAACAACAACAGGAACAACTCTTAATGGAGTAAAATAACATGAGCTCAAACTCGATGGTGATATGAGAGGTTTCGATGTTGTTCTTGTTCTTGTTCTTGTTGTTGTTATTGCTTCTGGTTTTTGCACTCAATGTTGTTGTAGTTGTTTTTTTTTTGTTGTTGTTGTAGATGTTGTAGTACATGTTGTTGTTCGAGTTATTGTTGTGAAAACACAATTTGAAATCGAATATATTTTTGCAAGGAGTGCGTTACAAATTGCTTAAGTGATTGAATTCTGTTATGACGTGTGGCAAAAATGGATGGAGGGTTGCATTTCACACACAGACACATACACTCACTCACATACACACACAAACACACTCACACACACAAACACACTCACACAATCCATCACTCACGTGTATGCAACACTTGGTGTTCGATCGTTTCGTCTCTCGTCTCCGTTTCGTTTCGTTGAAACATTTTTCATTATGATTTTCGATTATTACGGCGATAAATTTCACAAATTGACTCTCATAAATATCAGTTTTGACATTTTCTCATTAATGCGATTGGGTTTTTGGGCGTGAAGAGGGGAGGGTGTGCCGGAGAAAGGGAGGGAGAGAGAGTGAGGAAGTAAGAGAGAGTGAGAGAAAGAAAGAGAGAGGTAAAGAGGAAAAGCGTAAGTTTAAAAGAAAGAAGATCAGCCTATGAAATGTCCACTCATATGTCGACCATCGGATGGGTGTCAAAATAAAGCAGGAAATAAATATTTTTTTTATTTATCGTGTTCTCTTTCCTTTCCGCACAGATTGCAGCATAAATACTTCACACGAACAGACAGACAGACAGACAGACAGACAGAGAGACAGACAGACAGAGAGACAGACAAGCAGAAAGACAGACAAGCAGAAAGACAGGCAGAACGACTGAGAGACAGACAGCGAGCGAGACAGAGAGAGACAGACAGAGAGAGGCCGATGATCGGAATGCGCCATGTTTGCATAAATTATGAGTGTCAACTGTCAGCTGTCAACGAATGCGCTTAAAAAAATTAAACAAAATCAACAACAATAACAATATGACAATGTGAACAAAAACAAAAAAACAACAACAACAAAAAAACAACAACAAAAAAACAACAACAACAAAAAAGAAAACAACAAAAATAAAAAATAAAAAAATAACAACAACAAAAAAAACAAATAAAAGACAACAAAAAAAAAAACAAAAAAAGGTAAAATAATAACAACAAAAAAGGCAACAACAAAAAAGGCAACAACAAAAAATAGCAGCAAAATACAAAAAACACCAAGAAAATACAAAAAACACCAACAAAATACAAAAGTCAAAAACAAAATACAAAAGTCAAAAACAAAATACACAAGACAACAACAACAACAAAAAAACATAACGAGACACTTCCGCTGCAATAAAACTTCATTTTTCAAAGTCCGAGCGGATCAGTTGATGAAGCATAATTTCGAATTTTGAACACCAAGCTGAAAGAACTTCACAATCCGGAACTTTCGGAGGTGAAGATCGGAATTTTTGGTTCTGAAGATCGGAACTTTTTAAGCTGATGTTTGGATCTTTTGGAGCTGAAGATCGGAAACTTTCGGAGGTGAAGATCGGAACTTTTGAAGCTGATGATCGGTCGTTGAGGTGCGAATCGAACCAGACCCCAATGAAGACGACATCTTCGAAACCATCCATCAGGCTTATCTTTCCAGTTCTATATGAAATACTCACGAAATTATCATAGAAAAGGGCGTGATCGAAAAAAAGATTCGCTGCCCACGCCTAATAAAAATACACAACTTCCATTTTTGTGTCGATTGAGATCGATTGAGATCGATTGGGGTCGATTGAGATCGATTGAGATCGATTGAGGTCGATTGAGATCGATTGAGTCAGGTCGATTGAGATTTATGCAAAATCCCAAGATACACCTCTCGAAAAATATTAGTTGACTTTTGTTGAAAATGACGTCACACATTACCTGCTGACATGTCGTTAATCATTTCTGGCCTAAACACACCACTTAATGTAAAAACTGCAATTTTTGCCAAATCATCATTTGTTGTCAAAACAAAATAAACAAAAACAAAATAAACAAAAACAAAATAAACAAAAACAAATAAACAAAAACAATAAAAAAAAATCCCCAAAAACAAATCCTTTTTTCATTTTTTTTTTTGGACCATTAAATATGAGTCACGACCAACGGAACCTGCCGATGATTCAACATTTTCTGGTAAGCGATGTCGTGACCTTTTCTTGGTCGGTTTCACTCTTTTTTTTTTTTTGTTGACACCCTCCTGAATTCGTAGCGTTTCCACCCTTTCGCACTCACACACAAACTTTGTTGTAATTATAGTTGAATTTCCTTTGGTTTTTCCTCATCGTTTTAACCACGTGTCCATGTGTTCGTTCAAAACCAAGTCGAATGCGATTCGTAGTGCGAGCCCAAGTTGGAACTCCTCCCAGGAAATATCAACGGGAATTCACTTTAACACACCTCGCCTTACGTTACGTCACGTCACGTGCACGTCATCGGCCGAGCTCTCTCGTTGCCCTGTCGTCCGTCCCTCGCCCTGTCGTCTGTCCCTCGCCTTGTGACCCCTGGTTTCTCGTCCTGAGACCCCTTGTTTTTCGTCCTTTGACTCGTTGTTTTCGCTCATCCTCTCTCGTCCATTATCCTTGATGACTGCGGTGTTAATTGCTTCGAGTGCAGGACATGTGAAGCGATTGACCCGCGAAGGTGGGGGGGGGCGGGAGGGTTTAAGAAATCCGTTAAAATGGCAAGAGTCAAGATGTGACAGACCAACGGTCTGGACACGCGACCAGATAGCGCCGATGAGGTCTGAGGTCTCAACAGGCGAGGGGAACGACCCAAAGTGAGGTGGGGAGCGGGGGAGAATTTCAACTGGAGTCGCGGAGAATTTCAACTGGAGTCGCCAGAGTTAACGGCTCTAACGAACTTACGCTGGAGAGCAATAAAAATGTGTGGTGTGCAGAATGTTTCGGATGAAGAAGAATAAAATCGTCGTTTCTTCTTTAATTGTGTTCTTGAATTTTTTTATTCTTTACTTTTTCTTTTCATTAATTTTTGTTTTCTTTATGCTTTAGTTTTAGTATTGGTTCATTTTGTGTTTTTTAAATTTTTGTATTCTTTAATTTTAGTTTTCTTGAATTTTTTTTTTGATACATTTTTTTTTATTCTTTCATTTTAGTATTCTTCTTCTATTCTTCTATTTTTGTTTTCTTCAATTTTATTATTCTTTCATGATTTTTTTGTTATATTTTTTTTTTCTTTAATTTTTGTTTTTTTTAATTTTGTTTTTAAATTTTTTGTATTCTTTAATTTATAGTTTCTTTAATTTTTTTTCACTTCATTTTTGTATTCTTTTTTTAGTCTTCTATTTTTGTATTATTTAATTGTTTTCTTGATTTTTTTTTTTTAATATTTTTTTATTCTTTTATTAATTCAATTTTTTATTCTTCAATTCTTTTATTAATTCAATTTTTTATTCTTCAATTTTTGTGTTCTTCAATTTTTTTATTCTTCAATTTTTGTGTTCTTCAATTTTTTTATTCTTCAATTTTTGTATTCTTCAATTCTACTTTTGGCTCTGGTTGGGCACGTTTCTGAACCCCCTCCACGTCGCCCCTCCCTCCCTCTCGAAGTGGCTCCAGTTTTATTGGCGAAATGTGACAAACATGCGCCGTCGCACGGATCATTGTCAACATCATCATCATGATGATGATCGTTGACATAATCATTATGATGATTGTCGTCATTGTCAACATCATTATGATGATTGTCGTCATTGTCAACATCATTATGATGATTGTCGTCATTGTCATCAGCATCATCATCATGATCATCGTGGTCCTCAACATCAACAAAAAGCAACAACACCAGTAACTGTAGCAAAAAAAAAACAACCACAGTAACTGTTACAATAAAATAACCACAATATCAAAAAAAAAAACAAAACAGAAAAACACAGAAAAACAACAATATTAAACACGATCGCGAACTCGAGCTCCGAACTGTGACGAATGGAAACGAGCCGTAGGAAGGTAGACAGACCAACGAACCAGGCGACAGATGGACGGACAGATGGATGGACAGACGGAGAGATGGACAGACGGAGAGATGGACGGACAAAGGGACAGTGGGACAGACAGAGGGACAGTGGAGCCGACAGACAGAGAGATCGAGTGAGCGACAAACCAGACGACCGGCAAAAATTAAATCCACCAGCGGAAGAATGAAAATTATAAAAAAAGAAAAGAAAAAAAAAGAGAGCAACAAGAAACAGTTGAAGTTGGCGTCAGTCACTAACCCTTGTTGTTGTTTCACTAACCCATGTTGTTGTTGTTGTTTCACTAACCCATGTTGTTGTTGTTTTTGGCCCCTTTCTTCCCCCCACTTTGGTTCGTTTGCGCCATGGAGCACGCAAAGTAGTCGCCGGTTCACACTCCCGGCCACGATGGAAAATAATTCAAACTGACATCGAGGACAACTGTCAAGAGACGGACAGACAGACAGATGGACGGACAGACAGCGACAGACGGCGAGACGTTGCCAGATTGAGGGGGCAGGGGGAGAAACAAGCGAGTTTTTTTTTGTTTTCTCAACATGAAGTTGTTCGTATGGAGTGTGATTAAAATGCATTGCATGCTAGTAACAACAATAACAACAACAACAATAATAATAACAACAACAATAATAATAACAACAAAGCCAACAACAACAACACCATCATCGCCACCACCAGCAGTGATAATCTTAACAGCAACAACAACAAATGCAGGGCGAACAATTATTACAACAACAATGTAAACAGGTTGTTCATTCGAGAGACAACAACAACAATAATAATAACAACAACAGCAAAACATGGTTGTCAAATTGACCAACTGTCATCTGTCGTTGTCATTTGACAACCCGCAGAGCAATAATGACAATGACAACAACAACAACAACAACATCAATGACAACAACATTGGGAAGGGAAAGCCCACAAAATCCAAAACATCGAAATCTTTACCCACATAATTCCCAACCAGAGATCTTGCTACGCCCTTTCCTCCAACGCCCCGTTTTCTGACCACTGATCACTCCGTCAAACTTTTCTTTTTATTAGCATGGGATAAAAATCTCTCGGGAAGAAGACAAAAAAAAAACCTCATTTTGCTTTCATGTCCAAACAACTTCCTCTCTCTCTCTCTCTCTCTCTTCACGACTCGAGCTCGCGATTTGAATCCGGTCACAACGTGAAGTTTTAATTAGCATTAAAACTGTTTTTAATTACCACAGGCGCCAGGTGGCGGAGAAGTGGAAAATTTTCTACATTGAAACTTTCATTTTCCACCATGGTCTAGTTTATGAGACGTCCATCATCCGTTGTGGTCGACGGAGTTTCCGAGGTTCAACAACAAATACAAAATACCGACCAACACTTGGACCGACCCTCGGACGAAGTCGAAGAAGTCGGTCACTTGTGAAAGAAACTCTGAGAAATGCGAAAAAGTCTCCACATGCAGAGTTCTTCTTCTGTGGGTCTTTGGGTTCAAGAAGCTCATATTTTCCACTAGCTCCAACTTCCTTCCTTCCTTCCGATCGATCATAGGGTGAAGAAGGAGAAACCAGGAGTGAGCAAGAGAGAGAGAGAGCGATATGACTTTGTCAGGAGATTGAAATATAGTAGTTGACGGTAAGAACAACAACAATTACAATACCTTTATATGGGTCACTGAGTCTCGATTGCAGAGCTTTAATTATAAATTCTAGTAATTAATTCATTACAGTTACTATATTATTATTGTTGTTGTTGTTGATGTTGTTGTTGCAACGCATACAACAACAGGTAAAAACAAAAGAAAAAACAAAACAAAAAAAAATAGTGCAGAAATAGATTAAAACTCCATCACTTGTTGGTGTTATTGTTGTTGGTGTTATTGCTGTTGGTGTTATTGTTGTTGGTGTTATTGTTATTGTTGTTGGTGTTATTGTTGTTCTTGTTGTTGCAATTTACTTACGTTAGATTACGTTACGTTGTCACGACATATGCATGCATAACATAATGCCATAAGACACGCATACGTTAACGAAATGTTAATTAAGTTAAATTAAAAACACAATGGAAATTAAAGTCAAATTAAAGAAGTGAGAAATTATTATTATTATTATTATTATTGCAAAATGTCATTGTGTAGGAACGAAAAAAAAAACACTCATCTTCATCGAATTTTCTTCACTATTTAAACTCCTACTCCATTCAATTTCGCAGTAAATTCATCACCCAATCCATCAATTCCCCCAATTCTCCACATTCTCTTCATTATTAGTCTAACTAAAGAAGTTGGCTCCAATACAATTCTCCAAAGAACCCGAATTCGTCGTCCATCAGTCGGGAAAACGAATTCAATTCCAATTCCCTCTCTCGGAAAAGTGGAAAAACTCGTTAGACACGAATCCACGAGAGCACGAGCCAGCCATCGGTTGGATCTGAAGACGAGGGCGGACCCAGATTCAGATTCAGAACCAGAATTGCGAAATGCGTGCCTCGTAAATCAGGCCTCGTTATTTGGGCCTCGTTATTTGGGCCTCGTTATTTGGGCCTCGTAATTTGGGCCAACACATATAAACAATGGATTTCAATGTATTTTTCTTTCTATAGAAATTACAAGTTAAAGAACAATTTTATAGAGATTATAAGTTAAAGTAAAAATTTTATTAAGATTATAAGTTTACAAAAAAATTTATAGAGATTAAAATTTAAAAAAAATATATAGAAAATACTAATTTAAAAATTAATGTGTGGAAATGTTTACATAAACAACTCCAAGAGGCTAAGAAGTTAATCAAAAAACGACTCTTTCTGGTTATTCATTTAATAATAATAATGATGATCAAATTCATATTAGAAAAGATTCTCCTCAAGAACTATCCTTATTATTTATGATGTTATGGAAATGATGGCCATCGTGTGGTACCGATTGGGACTGAATCTTCTTACAAACAGACAGACAAAAAGATGGGCGGACAGACAGACATCCAGACAGATGGGCGGACAGATAGACAGATGGGCGGACAGACAGACAGATAGACAGATTGGTTACCTTCGGCAGCGATGAACCGTCACCTTCTCCTGCTGCTCTGCTCTGTATCGTGGTCGTGGCGTAAATTATTCAAGAGTCTTGAGACTTTCGGAAAAACTTCAGCCAAGAAATAGTAAATGTTGAAGCAAAGAAAAAAAAAAAAAAACAACAAAACGTTAAGTTGTTTGGTTTATTTTTAGAAATATAAAGGAAAATAAAAGAAAAGTAGGTAAAGGAAAAAAAAAAAACAAAATAGTCGAATAGGTAAAGAAACAAAAAAATAGTCGACTAGAAAAAGGGAAACAACAACAAAATCAAATAGGTAAAGAAAAACAACAAAATAGTCGAATAGGTAAAGAAAAACAACAAAATAGTCGAATAGGTAAAGGACAACAACAATAAAAACAAAAATAGGCAATCGAGGAAAAACACAGTTTTATTTGCCTTCAGGGCATGATTGTCGTGCAGCCAAGTACTCGTGCCCAAAAAAGGAGCTGATTACAGAAACTCTCATTTAATTTACAAGAGCTCACGATCATTTGAAATTCTATACACAGACGTTAAGATCGATGATGCAAATGCTATAGTATTTTTTAGGTATATGCAAAAAACTGGTTTCCACTCAAACTCTCGTTGGCCACAGAAATGAAAAGAAAAAAAAACAATATAAGCAAATGAAAAGAAAAAAACAATATATACAAAAGAAAAGACAACAAACTTGCTAAATGGTTAAAAACCTCTTGAAAAGCAGGGTCAAAGCTCAACATAAAAACAAGGCGACCGTTGCACTCACTTTTCTGTGTGTTTGTATGAAAATAAAAAAAAAATATATAGTCTCTTATATTCTATGCCTATGATTGATGACAAATGGCGGGGAAAACAATATAATTAACCGATTTTCTATGCCTAACAATGCTTAAATTTCGAAAGTTTATTTTCAGCTAATCGCAAGCCAAATTATGTGGTGACAGCTATTGGCCATTTATCTCAGTTTGTATATATAATTTATATATAGAGTTATTGGAAAGGGATTTCCGCAAATAGGCGATTAATTTAAATAACAGCTTAATCGATACCCAATTCATCTCATCAAAATATGAGACAAACGTAAACAGAAAAAGTAAAATCGTTAAATGATATGAAAGTCTATCTGTCCGTCTGTCCGTCCGTCTGTCTATCTGTCTGGGAAGTCGACATCATAGTTCATTAACTTTTCGTGAGCGACATCAGTATCAAAGACAACAACAACAACATCGACAACAACAACAACAACAACAACAACAAAAACTACAACAACAACAACGATGACAACGATGTTTCTTATCGAAAATGCAAATTTTATTAAAGAAACCAAGTGGCAACAACAAAAGCAACTCACATGAGACGCTATTGTTGATTATTTTCACACGCTAACTTTGTCTATTTTAATCGACCGATCGACCAACTTCACTATACTATATACTATAGTATATCAGTTGTCAGTTCCATTATTATATAAATATTTATAGATGCAGTCTCTTTGTGTGTGAATTTGAAACTATATTGCAATTTCATTCATAACGATGACTTCTGGGAACCTACAACAAATGAATCATCTCAACTTTAGTATATTGTCTTTTGACCTCACTCTATTGTATCTCACAGAATTGTATTTATCACAACTACATATGGCGATAATAGGGAGAGAAAGGAAAATTATAAGGTGTTTGGAAAAATCTTACTCGGTAACACGGATCGGGTTCTTTGACCTTTATCTGGTATACCTTTACCGTCTCTGGCTTTCTTTGAGATTGCATTGCATTATTATCATTTATCATCAAGTGGTGCTCATATCTTATCTTCTGTATGATGAAGATATGGAATATATCTTCTCGCACTATCTGATTGCATAGGGATAGTGTAAATATGAACTTCCTGAAGGAGTCATCATATGGTGTTTAACCGGCTGCTTCAAGTACTTTCTGCGTTGAATCGAGATCAACTGAGGATCTCTTTAGTTGTCATACAAAATGAGTAATAATTTTATAAGAATGTTGGTATATTGGAAAAAATTAAAAACTTAAAAACTTAAAATTGAGGACAATTGAAAACAACACGAATTGGATGAAAGAGTCTGGGTTGACCCGACCATGGGCCGTTATTTTTTCTTGCTGGAGTTCTTGTTTTTTTTTTCTTGTTTTTTTGACTTTATGTTATTGCTTTTTTTTTCTTGTTTTTTTAACTTTTTTTTTTCTTGTTGGTGTTATTTTGGACGATTGCAAACGAATGCATGACGAGTGCATTAGGGTCAGTTCAAGAAAAAAAAAATCAACACAATATCAAGAAAATGAGAACAAAAGAAGGACATGCGAACGTGACCAGTTGCAGTTGTTGTTGTTGCAACAAGAAACACCAACAACAACAACATATCTGTACCTTTCAAACAAGGCAACAAAATACGCAGTGAAAGAGACCCACAATAACAACAACAACAACAACTACTGTAAATGAAAGAAACAAAAAACTACTGTAAATGAAAGAAACAAAAAACTACTGTAAATGAAAGAAACAAAAAATTACTGTAAATGAAAGAATTATAAAATCACCATGGTCTTAACTAACAACAACAACAACAATAACAGCAACTGCAAATCCTGACAATTTCGTGCAAATCTGGAAAAGTTCCGGATAACCATAAAAGCGTGAACATTTCAGATTTATCACCAACAACACAGGCTTAAAAGGGTTTCAATAACCATGTATGTAAATTTAAAAAATAGTTTTATTTTTTAAGATGGGGTTTTTTTCGTGTTTTTAAGTCGAGGGTTTGTTCATGTTTTTTAAGACGAGGTTTGTTCATGTTTTTTAAGACGAGGTTTGTTTGTGTGTTTCTCCTCCGATAAAAGGGTTTTAATTTTTTTTTACTTACAAACTGTGATAAATCTATGGCTCACTACATCACTACATGGGTTTGTTTCTACTCCGGCTAATCCATGTCACATTATTTTTTAATAATATTAACGATGATGTAAATCATAATACAAATCAGTCCCCAGCATATTTTTCAACAAATTTTTTCTCCATAACTCTCTCTCTCGTCATCCTAGAATTCTGTTTCCTTTTCATATACCATCACGGTCCCTTAATCAGTGATAATACCGTGGTTGTACCTACCATTGAAAAGGTCTAACGAAACGACGTGTAATTGTTGTCGTTGTTGTTGTTGTTATCGGTGTTGTTCTTGTTGTTGTTTGTTGTCCGTTGATCAGTCGTGCGGAAAACCGAAAAAATTTGCGATTTTTCAAAAATTATTATCGCTCTTTCATTCATTCATATTCTATTCGCACATTGACTGCTCTCAAAAATTCGAGAGGGCTGCTCATTTCCCTTCCCTATCTCTCGCTCTTTCTCTTTCTATCTCCCTCTTTCTCTTTCTATCTCCATCTCCCTCCCTACCTCCATCTCTGCCTCCCTCTCTTACCCACAATGATATCGATATCTCTCGATCTCTCGTTTGGTTATCGGTCTATCTATCTCATTCGTTTGCTTTCGTTTCCAGTCGACTCATTGTCAGCTGCAATGGAATTGTTGTCGTTGTTATTGTTGTTGTTGTCGTTGTTATTGTTATTGTTATTGTTATTGTTATTGTTGTCATTGTTGTTGTTCTTTTTCACCACCAACTCCTGCGACCTCGTCTGCCCTCGGGCACCCAAGCGACAATCGTGCTGCACCCATTTTTGCAATACCGTTTCTAGGGGCGGTTGGGCGAGAGGAACCGACGAAGGGAGGGAGGATAGGAGGGAAGCGACGGGCTTTTGCTGTACTCCGGCGGTACCTCTCGATGTTCTCTCGATCGTTTTTGGCATATCGTGAGGTTTGATTATTTCTCCATCTGTCTGTCCGTCCGTCCGTCCTTCTCTACATTCATCCATCCTTCTCTACATCTGTCCGTCCACCCATCTGTCGATCCGCCTTTCTCTTTCCTCGTCCCCTACTCCACGGCGCCCATTGTCCATCGAGGGGCGAACTTCGCTTGTGCCCTAGTGACGATGATGGTTTTTGATCACATCCGCTTGCTTCCGCCAGAGTAGTACAGAGGGAGGACAGACTAACGAACAGACAGACGCAGGGACAGACAGACGAAGGGACGGACAAACAGACAGACAGACGAACCGGACAAACAGACGAACTGGACAGACAGACAAACAGACGGAAGGAAGTACAACATGAGCGCAGCTGCAAATGTGATTTCCCTCCCATGGTAGTACACAAAACACACACGAGGCCTCCTCCTCCGTCGTTGGTCATCACATCACCGGTCACGTGACGTACGCTTTAGAATACGTGGTAATGAATCGAAATTGAGAATTCGTTACGCCGTAAATCCTTTGATATCTGAGATATCGCAAAATGGATTCAAACGGAGAGAGGCAGAGAATTCTCTCATCACACTCTGGGAATCTCTGGCGTTTGCCATTTGTTGGCTCTAAGTTGTGAAGAGAATCCGAGATGATTGTCAAATGCCTCATCGAATCATAGGATCCAGAATCGAATTCTGACGCACTCAACTCGAATGGCAAATGCTTCGAGAAATCAACTCTAATGCGATCGGAAAAGGATTTCAACGAATAATACAATAAATTTCACATTCAATCAACTGCTGCATGGCGTGCATTGATTGACATGTTTGGCATCGAATGGCATCGAAATGAAATCGAACCGAAATGAACCTTGAGTGAAGACCATTCAATGCACAAACAACAACATATAGAGGCATATTGTTTGGGACTCATGTGCTCGAATCGATCTTTACAAGTAATTATAGAGCAGCGTCAAATGACAGGGAGCGTCATATGCCAGAGATTCGAGGGAACGAATGAGAATGTGAGGAGTATGAGGGAGATGGAGTATTTTGACGCCTTTACAAATTAGAAAAATGTGTCCCCGCCTCCTTCTCGCTCTCGACTCAGGGTTCACCAGGCGACACACCCGACAAAGGGCCCTCATGTGTCATTGTTTGTGGCAACCCTTTCGAGGGACAACGACTTCAAAGTGGATTTCGATTTTTTTTTTCAAAATACTCAATTCGTGTCATGACCTCAATAAATTTTAAATCTCTTTAGAGAGAGAAAAAAAATGTCTATAAATAAAATTGTGTACAAAAAAAATTGTGTACAAAAAAAAATTGTGTAAAAAAAAAAATTATGTACAAAAAAAAATTGTGTACAAAAAAATTTGTGTCAAAAAAAAAATTGTGTACAAAAAAAATTGTGTACAAAAAAAATTGTGTACAAATAAAATTGTGTACAAAAAAAGGGTGTACAAAAAAAATTGTGTACAAATAAAATATTGTACAAATAAAATTGTGTACAAAAAAATTGTGTACAAAAAAAATTATGTAAAAAAAAAATTGTGTCCAAAAAAATTATGTACAAAAAAAAATTGTGGTCCAATAAAAATGTGTACAAATAAAATTGTGTACCAATAAAATTGTGTAAAAAAAAAAATTATGTACAAAAAAAGTGTGTCCAAAAAAATTATGTACAAAAAAAAATTGTCTACATTAGAAATTCTTAGATCGTATTTCGTACTCTCTCATTGTTTTCTTTAATTGGACAGATCTCGGTCGACGTCGCCTTTGTCGAGTTGTGTCTTTTAATTGGAACACTGATTTATGTCGCGATCGCAATATGTTCGCCATGGAGCGAAATCTATCTCATTCCAGTCTTCGCTGCTTCACTTCCTCCATCCACTCTCATACATAAATCTGATCACTTTAAGACCTCTATTTTTAATTACCCCCAAAACAGAGAAGAAGGAGCAGGCGATGGATGAAAATCAAGAGCAAATCAAAAGAAGTTGAAATCAAAATAAACGCTGGCATTTTCTGGGCTTTGGAGAGAAATATATAGATTTAAAGAACCCGCAGACTATTTCCTTCCACTTTGCTCCACCCCGCCATGAAACCAAGAGACCACAGAGGAGGAGAATCGGAAGAGGGAGGAGAATCGGAAGAGGGAGAAAGATCGGAAGAGGGAGGAGAATCGGAAGCGTGTGGATGGCGGGAGGTGGTGGGGCAAACAATGTGTGTTTGTGCGCCTCGGAACGTGACACGGCGTCATAAAATTTAAATGCCTGCCTTGGCGTTAATTTAGACGATCGCCCAGACGTTGCCGATCACCACACGTCTCTCCCACAGCTTCCACAACGACGTCAACGACATCAACAACAACGACGACATCAACGACGACGATGACGTGTATGCAATTTTGTAGATCTAATTATATAGTTGAATGCAGACCCAACAACACCGGAGAGAAAGAGAATGACTGAGTGGAGTGAGAGACAAAGAATGACAGAGTGAGAAACTAGAGTGTGACTAGAGCAGAGGATCGTGCTGGGAGATCAACTCGTCAACAAGCTGGATCGTTAACACAAGGTCCTCCCATCCATTCCAAGTGAAGGAGCGCCGAACGGAGGCAAAACTTTCGCACTTCCGATGAAAGAACGGGACACGACATCGATGGAGAATGCGACAAGACAAAGGCCATGACAGAGAAATCACAAGAGAGAGAGAGAGAGATAGTCAGACAAACCAACGACAGGAGAGAAAATTGTACCAAACGATAGGCAGACAGAAAATTCTACCAAACGATAGGCAGACAGAAAAATATATCGAATGATGGGCAGACAGAAAAATATATCGAATGATGGGCAGACAGAAAAATATATCGAATGAACGATAGATAGAAAAAAAGACTGATCAAGCGAAAGACAGAAAAATCCACCGAACAAACGAGACAGACAGAAAATTCTATCGAACAAACGACAGACAGAAAAATCCACCGAACAAACGAGACAGACAGAAATTTCTATCGAACAAACGACAGACAAACGATGTTGAAAACGAGACACAGACCGAGACCGATAGACCTCTATATTAACATGACGTGTCTGTCCATGACGTAGTTGCGAGACAATGTCAAAAATGCATCACTCCCACCTCCCCCTCCCCCTCCCCCACCCCTCTCCATCCCTTCCAGCAGCCATAGAGAAAGAAGGGGACGACGACAAGAAGAAGAAGGAGTGGAAAAAAGTGGGAGGTGCCGGAGATTCTTCGCGCATCGTTTGTATCAAATCTGCTTAATTTATCGTAGACAACAAATTTATATCTCGTTGACTATTTGATGGTGATATAGTGGATTTTGTTATTGTTGTTGTTATGGTAGATAGTGTTGTTGTTATGGTAGATGTTGTAGTTGTTGTTATGGTAGATAAGTTTGTTGTTGTTATAGTAGATGGTTTTGTTTTAATGGTAGATCTTGTTGTTCCTATGGTAGTCAATGTTCTTGAAGATGTTGTTCTTAAAGAATTTTGTTGTTATGGTAGATGTTCTTAAACTGAAACATGGTACATATTATTGTTTAACACTTGTCTGACCGACATGAAGATTTTCTGTGAGATTTCAAAGTATGAGTTCAAAGTGTTAATTATAAAAGGAAACGTCTACTTTGTAGACGATATCAACGATGAGAATTGATTGATTGATTGATCGATGGAAGGAGTCCAACCAAAGAGGTTCTGGTTCTGAAGGATACTGAAAAAAAAAAACAGTCAATCTGGTATGATGTAGTGTAAATGCGAAGCCTTCACGACCGACAACAGCCTCTTGAGCTCTCAAGATTGTGGTGACAACAAACATGACACAAATAAATATCAACAACAACAATCAGACAAAGCGTGCAACATCAGACAATGTCAACGACGATGACGATGACGAAGACGGCGTCTCGAGAAAAACAACAAGATTAACAGACAACAACAACAAAGATGCACAGATGACAACAACAAGATCTGCAGAAGACAACAACAAAGATGCACAGAAGACAACAACAAAGATGCACAGAAGACAACAACAAAGATGCACAGATGACAACAACAAAGTGATGCATATCCCCCTGGCCGACAGACATCAACACTTTCCAGCCCAGCGATCAGAGCAGATGTTGCAACAATGCATTCATTCCTCCCGATCATCGGACCAAGCGACCCTCCGACCAAACGACCCTCCGACCCTTCGTCACTCAACACGAGATTCCGACATTTCCGTAGAATCCAACGAAAAATCGAATGCGATCTCTTCACAAAATCAAACCACACAGAATTTTTGGTATTTTTTCGTAAAAATTTCACCTAAAATAAAATTTGTTCACAATTCATGTTCAAGAAGAAATTTAATTTGTTCGCTATTCATCAACCAGAAGAAATTTAATTTGTTCTTATTTCATGTTCCAGAAGAAATTTAATTTGTTCTGAATTTATGTTCCTAATTTGTTCACAATTCATTTTATAGAACCAAATTGAATTTCTTCCCTATTCTTGTCCCAGACTAAAATTAATTTCTTTCCAATTCATCTGCCAGAAGAAATAAAATTAGTTCCCAATACATGACCCAGACCACGAGACGACCTTCAACGCTGTGCAAAAATGAAAATCTCCAAAACAACCTCATTTTAATCCATTGTTTATTGTTCTTATTCACGTCGACGACGGCGAAGAATTTTACGCGATAATCCTTCCAAAGATAGAGAGAGAGAGAAGAGAAAGACTGCGATACTCATAAAATAGCTGCAATTCATCTTCCCTCCCTCTGGAATCTTTCGTTGTGGATTCCAGTGCTATGAGTCTGACGATGACGACGGCGACGACGCCGACGACGTTGTCGACAACGTTGGCGCCTTTTCTATAGATTTATCGCATTTGTTTCCACCAATGAAGGAAGAGTCGTCTCGGAAACGAGTGCAGAATCATCGATAAATGCATATAAATAGCTGGAGTACGAGAGAACTTACCGATAGTACTTTTTGTTGTATGTAGACTACTCGAAGAAAAGTACTAAATCAACTCAACTGGATCATCAACAATTATAGTAGTCAGAATTATCGTAGTGCAAACTATAAACAGTACTGAAACCGATTACGTGGTATATAAATAACTAACCAACTGACTATATATATCCCAATAGTGATCCCCTCGCCCTCGATTAGTCGTTATTGAGACGATCCCAAGAAAAAAAAAAAAATGATTAATTGAAAGGCAGCAGCGGTCATTCCTCGAACTAATCATTGAATGAGACATCACAAGAACTACAGGCATGGGAATTTTTTTTTTTCTCCCCCACCAGGAAAACTTCAAGATGTCTGGAGACACGAGAAACGAAGTAAAATAGGAAATGATGGGAATACACAAGAATGCGCGAGAGGAGAGGAGAAGAAGAAGAGACTATAATAATAGAGAAAACACTTGCACTAAATGCAAATATTACCGGCGGACAATGGATAAAGAGAGAGATGGACAGACGAAGGGATCGACAGACGGAGGGATCGACAGACGGAGGGATGGACAGACGGAGGGATGGACAGACAGATGGACAGACAGACAGAGAGACAGACGGAAGGAAGGAAGGACCGCGTGATGGGACAGACGACGGGAAACAATGAAACGACAGGTCTTCGAGTGCCCAAGAGAAAAGCATTAAATATGAATTAACACCGGGGGAAACACGAACCAAAGGTTGAAATGACGCCAACAACAACGCTAAAAACAACAACAACAACTACTACTACAACAAAAACAACAACAACGATAACAACAACAACGACAATTACAACAAGATAATAATAGAAGGAAGAGCGGAAGAGAAGAAGAACACAACAACAACAAAAAAAAAGTGTTTGAAGGAACAGGTTGATTTGATAATGAAATCGGAAAGAACTGAAAAATAGGCTATAAAGGTGGAGGCTATGAAGTCGGTGGAGTGGAGAGGAAGAGGAAGAGAGGGAGGGAGAGAGAGAGAAATACACAATGATCGCACATTAGGGGAGGAGACGGAAGTTCGACCCCTCTATCTCTCTCGCACTTTTTGGCTCGATCGCGATCTCTCTCTCGATCTCTGTCTCTCTCTCTCGATCTCTGTCTCTCTCTCTCGATCTCTGTCTCTCTCTCTCGATCTCTGTCTCTCTCTCTTGATCTCTGTCTCACTCACCTCCACAGCTGTGAAAACCAGTGAGGTGTGCAACGGACGTCATCGCAGAGGCGGACAGATGGATGGAGGGTGGGTTGGACAGAGAAAGAGAGAGAGAGAGAGAGAGTGAGAGGGAAGGTGGGACCGATGGACAGCGGGAGGCATCACGATAGCCTGGCGTTTTCCGAACATATTTTATTTTAATTTCATATTATTTTTTTTGTAGTTTTTTTAGTGTGTGTTCTGTCCGTTTTTCACTTCGCTTGAGTGCGTCTGTGGGAAAAAATAGGGTCCGAGAATAACTACCGAGAGGGTCTGTAGAATGTTTTTGGGTCTGTAGAATGTTTTTGGGTTTGTGGGCGAAGTTCATTGCTGACGGTTTGAAATATTTCCGTAGAGTTGGTTTGAAATAATGTCATAGAGTTGGTTTGAAATAATGTCATAGAGTTGGTTTGAAATAATGTCATAGAGTCGATTTAAAATAAATTGTCATAGAGTATAGGAATGTTATAAATGGCTCGCTGACGACTGGTTGTCGATAAAAATCCCAACGATTGTCGTCGTCGGTTGGTTTGTATGACAAAGAGTCATGATAGTGAAAATTCGAGGAAAATATCATTATGTGGTTCGAAATATTGGAATTCTATCGGTATTTCGCGGTTCGCTGACGATGGCGTCCGCACGGTGGAACAAATGTCAATAATTCTCCACACAAATTTCTTTGTATCGATCGCTCGTGACTTAATCTCATTCTCATTTGTTCGCCCACAGTATTTTGACCTCAGACGTGGATGTGGTGGTGAAATATTTAATTTATTTAAATTTTCTCTGCACTCGAATGAGTTTCGTATCGAAAGCGATATTTTCTCACGTTGTACACAGCACAATGCTCTCGATCTCTAGCGTGGATATGGATAACATCTTGACTATATTACCTCATCATCGATGCTATCTGTCTGTCTGTCCATCTGTCTGTCCGAGCGCCATAATTTACATATCAATGAATGTATCAGCTTCAGCTTCACTTCGGGCATCCTCCACCTTTTCATTATATGGGGATCCCCTCGGGGCCCCCGCCCTCGATTCGGTTGTACTTTTTCTATTGCGCGAATTGAGGCCACCCATTGTGTTGTTATTTTCTGACTATACGTAATTTTTTTGTTTCCTCTATTGGCTAATTTTTTTCCTCTATTGGCTAATTTTTGGCAACGCGGGGGATGAGAAAAATTCAACTAATTGAAGTTCACTTTTTTGGAAAAATACAAAATACAAATAAAAATTCAAAACTTTTGTTGAAAATATCAAAACTTTTTTTGAAAAAAAAAAAAACTTTTGTTGAAAAAAAAAACACAAAACTTTTGTTGAAAAAAATTCAAATATTTTGTTGATTTTTGGAGTGTAAACAAACTTTTGTCCAGCATGAGTTGGTCGGCGGTTTTACGACCTTTTCATGGTTCATTTCAAAACTTTTGCCCTCTTTCACCCCATGATTTTGTGGCGCTCACTCTCTTCTTATATCTATCTGTTTCGTGGTCTTTGTCTGTCTGTTCTGTCTGTCTGTCCGTTCATTCTCTCTGTCTCTCCGTCTCGGTTGAAATTTCCAAACAAAGGTTTCGCTTGTTTACCACTCTCGGATGTTTGTCCCCCCATCAATAGTTTTAAAAACTTCAAATTTGTTCACCATCCCCGTCGATTTGTAAACAATTTCTGGATGATGATGTTCTGTTTGAAATTCTCATGCATTGTTGTTATTGTTGTTGTTGCCGATTTCGTTGTTTTTGTTATTTCTTGATATTGTTATTGGTTCCAGTTATTGTTGGTATTCCCTTATATTGTTATTGGTCCCAGTTATTGTTGTTGGTTCGTGATATTGTTGATATTCCCATATATTGTTGCTGATCTCTAATATTGTTGTTGCTCACTGATATTGTTGTTGCTCTCTGATATTGTTGGTATTCCCTGATATTGTTGTTGTTCTCTGATATTGTTGTTATTCTTTGATATTGTTGCTGATCTCTGATATTGTTGTTATTCTCTGATATTGTTGTTGGTCCCAGATATTGTTGTTATTCTCTGATATTTGGTTTCTTATATTCTTATTGGTCCCATATATTCTTATATATTGGTCATTCTTGCTCTTGTTGTTATTATTATTATTGTTGTTATTTACTGTAGTTGTTATTGATGTAGTGGTATTAGTTTCAGTTTGAAATTTGATTACATTTTTGAATTTCCGTTTCCCGGTGTCGTCCACACGTTCGGTAAACCCTCGTCGTCGTCTCGACGTCCATTAGCAGGAGAAAAATGTGGAGGTGGAGACGAAGGTTCGATGGCGAAACTTGGGACAACAAAGGAATGAGAGAAGGAAGAAAGGAAGGAAAGAGTATTGAATGGAGGATCACGATCACCGTTGACCATTCGATTTTATCACACACATTGAGGACACATTGAGAAATTGAAGCATTTCGAATGCATTTGTCATTTGAATTCGATGTCAGTGACGAAATCTGTGTGTGTGTGTGTGTGTGAAATGTGAGGCACGTGACCTCAATAAAAGCAATAAAATGAACAACAACGACATACATACATCAGCAAGAACAACTGCAATAAACACAAAGAACGATGAGAACAACGACGATGTCACCACTTTGAGTTTGCTTCGTTGCCGGTCAAATGACATTTTTAAATACGGCACGAATCAAAGTTTTGTGTCCGAGTCACGGTAACACGATGAGGGCACCCTTTTCTTCTTCCTTCCCCATCCCTTCTCCTCACTATCACTCCATCTTTCTCTCTCTTTTCTTCCTCTATCTCTCTCCTTTAGCGTCCCCCCCATCATGTTTGACATGCGTTCGACGACCCGCCGCCAACCTAACGACAAACCGACCGACAATCTATTCGAAATACCGCCCAGCAAACGGATGTACTGAGGGACAGACAGAGAGAAAAATGGACAGACAGCAAGATGGACAGACAGCAAGATGGACAGACAGCAAGATGGACAGACAGCAAGATGGACAGACAGCAAGATGGACAGACAGCAAGATGGACAGACAGCAAGATGGACAGACAGCAAGATGGACAGACAGCAAGATGGACAGACAGCAAGATGGACAGACAGCAAGATGGACAGACAACAAATGACAGACAGACAGCAAGACGGACAGCCAACAAGAACAGGACAGACAGCAATATAGAAAAACACATCGACCACCGCCTCGCCATCAGTCTGTCTGTCCGTCCGTCCGTCTGTCCGTCTGTCCGTCTGTCCGTCCGTCTGTCCGTCCATCTGTCCGTCTGTCCGTCCATCTGTCTGTCCATCGTACGAATGCCCACTGCAATTAAACATTGTTTAAATTGCGTGAAATCCAATTAATCGAGAGTCGGCTGGGAACAAACAATTGAAATAGACAATAATAACAAAACGATGGACTCTTTCAGAGGTGCAGAGGAGGAGGAGGAGAAGGAGGAAGGGAGAAGGAGGAAGGGAGAAGGGAGAAGGAGGAAGGGAGAAGGAGGAAGGGAGAAGGAGGAGAAGGAAGTTGGTCCGTGATTCGACGGCAGATGGGATCTGGTCTGGATTCTCTCTCGGAGGCCTCTCACACATGGTCGCTTGATGCGTGAACCACACAAGTGCGTGTCGTGTCGGCGATGTTCTGAGGAAACCAGACCAAGTCCAATGGTGTCGTGCCCTGAATTCGCCACGCTGAATATCTATCGGGGGTCCCTTCGATCCGAATTCCGTGAGGCCCAAGTGTGGTCTTCGCTTTGAGTGTTCGCCTATGATGGGTTCTTAAAGAGAAACCTACCCAAAGATGAAGTGATCATCATTTGTCCAAGAGTGGTCACGGTCACTTGTGTGTGTGTGTGTGTGTGGTCGTCGAACGATCGATCGTAATATTGATTTATTTACTCAAAAAAACTCATCATGATCCAGATGTTTTTTTCATGCTCCCGTTTTTGTGTGTTTTTTTTTTTTTTGTTTTGTATTTTTTCTAATCCGATTCTGAAGCTCTTCGTTGTGATTGCTTGAGTCAGACCCGAGTGACCTTTGGTGGAAAATCGAAACTTGGGTGGAAATTTATTTTTTACTCTTTTATCGTTTCGTCTCTTTCAGACTAACTCGAATTTGGGTTTTCTCTTTCACTCTTTGCAATTGTCAATTTGTCATTTTCAGTCTTTACAATTAGTGCTGTTATTGTTATTGTAGTTGTTGTTATTATTGTAGTTGTTGTTATTGTAGTTGTTGTTATTGTAGTTGTTGTTGTTGTTGTTATTGTTGTTGTTGTTGTAACGGTAATGTGGGTCACAACCAGCCGTCGTCGTCGTTCTATCGACTCTGTTACAGATGGCGTGACCACTGCATTCCACGACTTCGCTCCTTCCACCCTCCCTCCGTCTATCTCTATCTCTCTCTCTCCCTCCCTCTAACTCTCCTCCCTCCCTCTCTCTCCCTCCCCCCTCTCTTCATCCACCTCCAGTCTTTCGTCACATCTAATGGTCAACTCAACCACTGTGTCTAGAAATCCATTTTCCATTTCGAAACCTCGACTTTATTTCGCAACTTAAGCTGTCTCGTTCTCTATTTCTCACTATCTCTCTCTCTCTTTCTCTATTTCTCTCTCTATATATCTCTCTCTCTCTTACCAATAAAGAGCTTCGAATTTCAACCTGCTCGAGGGCTTTTTGCAAGCCTGGCAAAAGTTCTTCTTCTGTTCCAGGTTTAGGTTTCATATTATTGTGTAATTTTTGTTTGTTGGTTTTTTATAGTTATCAAGAGAGAGACAGGTTTTTCAAAACTTTCGCAGATGATTTCCACGAATATAAACATACAAACAAATAAACCGAGAGACAGACGGATAGACAGACAGAGAATAACCGTTGTTTGCTTTTTTATTTATTTATAATTTTGGTAGTTCTTCACGTTACTTTTTTTTGATGATTCAACAGAATTTTGTGTTGTTTCATAATTTCCAAGTTTCGTATTTCTCTTCATGTTGTTGATGATGAAGTATCACGATTATGATGTTGTTGATGATGATGATGTTGGCGATGATGATGTTGATGTTGTTGATGATGATGTTGATCTTGTTGACAATGATGAGTAGTTTCACGATGATAATGTTGATGTTGTTGACGATGGTGATGTTGTTGTTGTTGACGATTATGTTGTTGTTGTTGTTGACAATGATGAGTAGTTTCACGATGATAATGTTGATGTTGTTGACGATTATGATGTTGATGTTGTTGACGATTATGATGTTGTTGTTGTTGACGATTATGATGTTGATGTTGTAGAAGATGGTGATGTTGATATTGTTGTTGTTGTTGTCGATTATGATGTTGTTGTTGTTGACGATTATGATGTTGATGTTGTGGAAGATGATGTTGATGTCGTGGAAGATGGTGATGTTGATATTGTTGATGTTGTTGACGATTATGATGTTGTTGTTGTTGACGATTATGATGTTGATGCTTTTGTTGACGATTATGATGTTGATGTTTTTGTTGACGTTGATGATGTTGATGTCGTTCGTGATAAACCTTCTTCAAAAAACCTGATCTACCCTCGAAGCTTGTGATTTCAAACTTCTCTTGAACCATCCCAAGGTTCAAAAGGCCTTGAAGTCAGTCAAAAAAGAAAAAAACGCTTCCTCCAGACCTTTGACCAAAGTTGAATTTATAAAGAATCACTCATTCTTGAGTCTTCTCAGATGCTCCCTTCGTCTTTACCCCCATTTTCCTTGTCGGATCCGCCCCCAACTCCCCTCCATGACACGTGACACTCCATCCCGATCCCTTGGAGAGCTGCGGAACGGAAGTTCTTCGTGTCTCCACTTGAAGAAGGATATCCAAAAATAGACACCAACGAGATTGGAAATAAAAATGGAAATTAATTATGATGAGATGATTCGTTGCCGAAGATTTTGTGGCCTTCACTCGAGAACAGGGGCATAGAGTGAGAGAGGGGGAGAGGAAGAGGGATAGAGAGTGGGATAGAGGGATAGAGGGATGGAGAGTGGGATGGAGAGTGGGATAGAGAGAAAAGGAGAGATAGGGGAGAGAGGGATATCGGGGTTTGGGCGGTACAACGTGAGTGATCATGACATTCCAGCCATCGTGTTCGTCTCCTTCATCTGACATCTGACGAGTGGGCTGTGGGATGTCAAAAAAAACAAAAAAAGCTGTCGCTGTCTCTGGTGTAGCATCTGTAAAATGCATCATTAACTCTTTTGACATTGAAAATTTTGCTTTTCGAAGGGTCTCCGGGTTCACTGAACGTGGGGGGGGGGGAGGGGGGTCCCGTGGAGCAAACGTAGGCGGCGTTAACGAGGGAAGACAGTCGTCCCCGAGAACGAAGAAACTGAAACAAGAACCTGAACCTGTTCCTGTTGGAGTTTATTGGAAAAAATTGTAACAAAAGTCGAGACGATGTGGCCACACTTCGAATGCAACCGATAGCCGTGACCAAGAAGAGGTTGCCACATCGTGAAAGAGGTTGCCACATCGAATTCCAAGAAGGCGAAATAGTTCGACACATAACGAGGCATTCAGAATGCATTCATTTCGCTAAGTTTATGACTTCCATAAAAACACCGGCCAAGAACTACGAACTCTTGGCCATTTCGTGGAATGTGAAAATCAGCCAGCGAGCGAAAAAAAAACGAGGTGAAAAACTTCACATCTCGTTGGGTGAAATGGAGCGAAATGAGGTGTGGGAACGAAAGGTGCAACGAGGCAACGGTAAAGACTGCAATTATAGTTAACAAAAAAAAAAATACAAAAAAATAAACAAAAAAAAATCATAAAAAAGTACAAAAAATAAATAAAAAAAAATAAACAAAAAAAAAAGAAAAAAAGTTAACAAAACAGCTGCAATAAAAACCATACAACAGAAACCAAATATGGTTTCAACGGTTCAACGGCAGACGTTGAACAGAATTTTTTTTTGTATAATTTATTTTTTTTTATTTTTCCCCTGTTAATTTGTTGGAATTCTGAGTAAATGACAACAACAACAACAACAACAAGTGCAACAACAACAAAAGCCAAGACAACAACAAGTGCAACAATTCCCTCGAAGGCACCCGGTGGAACTTAATGGAGCATGAAAGAAACAATTCCATTAGATGATTAGAGGGACAAATTAAAATTAAGAAAAATAATAATAATAATAATAATCAACATCATCACAAGATATGGAATTTCGTATTAAAAACTGAGTCGAAACAGAAGCAACAACAACACCGACCTCTGGTGCGAAAATAAATCACAAATAATTAGAAAAGATTAAAAATTTATTAAATCGTTCTCCACAATTTCTAGTTTTTTTGGTGTTGTTGTTGTTGTTGTTGCCAGGTGAAAGCAACAATAAGAACAACAAAACAAACGAGAAAATGAAGAAATAAACCAGATGTTGTTAGCAAAATGAAAGGCAAATAAACGAGCTCGACTTTCGAGCTAACGAGCTTTCCCAGAGACATCAAATTGGATTTTTGGTAGAATTCATTTTAGCCGCAAATTATGATTGAGAACCCAAATGGTGAAGAGAACCCAAAAACTCTTCTCGAGGTTCTTTGGAAGGCCCTTCATTATTTCTTGAAATTTTTAGCGTAATTTTCGTGACACGAATGTTTAATTTTTCAATTATAAAAAAAACTTAACGAGAAATTAACATAATTTTCTAAAAGACTTCGTCGTCACTTATAGGCCCAAATAAGCCCACGTCTTTGAAGCCAACTCTTTGTCCATGCGACGATCCAACTGTCTGTCCATCGGACGTTTCAGCTGTCTGTCTGTCTGTCCGACGATCCATCTGTCTGTCTGTCCGACGATCCATCTGTCTGTCCAATCTGTCTGTCCATCCAACTACTTATTCGTCTACCCAGTTGTCTTATCCACTGGGATCCACAGTTGTCTCTCTGAATATCGATCTGTCTGTCGGTCTTTCTGTCCGTTGATCGGTCTCTCTGTCGCTCGATCGTTGAATTTAACTGTCTGCTTCGATATGTCTTCCCAACTTCGGACATATCCCCCCAGTACGTGCTCGGAATCCAATGCTGGATATACACCTAAGTTCTATATACCTAAGGCTGCAAATAATACCTTATATGTTCATCATCAAAGAAGTGATTAATATATGTTATTGTTATTTGTTTGGTTAATGTTCTTGTTGCTATTGTTGTTGCTGTTGTTGTTACTGTTGTTGTTGCTATTGTTGTTACTGTGGTTGTTGTTCTTGTTGTTCATGTTGCTATTGTTCTTGTTGCTGTTGCTATTGTTCTTGTTCCTTTTGTTTTTTCTTTCTGGTAGAGAAACTTATTGCAACTTCAGGAGTTTTCTAAATTCCAGTCACGTTTGTCACGTGGGACGTTCAGGAATTGCGGTGATATCAGGAGAAGGAGGTGGAAGGAGAAATAATTAGAACCTCATTCTAGACACACACGATGAGGAGAGAAATTATTAAATTGAAGAGAAAAATTATTAGAAAAAGGTAATTAAAAAAAATTAATTTAAATAATATTTGTGTAATTTTAAAAAATTATTTATTTTTACACCATTTTCAATTTTTTTATTTTTTAATTCTATTGTCAATTTTATTTATTTTTAAATCTCCTAATTTCAAAAATTATTTATTTGCATCGTTTTGTTAAGTTAATTTTTTTCTAAATCCTATAATTTATTTTTTTTCATTTTTTTTATCAATATAATTTTTTTTTAAATTTAAGAAATATATAATTTAAGAAAATATTTATTTTCACATTTTTCAATTTCATTTATTTTTAAATCTTATAATCTAAAATATTTATTTTTACCTCTTTCGATTTGATTTATTTTTAAATCCTATAATTTACGAAAACATTTATTTTCACTTTTATCAATTTCATTAATTTTAAATCCTATAATTTAAGAAAAAATATTTATATTTACCGTTTTATGGATTTAATTTATTCTTAAATCCTCTAATTTAAGAAAATATTTATTTTCCTATTTTTATCAATTTAATTTATTTCTAAATCCTCTAATTTACAAAAATATTTATTTTCACGTTTTATCAATGTATTTTATTTTTAAATCTTCTAATTTAAGAAAAAATATTTATTTTTACCTTTTTATGAATTTTATTTATTTTTAAATGCAGTAATTTAAAAAAAATATTTTTTTTCTTATTTTTCAATTTAATTTATTTTTAAATCCTATAATTCAAGAAAATATTTATTTTCACCTCTTTCAATATGATTTATTTTATCATTAGTCAACTGTACTTGGTATTTTTGTTGTTGTTTGTGTTGTTATTGTTATTTTTGATGTTGTTGTTTATGTTGTTGTTGTTATTGCATTTCAACCCAGATACGAAGCACTTGAATGCAATATAAACCTGGGTCCCTTTTTTTTTATGAGTCTCCCCTCAGACACATGCAGCACAAATACAAATACAAATACAACAACAACAACAACGACGACGACCCTGTGAACCAAATGCACACAAATGCAATTTGCTGCACTGTGTACAGTGGGTCGCTGTCGAACACTTCAAAATTTGTTATTCTTTTTACCATTCATATTTGTTATCGTTCAATTTCTCCCCTTCTCACTCTTACTCTCTCTCTCTTTCTCACATTCTATCTCTCTTTCCCACTCTATATCACTCTCCTTCTCTCCCTTTCTCTCTTTCTTCCCACCCGATTGTGTTTTTTTCGCTACGCATGCGCAGTCGTCGAACGAACGAAGTTTTTCGATTATTTATTTGAAATTTGTTTACTCCTCATTGTTGTTGTTGTTGTTATTGTTGTTGTTGTTATTGTTGTTATTGTTGTTGTATTGTAGTTTCTGTTTGAATTTTTGGTCGTTTATCAGTTGGCAACCAGGGCGAGGGAGAGAGAGGGAGATAGAGAATGATACGAAGGGTGGCTCGAGGTTAGGGTTGTGTGGAGAGTGGATGAAAGAGGGTGAGAGAGGGAGAGAGATGGTGAGAGAGGGAGAGAGGGAGAGAGAGGGGGAGCGCTTATTATTAGGGTCATATTTCACTTGGAGGGTTTCCAACGAAATTTAGTTTTTGTTTTCATTCACTCTCAATTGTTGTTGTTCTTGTTGTTCTTGTATATTTCCATTCACTTTCAATTATGGTTGTTGTTGTTAGTGAATTCAACTCACCATTTCTGCTTCAGAAACACCCTGTTCCACACAGAGAGAGGGTTACAAAAATTGTAATAAAAAAATCGAATTCGGTTTTTGCTGCTATTTCTATGCAATATTTTCTTTATTGTTGTTGCTTTTGTTTGCACTATTTCCTTTTTTTTGATTTTTATTCATTTCCTATTTTTTTTTCTTTTCTTATTTATTTTTGTGTATTTTTTTCTTTTCGTATTTATTTTTGTGCATTTTTTTCATTTCGTATTTATTTTTGTTAATTTTTTTCTTTTCGTATTTATTTTTATTCATTTTTTTCATTTCGTATTTATTTTTGTTCATTTTTTTCTTTTCGTATTTATTTTTGTGCATTTTTTTCTTTTCTTATTTATTTTTGTGTATTTTTTTTCTTTTCTTATTTATTTTTGTGTATTTTTTTCTTTTCGTATTTATTTTTGTGCATTTTTTTCATTTCGTATTTATTTTTGTGTATTTTTTTCTTTTCGTTTTTATTTTTGTGCATTTTTTTTCTTTTCGTTTTTATTTTTGTGAATTTTTTTCTTTTCGTTTTTATTTTTTATGTATTTTTTTCTTTTCGTTTTTATTTTTATGTATTTTTTTCTTTTCGTATTTATTTCTATGTATTTTTTTCTTTTCGTACTTATTTTTATGCATTTTTTTCATTTCCTATTTTTTTCTTTTTGCACATTTTTTTGTGTTTTTTTTTCTTTTCATATTTTTTTTTTTTCATATTTTGTTTTTCTCACTTTTTTTTTTCTCACTCACTCACAAACTTTCCCCTCCCGAATACATCAGCAGTTGTTAGGGTTACCACTCGATGGGTGGTGATGGTGGGCAGGTCGAGAGGGTGAAAGGGTTGCCACACTTTCCGGCATGTGTTGTTCTTATTTCTGACCCCTCTTAATGCCTGATCATGATTTTCACCCTCATTTAATACGACTTCAATTAGTTGTTGTAGTTTTAACAGTTTCTACCTTCAGAAGAAACCTTTCTACCATCTCATCCAATAAATAATTCCAATTAATCTGATTTAGTATAATTTGCCTTTCAATGGGTTTCCTTCGATTTCCTTGGATTCCCTTGAATTTTCTTGAATTTCATTTGATTTCATTTGATTTCATTTGATTTTGATTTCATTTCATTTCATTTCATTTGATTTCCTTAGATTTACTTAGATTTCCTTCGATTTCCTTGGATTTCCTTCGATTTCCTTGGATTTTCTTGGATTTCCTGCGATTTCCTTCGATTTCCGAATTCCTTAGACTTTGATTTCCAAATGCAAAATTAATTCCCTCATCACGATCGATGATCCTCATGAAGGCATTTTTATCTTCCCAGAACCACCTGATTGACCTTTAATTGAGTGAAACTCCCCAATCTCCATGGAGAATATTCTTATGCAGAATTTCGCTATTATCTGATTTATCGATCATAGTATTTTCATGACCAATAAAACCTATAGATTTTCTGTTTCACTCTTGAGGGAGAGAGATGGAGAGAAAGATAGAGAGAGAGAATAGTAATAACATGAATAACAACAACAACAACGACGACTCAACATGGCTTTTATATGTAAGTTGAAAGAAATCATGGTTCAAACGAGGAGAGAATTTCTTCTTCTTATGAAGGAGAATTTCGTTCGTTGTTGGCCACGTCTTGCTTTACATGCCGGATTACGGCCATAAGAAGTGGAACACACCCACAACAACAACAACGCCAACTAATACCAAAATAAAATATACCAAAAATAAAAAGAAAATCCCCAATAGCAACAACAACCGTAGAAAATGCACCACAAGGAGGAGGAAAAAATTGCAACAAGAGATGAAAAATTAAAAAAAAAAAATTAACCAAGAGATGAAAAAATAAAATAAAAAATTGCACCAAGAGAAGAAAAAAATAAAAAAAAAATTTGCTCCAAGAGATGAAAAATTAAAAAAAAAATTGCACCAAGAGATGAAAAAAAAAATTGCACCAAGAGATGTAAAATAAAAGAAAAAGCAACAGGAGAAAAAAAACCACTTGGACTTGGAGGAGATGGGGGTGGAATTGAGATCGCATCGTTGTGGACCGTAAGTGGACCAGAGTTGCCAACCGAGTTTGCAACTACAATAATAATAATAATGATGATAATCATGATAATAACGATCGAACAATAGTAACAAGAACAAGAACAACAACAACAAGAAATGGCCTCGAGTGTTTGACTCGTTGCAGCTGGCCAAATGTTTTGGAACGAGAGCAATAACAGCAACAACAACAATAACAACAACAATAACAACAACAACAACAACAACAACAACAATTCAAAGTATAGAAATCCAAGCCTCGAAGTCAACGATACGAAAAATGGACACTGCAATAATAACAACAACTACAAGAACTACAACAATAACAAAAACTACAACAATAACAACTCATTGAAGTTATTTCAATGTAAATGAAATCCTTTGTTGAGAGTGTTTCATTTAAAATGAGGTTCGATTTGATTTGCAGCTTGCGCTCAAAACTCCAAGGCACGAGAGGTCCTCCAAAGGAATTCCCAGCCGCCTTCTCTCAATTAAGGGTTCGACTGACGACTGTGGAGTGTTTCAAATTAAATTAACGGTCATTTTGGGTGAGAGAAAAAAAAAGAGAATCATGGGATGAAAACCGAACGTGGACTCGAACACAAGAGACGCCCGACACCCGACTGAGAGGACGTCGTGAGGGACGAACGCCGAGGCACGAACGAAAAAGTCGAAAAAAAACATAATCTTCGTTGATTTGTCGGCATCATTGGCGTCATCGTTGTCGGCGGCATCTTTGTCGCCGGTAACGTTTCTCTCGTCGCCTATCGTCGTCGTCTTCACGATCATCGTCGTCGTTTTCACGTTCATCGTCGGCATCGGCATCGTCTTCGCCTTCGTCATCGGCGGCTTGATCGCCTTCGTTGGTGTTTTCGTCGGTTTCGTCATCGGCGTCTTCGTCGTCAACGTCGTCGTCGGCTTCGCCATCGCCATCGTCTTCGTCATCGGCGTCTTCGTCGTCAACATCGTCGTCGGCGTCGTCTTCGTCATCAACAGGTAGTAAAACGAGCGAACGTGCTCAATGCACAAATTTTCACGGTATGAGTGCGTGACATCCAACGTCCAACACACACATACACACACAATACACAGAATCACACCAATACACTAATAATAATATTCAATCACACGCTTTCCATGCAGATGTGGAGCTCAAAGAGCAAATGAACGAATGAACGAACAAACGATCGATGGAAGAAAGAAAGAAAGAAGTTCTTCAGTGCGAAAAAGGAAGAGAATGGAAAGGGGGGAAAGGGAGACTTGGAGAATGATATCAGAAGAGAAATTGAGAGATGGAGTGAGAAAAGGAGAAGAAGAGATAGAGTGAGAAAAGGAGAAGTAGAGAAAATAAGAGATAGAGTGAGAAAAGGAGAAGGAAAGAAAATAAGAGATATAGTGAGAAAAAAGAGCAGAAGGAGAGAGAGAAATTTTTGACGAGATGAAAAAATACTGGTTTCCCATCTGACTGCAGTTGAACTCTTCAACTGGAAGATCACCGCGACCAAAGTGATTTCCTTTCTTTCAATGGCACAGAAACAACAACAACAACAACAACAACAGCAACAACAACAGCTACAATAGCAACAACAATAAGAGCAACAACAACAACAATATTCACAACAACAACAATCCATCCACAACAACAACAATCCATCCACAACAACAAATAAATAAATAAAGAAATATCAAAAACCAAAGCCAGACCAAAAATACGTCCAAAGAACCAAACAACAACAACCAAAAAAAAAAAAACTTCTTCGAAGAAGAAGGAACAATCAAACAACAGATGGCTCGAATACAACAACAACAAAAACAATAACAAAAACAATAACAACAACAAGAACAACAACAACATTTAAGAGCCCACATCTTCGAATAATACCGAAGAACAAGAGGCCGAAGAAGAAGAAGAAGAAGAACATGCCGAAGACGAAGGTAAAGTTGAAGAAGAAGAAGAAGAAGAGGAGAAGGGCACGACGATATTCGCTCTAATCCATTGGATAAACACACACCTGAGTTTGCAGCTGCAAGCACAGGTAGAAGAAAATTGAATAGGAGAAAAAAAAATCAACCACCACCAACAACAACAAGTATTTATACAACAACAACAAGTATTTATACAACAACAACAAGTATTTATACAAAAACAACAAGTATTTTACCACAACAACAAGTATTTTACCACAACAACAAGTATTTATACAACAACAACAAGTATTTTACCACAACAACAAGTATTTTACCACAACAACACGTATTTTACAAAAACAAAATTCCAATATAAGGATGAAAAGAAGGAGAAGAAGAAGCAGCAGCAGCAGCAGGCAAAACCCGGTAAAAGGTAGAAACACGATGCTCAGGGGTTTTTTTCCATTATAAGCACTGTTTTTTTTTTTTTTGTTGTTGTCGGATCCTCACGCCATCAGAGCTCTTTTGTACCGAACTCCTGTCCTCTTTCTTCATCTCCCTTTCTCCCTTACTCCGTCACTCGCTCCATCACTCCCTCTCTCTCACGCTCTCCATCACTCCCGATCCATCCATTCGTCTCACGTGTATATGGAACGATCGTCGACAGGATCGTCGTCGTCGTCGTCGTCGATCGTCGTCATCCGACCATTTGGCATACGTCCGGTTGACGCTCGAACGATGCCACCTTTTGAATTTCCGCCCGACAACAGCCGACAACAGCCGACTTCATTTGAAGTGGAATATAGTATATAGTAAAAATGGAATATAGCACAAAAAAATGTCCGATGGAATCGAGAATGAGATCGAGTATAATGAAAAGAGGAAACCACACACTCGAATTCCCCCCAAGGGAGACCTCTATAGACGATCGCTAATTTATCGCTACGATTTTACTCCGGAGATCGAGCTCTTCCGAGATCGAGAGATCCCTTCCTTCGATTTTAATAGGTCCAGCGAGAGAGTGATCTCGATATGATCTCGGATATAGGAAAACAGAAAGATCTTCAAGAGACACCAATTGAACTTTCAGTTGTCTATCTTAAATCGATTCGATTCGATTTGGACATCGATGGACGACCCTCTGGACGATCATCATCAGCTCATCGTCCAAATTATATATGCTTCGGTCTTATCTCTGGCCCGTGCTACTGCGAGCCCTTTGTCTTCCCGAACAAAAAACAACAAAAAATGATGATAATTCCGAATGAGTCCCAATCGACTCGTACAAAGCGTAGCGGAAGCAACGATCGCTGTATCTCTGAAATGTAATTTTGGGAAAACTTAAATAGATCACTAATACATATAGAACCATAAAAACACACACATACACACACACACACACACACACACACACACACACACACACACACACACACACACACACACACACACACACACACACACACATACACACTAGGGCACACTGGGGAATAGACAAAGGCGTCGTTGGCGATGGCGGTTGATTGAAAAATGGGCCATCGATTGGGCGCAATGAACGCTTGTCTCGTGCTCCGATGTTGTGGCGATCGATCAAGTAGTAAGTTGTTGTTGTTGTAGTAGTTGTTGTTGTTGTTGTTGTGGTAATAGTTGTTATTGTAATAGTTGTTGTAATCTTTACCAGAGGGAACTTATCTCTGTTCTGCTCTTTACAAGGGATCGAACGAAAAATAGCGGACTACAACAAACAATTTGTCTCACCAAATACAGTCGACCAAATACCACGATCATTATATATTAAGGTACATTAACAACAACAACAACAACAACAACAACAACAACAACCACACAACCAAACTGTAGGTACATTATCTTATCAGCAACAAAAACAATAACAAAATATAGTTCAACAATTCCGTACGAGTTCGAAAAAAAAAAAAAAAAAAAAACCATTGCCACAGATCGTCGTCGAGGATCGTGGCCAAAGACCGTTCGATACCGTTAGTTAGACGCATGTCTTTGAAAATTCGGATTCGGAAACGAGTGTTGGTTGAGAAATTGGAGCAAGTTGTGGAAATAACGAACGCGATCTTATGGATCTTAAGGAGAGTATCTTAGTATGGGAGTATCTGCAGAGAGAGAGAGAGAGACAAGGAGAGAGAGAGAGAGAGAGAAAGGGGAGGAGGAAATTAAAGTGCAGCAGGTGCAGAAAATACACGACAAACCACTTGAGTATTTTTTTTTGCCAACGTGCTACTAATTATGCGTGGAACAGATGGCAGAGAGAGATGGAGTGAGAGGGAGAGAGAGGGGAAGAGAGAGAGGGAGAGGGGAAGAGAGAGATGGAGAGTGAAAGAGAGAGATGAAGAGTGAAAGAGAGAGATGGAGAGTGAAAGAGAGAGATGGAGAGTGAAAGAGAGAGATGGGGGTAAAGGAGTAAGAGAGAGAGAGACAGCAGATCGGCGCCGTTGGATGTATCTGCAAGATGCGAATATGCTTTCGCGTTAGTTGCGTTTCAATTAGGCGTGAGACGCGCGCCGCCCTGATGACGACGACAACGACAACGACAACGACAACGACGACAACGAACGCAATCGCTCCAGACAAACTTAATTCACCACTTTTTCATCACTCTACTTTTTTTGTTTAATTTTGTTTTTCTCTCTCTCTATCTCTCTCTGTCTCTCTCTGTCTCTATCTCTCTTTCTCTCTTATATGGTTCATGTTTTCGCTCCAGCTGCTAATTCATTCAATTTAAAAGATACTGAGATACTGTATCTCGCCGCAGATCGCTTCAAGCGGCAGCTGCTGCTCCCGCTGTGGCACAAGTGCATTGTTTGCGAGATTGACTCCTCTTTTCGTATCATCTGCCCCAATCCATCTCCTTCTCATTCTCTCCCTTTCCTTCTCACTCACTCTCTCTCTACCTCTCTCTCTCTATACCCTTTCCCTCTCTTTCTCTCTCCCTCTCCCCCCTTCTCTCCTTCTACTATCTCTCCCTCACTCTATCTCTCCTTCTGATAATTATTCGAAGTGTCTTTTATGTTTTTTCTTTCAAGTTCTTCGGGTTCTTCTTGTGGTTCTTCTTTGGTCGGGGTTCTTTGTTGGATTTTTTTTTTCAATTTTTTCGAGTTCTTCTTCTGAATCGACAAATATCGAAACGAAATGAGTTCGAGCACGAGCCGGCTGTCGTCTATCGTATGTATTTTCTAATATCGTTTTTTAATTATTCTTCCCTTCTTCTGGAGGCTGATGCTCTTGTGCTTCTGCTTCTCCTCTGAATTTATTTCACTCCAAGTGAACGGCCATAAATTCCGAGGAAAATGAATTTCAATTGCTCTGTTTGTGGAGAAGAAGAGATCTGAAGTTTCGAGGAAATACTCAATCAAATTCAAATTTAATTGTTCAAAATAAAATTCTTGTTTCACCTACGAAATAAAAACACTTGCTTTAATTTAATTTTTTAATAATATTTTTTTCTCTTTAATTTCTCAAATTTAATTCTCCCAAATTTAATTGTTCAAAATAAAATTCGATTTTCCTGATTTCACCTACGAAATAAAAACAACTTAATTTAATTTTTTAATATTTTTTTCTCTTTAATTTCTCACATGTTTATGTTGTTGTTGTTTGTTGTGGTATGTATGTAAAAAATAAACAAAATACTAGATTTATATATCTATATATATATATATATACTATATCTATAGTTCTTTACATATTTTTTTCTTTCAAATATTACAAAAATACATAATCATTTAAAATTTTGATTGTATGTTGCTTCCATAAAACGAACTCCACTAAAATCATCATCACCATATCATATAATTTAAATTCTAAATAATCCGATATTTAATAATATTTCTTCCATTACCGAATTCAATCAATGGTGACCAGATAAAAACAAATTGAACTTCGATCACATTTGAGGGGGAAAATAAAAAACCATTTCAGTGGAATAAGGATTATTCGAAATTTGTCGATGAACTCCTGGAAAATCCTGGACGGACGGATTATTTAGAATAAAAAATAAAAATACTGAGTCTGGATTTCGTTTCGTTTGTTTTTAGCAATGATCAACACTTAAATTCCCACTCACTAAAAATAGTGGCCTTAGTTTAGTTTTTTTTCCGCTTTATTCGTTTGCTTCCAGTGTGTATGGGGTTTTTTTTTCTGAGGGGAGTGAGGGATCTCTAAAGGAAGCTTGTCTTACATAGATAAAGAGTTACATACACACATATATATTCATATGTTACATATACAAGTAAGCTTATTTCATCATAATGTATTTTTTATTAATTAATTAAATTATATATTTAATTAAATTAGATATTTAATTGAATTACATATTTAATTAAATTATATATTAAATTAGATATTTAATTAAATTAGATATTTAATTAAATTATATATTTAATTAAATTATATATTAAATTAAATTAGACATTTAATTAAATTATATATTAAATTAAATTAGATATTAAATTAGATATTAAATTAAATATTAAATTTAAATAATAAAAAAATCAATTAATCCTAAAGTTTTTAACTAAATTTATTTTATTTTGTAATTCTATATATAAATAAAATTGTCTTAAATAGCTGCTTAATCGTAATGGAGAGTTTTCTTTTTACTGTTTAACGGGTTTTTACCTCATTCTTAATGATAAAATAAAAGAATCATGTGGATTTTTTTGTTTGTCTCTTTCATTTGCTTCGTTTTATTAACAAAAAGAAAAAAAATTAATAAATGCCTATTCTGTGTTTTATTTTTTATTTTTTTATCAAATAAAAGCTCATTATCATGTTCTGGCGGCTCTTCTTCGCCTTCTATTTGTATTTGTTTGTTTCATGGTTCGGAGAGTGTTTTTGTAGGAAATTTCCATATATATTTTATCAAAAAATATTGGGAACCCAAAAAAAGTGTTTTCGTTCGATTTTTTTCTTTTTGTATTTTGTTTGTGTTTTTGTTTTGTTTGTGTTTGTGTTTTTGTTTTGTTTGTGTTTTGTTTGTGTTTTGAAATTAATTAAAAAAAGGAATAATAGATCACTTGTTGCCTTACGATTAAATGCTTAAAATTGATGAAGATGCGATGGACGAGGACGAGGGGGGACGAGGGGTACCGAGGGGTACCGAGGGAGCGGCATGTCAGCATGTGTCATGTGTCCAGATCTCCCTCCCATCCTCTTCTCTCCGCTCATCCGACACCATCCTCCCGACATCCGACATTCATTCCATCCATCCATCCATCCATATATTTATAATAAATATATGCACTATATATATTCTATATTCTCGCTCTCAAGTCTTTTAATTGAAAAATCGCTTAAGCTCCTAATTTGCGGGTTGTGGATCGTGAATCGTTTGGCCCATGGCCCATTAGATGCGCCACCCCTGATCATCGTCCACATTCGAATCGGTGTCCGACGGCTCCTCACCATACATGTCGGCCAGCTTGCGGAAGCGTGGGCCAAAGTTTGATAAATAATCAAAATTGAGATCACCATCGTCCGTGCAGGACGCCAGGCTCGAGAGGCTGCCATCGGAGTTGCCGTCGCCCTCGTACGCATAGTGCCGGACATCGTCCACCGGATAGGCTCCGGTGTCCTTGTCGCAGTTCTCCTTCTTGTCGCCGAGGAAACCCCCAATGTCGGGAATATCATTGGGATCCTTCATTGTGGAGTGCAACGCATGTGGATCCTTGTAGATTTTATCCTCGTAGAACGGTTGCGTTCGCAGCACATTCAAATCATAGTCGGCATCACGTTCGCCGCCACCCTCATCCTCGTAATTGATGATCGTCTCACGGATGTCATCGATATCCTTCTCATGCCAACCGTTCTTCTGTTTCTTCTGCACCACCACAGCCAACAGGATGATTAGCAGGAGAGCGATACATGAGATGATGGCAATGATGAAATTCCGATCGATGCCAAAGCTGACAGCAACAGCCACCGCACGTTGACAACCGGAGTCGATGTTGCGGAAGACAGATGGTGAGCCGAGATTATAGGTATGATCGTTGATCGTTAGGTTGCGGATGCAACCGAAGAAACCCTGAGTATTCGGGACATAAGTCCAATTCAGTTGCTGGCCCAAATGCATCAGATCCACTGGGGTTCCGCCCAATTGAAGCGGTGAATTCACGTTGAGGAACTCATTGGGACCCTGTGGAGCACCCAAACTCATGCACGTCGAGAGTCGGCAATTGTCCACGGTCATCTCAATGCTGGTCTTTTGCAAAATGATGTCCAATTGATAGGATTTTCCAGCTTGCAACTTGATATGGCGATGTTCGATTCGTATGCCACCCGTTCCATAATCGACCGTGAGCACGGGGAAACCCTTGACCAATTCAAGGGCGAGAAAATCGGAGAGCGGCAGGAGAGGATTATAATTGAGTGGGCCCAAATACATGATTAAGCCGTTGTCAGTTTGTGGTGCGATTTCAAGGCTGATCTTTGTGTTGTCACAAGGTGAAACGGGTTCGTAGAAGGCATAACCGTTGCCATAGAAGCCCACCGAGACGAGTTCACAGTGCGGCCCACTGAATCCATCGATGCAATCGCAAGCGTCGTCTTCGCCCATCTTCGGTGAGCCACCGTTCAAGCAATAATTCCGGATTTTCGCCTCGCACACACACTGCGCCTCGATGAATGCGTTCACGCCGACGAAGGACGACGTGTTCGAGTAGATCATGTAGGGAATCGCCGACTTGTGGAGCGTATTCATGCACGAGGACTCGCATTTGTACCGCTCGATCAGGCATTCATCGATGTTGACCATCAACATCTGAAGGTCGAGTTCATTTTCGAGATACTGTTGATTCTGGGCCACGATGCCATTCAGCTTTTCCGGTGCATAATACGGCGAGCCGTGGGCGGAGAAACGAACATCGAGAGTTTTGTTGGCATTCTCGAGCACCGTGAAGACGTCGACATTATTCACCGATGTGTTGAAGAGTTTGGCCAGCGACAGCTGGAGACGATCCTTCAGCGAGAATGCATCATCGGCCTGAGCATCACGCGGTACGCTAATGAACTCCTCCTTGGTGATGTTGAAGAAGCGAATGCTGCCGCTTTTGTCGACCGCCTCCTCGGGTATTTCCTTCACAACGATCGTCACATCAGCATCGACGGAGTGGCGTGGTATGAACATCGATTCCTCGGTCACAATGAATTGCAACAAGTATTCACCTTCCAGCGTTCCCTCGAGCATTGTGATCATACCAGAACTGGGATTCAAACGGAAATTATCATGGGGGATGCCATTCTTCCATTGGAAATGCTTATCATCGAGATCCCAATCGTCGGGATCGTCGACAAAGACACGTCCCACATCGGTATCGGGCGCTTCGCCCTTGTAGTTGTAGATGAAGATGCGCGATGAACCCTCGGACATTGCATTGTCGTTGACATCACCGATAATCAGGTGGAGAATGCTCACCGAACTCTGTCTGGGTTGGCCAGAGTCGCTGATCCGTATCGGGATGAAGTATTCCTTCTGGTCTTCACGATCAAACTGGACGTTGGCGAAGAGATAATCATTGTCGATGCTGAATTTGGTCTTGATATCAGCCGAGGCGTCCATATCGATGCCATACGTGTAGGGTGGACCATTCTGTGGTTCATCATAGTCGTTCGCTTGTAGTTGGACAACTTGTCCGGGATTTCGATTCTCTTGCCAAATCACAGGCATTTTATTGACCAAGAACGGAGCATTATCGTTGATATCCTGCAGGGTGATCGTAACCGATGCCACCGAATTTAGACCCTGACCATTTTGATCGATTGCCGAGATCAAAACCTGCCAGTTCTTGTGTCCATTCGGCAGATCACGATCCAGCGGTTGAATCAATTTCAAACAACCCTCATCGTCGATTGTCAACATCTTGCGTTGTTCCTCCTTCACCACCGAGTATTTGATCATTTGATTCGCCGTGCGATCTTTAATATCTGGATCGTAGGCTTCGATGTTGAGGATGCAATAGTCGAAGGTGGTTTCTTCTTTGATGGTCTTCTTGTAGTCCTCCTTGAAGACGGGCGGATTATCGTTGACATCCTCGATTTTGATCGTGACCGTGGCATAATCATCGTAGATCCCGTCGAAGGCGCGAATTTTCAACACGTACTCGGTGATTTTCTCATAGTCCAAACGTTGATTGACCGTAATTTTTCCCGTCTTCTCCTCGATCTTGAAGGCCTCATCGATGTTGCCGTTCTCGATGGTGTACACGATCTGTGAGGCGTTGTCCTCATCGACAGCGGTCACTTCGATCACAATGAAATTGATATTCGCATCCTCGGGCAACTTCTCGGCGATATATTCGGGTCGTTGAAAGTGCGGCTTGTGATCGTTCTTGTCGGCGATTGTGATGCGAAAGACCTGTTGGCCACGATTCGGATCGCCGTTGTTGTACAAACTCGACGGGGAGTTGTCGCTGGCAATGACCTTGATGTTGTAGAAATCACGTTCCTCTCGATCGAATGTCGTCAAGGCGGTGATGTTCCCCGTATGCGGATCGATGGTGAAGAATTCACGATTGTCGGATAGCTCGAACGTGACGATATTGTTCGCCTCCGTGCCGTCCATGTCGAAGGCTCGCACCTGCATCACAGGGGTACCTGAGGGTTCATTCTCTAGGATTGTACCCGTCTTCACCTCGGTGAAATATGGGATATTATCGTTGACATCCTCGACCTTAATCTTGATCACATGCTCCGCAGCGAGATCGTATGTATTGCGAGCACTCATCGTCAGCGTGTAGTCGGTGATTGCTTCGTAGTCGAGTGATTTTCCCAAACTTATCGTTACCGTGTTGCCAATTTGATTGAAAACAAATGTTTTCTTGCTATTCGTCTGCTCTGTTCGTCCGGTGATCAACTCGAATATTACTTCGGGGGTGTTGGGAACATTCGACACCGCCGTCAAGGTGACAATCGGTGTTGAATAGTTCGTATAGTCTTCCTTCAGATAGATCGGCTCCTCGATGGGATCGATGAAGGTGGGCGGTTTCTTCGAGGATTCCACAACACGTATCCTCACCTCGATCTGAGCATCTTGTGGTTGTTCTACGATTATATTGTACGCACGTACAGTGATCGCATAATATTGTGGTGGACGCTTGTCGATCGGTCGATTGAGATATATAATTCCAGCGGCTTTATCGATTCTAAAGTGCAGATGATCTCGTTCGGGTAGAATCTCATATTCGATAATACTATTGTTGCCATCGTCGAGATCGCTCGCCGTGATTCGCATAACGATAGCATCGGGCTGGGGAAGAGAACGAGAGAGAGAGAGAGGAAGAGAAAAAGAAAAAAAGAAAACATTGATATAAGCACGATTGGGAAGGACTTTTAAAATGGTCAAAATCTTTGACCAGAAAATATTATTTAAACTACAATTAGTCGCATACAATTAGTTCATATAATTAGTTCATATAATTAAATTAACACAAAATAGCAATAAGAGAAATTCAAGAAAAATTGAAGAGAAATTCAAAAAATTTAAGAAAAATTCCACAAAATCAAGAGAAATTCCAAAAAATCAAGAGAAATCTAAAAATTCAAGAGAAATTCCAAAAATTCAAGAAATATCCACAAAATCAAGAAAAATTCCACAAAATCAAGAAAAATTCCAAAAATTCAAGAGATATTCCAAAAAATCAAGAGTAATTCCAAAAATGTAAGAAAAATTCTAAAAAATTCAAGAGAAATTCTAAAAAGTCAAGAACAACTCCATAAAAATCAAGAAAAATTCCAAAAATTAAAAAAAAAATTCAAGAAAAATTCCAAAAATTCAAGAAAAACTCCAAAAATTCAAGAGAAATTCCAAAAAATCAAGAAAAATTTCAAGAGAAATTTCAAAAAATCAAGAAAAATTCCAAAAATTCAAGAAAAACTGAAAAAATTCAAGAAAAATTCCAAAAATTCAAGATAAATTTCAAAAATTCAATAGAAATTCCAAAAATTCAAAAAAAAAAATTCATGAAAAATTCCAAAAAATCAAGAAAAAATTCCAAAAATTCAAGATAAATTTCAAAAATTCAATAGAAATTCCAAAATTAAAAAAAAAATTCAAGAAAAATTCAAAAAATTCAAGAAAAATTTCAAAAATTGAAATTTTGAAGTAGAAATTTCAAAATTTCAAGAAAAATTCCATAAATTCAAGAGAAATTTCAAAAATTCAAGAAAAACCGAAAAAATTCAATAGAAATTCCAAAAATTCAATAATAAAAAAACGTTCCTTTAATTCGAGGATTTCTAAAACCCAAATTAACAGACACATCGTCTCAAAACCAAAACTATCTCGAAGGACTATGAAAAGTTCGTTCTTATGGGAACAATTGCAAAACTAGACTAAGCTCGAGCCTGGGCTGGGACTGGGAAACGGTTAAACGACGACGACGACGAAGATGAAGAACGTTATAAAAAAGGTTGAAACTTGTGATAAAAATAACAAGTTAAGTCAAGGTTTTCAATCAGAAGGAAGAGGGAAACCATTGAAATTATTTGCAACAAAGAAGAAGAAGAATACTATTATAGACCAGTTTGACCAGGTCGTAATGGTAACAGAGAGAGGGAGATAGAGAGAGAAAGAGGGAAAAAGAGATATAGTAAAAGACAGGTTTCATCTACGCCTACACATAAAATTCTTGTCAACTACCAACGAAAGAAAAGAACAAACAAAAACAAAGAACGAACTTGTGTACAGAGAACAAATAGCAAAAAGAAACTGCAAATTAACAAGACAAATTAAGGTGGCTCTTAACGTTGTTTCCAGCCGAGTCTTGAGGAGGAGGTGGTGGATGGAATACAAAGGAACCTTTCTTTCTTTAGTAAGGGAGGGGGGGAAATAATTGCGAAAAGAAGAAAGAGGTTCTTTCTCTGCGGTACTCAGTAGAATTAATGTATGCAGACTTTTTCAAGGGGAAATAGACTAAAAGAAGATGGTGTAAAAACCTTTGCTATTGACACAAAACTCATTGATCATAGTTTCAACGAAGAATTCCAAATAGGCCACAATGTTTGCAATCGCGAAAGACAACCAAAACGCAGTAATCCACGAGTGTCCACGTTTGGCGCTCCGCAATCGCAAACCGCACCCAAATTGAAGGAGGAGGAGGACGAGTCAACCTTAAACTAGCCCAGAGAAGATCTCTCCGCTCAACTCACTTGAGTGTCCTCCGACATGGACTCGTCATATCGGGCCTTATTGAAGACCGGTGGATTGTCGTTGATATCCTCGATGGTCACCTTGAAGGTGCAGACATCGTCCAGCGTGGGTCGTCCGTTGTCGGTCGCTTGAACCGTGACGTAGACGGCCTTCTCATGGATCGGTTCATCGCGATCGAATGTGTGCGCGGTAACGATGACGCCCGTATTTGGATTGATGTGAAATTTCGGTCGTTCCGATGCCGATTGAACGAGACTATAACGAATCTCTTGATCCGGATCGGGATCCTCGGCTTGAACAACGATCACCATAGTGTTTTCGGGTTGTTCCTCCTTGACGGAGGGCGCGTAACCGGCGCAATTTTTAAATGCCGGCTTACGATTGTCCACCGAGAAGAGTTCGTTCGAGTTGACATTGTTCGCGGATTGACTCGATTGACCGAAAAAGACGGCCGAGTTGCCGGAACGTGTCGCGGGCAGCGAGGAGTAGAGAGAGTTCGATAGTTCCAGCGGTTGTGGGGAGCGTCGTAACCGAAAGACCTCCGATGGCACGATGTTGGACGACGAAGACAACGACGACGACGACGACGACGACGAGGATGAGTTCGTTCGGTCATCTGACCCATGGTCGGCCGAGACCAACGAAGGCAGGTGTGTGTACTGAGTTGTGACTAACGTTAGCGCGATTAACGTGACGACATGATGTAGCAGCACTTTTCTCAGTGGGGCCGACATTTTGTTGCATTACACAGAGTGTGGTGAGGGGAAATAAAGGGGAAATTGTGAGAGAATGAGTTGAGGTTTACGTTGTTGCACTAAATAATTGATTAGCAATTGATTTTCACACGAATTCCGATCTCCGAACTCTCATCGAATTTTCACACTATTCGAAAAAAAATTATCCACAATTATTGTGTTGAGAATTTGCACATTGTTAATTTTTTTTTTTAATATTTCACTTTGGTTATTTAGGTGTTTGAGATAATTCAGATTTAACGAAGAATTTTTTATTGGTTTTCCATTCGATTCGATTATTTTACGATTGATCAAGTTTTGTAATGAACACTGTGCAAAAAACGTCACCGTTCGACCGAGATTTCTTTGTTTGTTCTTGTTGTTTTTGTTGTTGTTAATATTGTTGCTACCGTTGTTGACGCTGACGTCGACGTCCGTTGTTGGTTTCTGCAGTCGAAGTCGAAGTCGCAGCCGCAGTCGACTGCATTTTCATGGCAACACACGAAACGAAACGACGACAAACGAACGAACGAACGAACGAACGAACAAAACGAAAGGCACCGAATTCTTCCACTTCTTCTTTTTCTTCTTCCACAACTTTTGCTACCACTCGTTCATCGTTCTCTCTCTTTCACACACAGTTCTTTTTTTTGTTTCTTTTTTACAAACAACCGAACAACCGAACGAACGAACGACCGTACGAAGCAGAGACAGAGACAGAGATCAGAGAGAGAAAAGGTAAAATTCTTTTTACTTTTTTTTTCTTCGTTGGAACTTTGTTTGTTTCCCCACTTTTTTTTGTTATCGCTTTTTCTTGCTTCACTCAAACAGGTAATTCCAGGTAGAAATAGTGGTTAACACGCACACAAAGTTGGCAGCATGTGTGTGTGCGTGTGCGGTGAGTAACTAAGCGTGTGTGTGTGTGTGTGTGTGTGTGTATGCAGGTAAAGGTGTGTTTTACCTGTGTTTGTTAACAATAAAAATGGGCGATTGGGGAAAAGGCACGAAAGCGGCTTTTGTTTCGTTGAATTTTTTCTCTCAAATTCATTTGGATATAATAAAATAACAAAAAAAATCTCCACAATAAGAATTTTTCAAAATATATTCACAAATATTTTAAAATTCATTTATTCGTTTTGTTTACTTTTCCTCAGCTACTTGTGTCTTCTTGCTTTGCCACTGTTTTCCTGTTCACTTCTTTTTTCAACCGACAGTTGAAATGATTTCGATCGAACGTTACGCGCGCTAACAACTTCGCTCGATCCGTTCACGCCGAACGCTAGACTCAAACTCCGCGGTCGTTGGCAACAAATTCAAGCAACAACCGTCGTCGTCATCCACTCAAGCAAACAATGCTGCATTCCACATTGTCCACATCGTCCACACGATCCACACCGCCGCTACCAACTTCGAAGATTCATGTATACGGCGGTGAATAAGCGAGTGCAGTTGTGTGGGGAAATAATACTGGCAAAACCGGTTTCGTGTTCTCGAAGTCGTTGGGTGTGTATGTGTATGTGTGTGTGTGTGTTTGTTTACGAGAGAGTTGCATTTCCAGCGAGCGGCACTCGCTGCCACTTGTTGACAGCGAACAAAAAAAACCCGAGTGCTCGTTCGAAACAACGAATATAAAAAAATCAACGGTTTGTTTAACAAAGCAGGGAATGTTATAGGTATTTTTTTGGGAATTTTCACCCGACATTTGGGATTTTTATGGGGACATTCGAGAGAACGGTTCGAGGATCGGATTTAGATTGACAAATAATTTCCCAGTTCGAATGTGGTTATCCATGTTTTAAACCATTTCAAATCATCTCAACAGTGATATTTTCACCACATTTGTTTTTATAATTTTACAAAATCGGAACATGTTTCTCTAATTGACAGCAGGCATAATTTGACACAATTGTGAATTATAAATTTATTTTTTTTATACAAATTTTTCAAATTTTCAAGATTTTCAAAATTTGCCTAAATTTATAAAAATTAGAAGTTTATTAAAGATTTTCCTAAAAATTTGAATGAATTATAAAAATTAAAAAAAAAAATTGTTACTTCTGATTTTTTTATACTTTTTGATATTTAAAGCGACTGCGTAAAATTCCAAAAACTCTTCCTAATTTCTGCTGCCAAAATTAGGTATTCTTCTAAAAACTGTATGACGGAGTGTTTTGATCAAAAGTGTAGTAAAACACTTCGATTGAAGTGACTTCGGCAACCCTGGTCGCGGCGCTAGTAAAATTGTAAACAATTAAAGAAAATCAAAAACTGCCGTAATTTGAAAACCAAAAACAAAAAAACTGCCGTTTCTTTGAGAAAAACGACAAATTGTGAAATGTTTAAATCTCGATTCCTTCGATAGAAATGTCTGAGGAAACTGTAAAATCGGTTCCGCTCACGGCGGCCCAAAAATCACGCATCGAACGAAATCGAGCCAAGGCGCAGATCCTGCGGCAAGCGAAGTTGGTCAGCCATCCTTATGCGATAACTAAAAAGTGAGTTAAATTAAGAGAACTTAAAGAAACAGCCAATAAATAAAACATATTTTCAAGGGACACAAATGCCCCGGAGGCGTCTGTGATCAAGGTTCAAGGCACCAAGTACATTGACAGCGGCGGTGGTTTTCTTCTCGAGGAGAACGCCATACCAGGAGCTGGACCGAGTGCAGGAGGAGACTCCACGAAGCCTCCACCCCTGCAAGTAATCGAGGAACCCATCTCCATCCCTGTCACCTATGAAGAATGCCTCGAATGTGGAATCGCCTTTGCAGACTCGTTTCTTCTGAATAATTTCGATTATTCTGTTTGCGACAATTGCCGCGACTCCGAGGAGAAACATTCGCTTATCACACGCACCGAGGCGAAGGCCGAGTATTTGCTGAAAGATTGCGATTTCGATCGGCGACAACCTCCACTGAAGTACATCAGTCGAAAGAATCCGCACAATGTGCGTTGGGGAGAAATGAAGCTCTATCTTCACTTGCAGGTGAAAAACATCTTCAATATTCTAATTCATCATGTTTGTCAGTTTCTAGTTCTATTATTTATAGGTGGAAAAACGCGCCCTGGAGGTGTGGGGAAGCGAAGAGGAGCTGATGCGACAGCATGAGAATCGCGAAACCCAACGCGAAGTGAGCAAAGTGAAAAAATACAATAAGCAAATGAAGCAACTACGTATGGAGGTGAGGAGCAGTCTTTACACCAAGGACACGAAGGCAACGCACGTCCATGAGTTTGGTCCTGACACCTACAACGAGGAGGACGACAACTACACCCATTCCTGTCTGACCTGTTCATACACGGAGACCTATGAGAAAATGTGAAATATTTAGATCTATGAGAAAATGTGAAACATTTAGATCTATAAGAAAATGTGAAACATTTCGACCTATGAGAATATGTGAAACATTTATTGCAGCTACTCTTCATGTTTATGTTAAGTGTATGTTAAGTCCATCGATAACTCATAATGTTGTTTTTTATATTAACTTAAAATTTTGTCTTGTAACCACCCTGCAAGTATGATAAAAGAAACGTTCTATTACATTTCCGCACGCATTCTTTTACATTCTAACTTCAATTTTTCCAGTGTTCGTTGATTTAGTTTTAACTGTCAGCCGCATCCCATTTTCATCATTTTGTGCATTCCCAAAAGTGTAAATATTTACAAAAATCTTTAATCAATTAGACACAAATCCAATCTCCATGGGGATAAATTCGCATTGGGGTAATTTCATGGGGAATATTCGGCTTCATTCAAATGATTTCCAGCTAACTCAGCAGTTGCGGAGGGTGTTGGTTGTGCTCCAATATTTTTTGTTTTTTTTTCGACTTTTTTTAGCCTTCTATCTCTCTCTCTCGTTCGGTCTCGTATTGTATATTGCACTCTCTTCAACTGCTGCAGAGTGTATTTTTGGACTTGTCATTTTTATGTCATCGCGATATTTTAAGAAGAGCAAGAGAGTCTTTCATTTTCTTAAGGCCTAGTCATAGCAATATTCGATGCGAAGTTTTTATGATCAAAATGTTAATAACCCAAATTTCAATGATTTACAAACTTGTTTTATCTTTCACTCACAGGCTCGGAAAGATAACTCAAGTAATACTTGATTGAATTAACTAATGCTGTCATTCCGGCGCCTATGCTCAAAATTTCCGGCAGGAACAATTCCACTTAGAAAGAATATAAACCAAAAATCCAAGAGCTCGAATATCAAAAAAGAAACTATGGACAGGAGAAAATATCCCTCTTATTCGGAATATCGGTTTTGGACAAAACAGTCTGGTGATCAGAGAAATGATCAGTCGAATCAATATAAATTAATGTCCTACAATATTCTAGCCCAAGACCTACTTACCGAACATATGCAATTATATTTGGGCATCGATACATCCTTCCTCCGCTGGGAGTATCGTTTGAAGAAATTAAAAACTGAAATCTCCACCTTAAAACCCGATATAATCTGCCTCCAAGAGATGCAATATACTCATTTGAAAATGTTCATGAAAGCCATTGATAATGGGCGAAAATTCGAATATGTCTTCAAGAAAAAGACTGGAACACGTACCGATGGTTGTGCCATCATCTATGATAGAAAAAAGTTTAAACTCCTAGATGACTACGCAGTCGAATACTATAAGGCACCCAGAGGATCTTTGAATAGGGATAACATCGCTGTAATTGCGAAGTTAACCACACGGACTGAGAATCCCAAAGAGTTTCTTGTGGCAACCACTCATCTGTTGTTCAATTTGAAGCGTGAAGATGTACGGCAAGCACAAATCCATCTTCTCCTCTCGGAACTGGAACGCCACTCCCAGGCCAATGGTATTGAGGATGAGCAGAACACAGCCGCAAAGAATTCCAATCGCCTGCCCATTCTGTTGACGGGCGATTTCAACTTTCAGCCCTTCACAAGGCCACATGAGCTAGTGCTCGCGGGAACATCGATTCTGCGGCGGCCTCCAAGTTTCAATTCCAATGAGAACAACCAGCGAACACTCTCCCATTCCTTGCATATGTCGTCGGCCTATGGAGAATACTATGCGTCGACGTTTCAAGATAAATGGATATTAGTCGACTATATCTTCTATTCTTCCGAGAAGAGCGAAAGACATATAAAGATCTTAAGTCTCTATGCCTTGCCTTCCGTGCGGTTTTGCTCTGAAATGGGCATGATTCCGAATGCGAGACTCGGTTCGGATCACTTGTGTTTGGCCGTTAAATTTTCTATTGAAAAATAAATATATAAAACCTACAGTTTTAAAGGGCCTTTGTTTTTTTTTTACTTATTTTCCTAATACAAGGTTTCAAACCTTATGTTTGATCAAAACTAAAAATATCTATAGAAGACCCTAATAGAGTTCGCTCTTTTGCATTCTCTCATTCTTTCACTGGAATGAATCATTTCATTTGTCAAAATCTATTACAAAATATTGCTTCTTAAGTAGTCTCGTCATCTCTGCAAAATCCTGCTTTGCTAAAATCCACCGAAAATAATATTTAATAAATTTAGTTTACAACAAAGTCGAACTGATAAAACTTTGAAATTATTCCTTCAGCCGGCATCCGGTCGCTGCAGAGATAAGAAGTTCATCTGGGGAAGAGAATAACTGGCAAACGTAACTGGAAGAAGAAACGCAAATCGTAAAAGTTTTTGACTAATCTTCTTCATCATACTACACAACTGCACCCGATCATCTGCCCGTAAAAGCCAAGAAAGAAATCTGCCGTAAAAGCCAGAAAAGAAAGAAATATAAAATAAAGTAAAAAGACCAAATTAGCGATGGAACAAACACAAATTAGCGATGCGGAGAAGGTGCGAATTGTCTCGGATTTCATATTGCATGCGCCGCCCGGTGAATTCAACGAGGTTTTCAACGATGTGCGCGAACTGCTCAAAAACGATGCCCTGCTCAAGGAGGGCGCCAGCTCGGCCTTTGCCCAGTACAACAAGGATCAGCTGACCCCGGTCAATATCGAGGGCAGCGAACACAATGCCGTCATTTCAGAATACAACGATTTGGGTAAGTAACTGCTCATTGACAGGTTTTCTACTCGTGTTGTTGCTACTTTTGTTTGTTAATAGGGGTGGGGTGGAGGAGGTTTTTGTGGAGAATACGGGCCAAACATTTGGTGTAGTTTTTACCATATATGGGCAAAGAATTTCCCTGCAATATGTAGGCCAAAGTTGTTGGCTGCCCCTGCCATTGAGATACGCTTGAGTCATCCACATTTAATTTCTTTGTAATATCTCGTATCCTCCATTATCGTTTAATTTCGTCGTTAATGTATAATTTCCGTTTTGAATACATATTTTTCATATATATGGAGACGACTATATGCATTGTTGTTGCAGCGGATTATCATGAATAAATAATTGTGTAGATAACGATTTGAACCTCATTGCATGAAACTCATTGTCAGTGTTTAACATGAAGAAGTATTAATTTATTTATAAAATATATATGGTGACCTTTTCATTACAGGTGGTGGTCGATTCTATGATCCTCGCTCAAAACAATCCTTTAAATATGATCACTTGCGGAAGGAGGCAAGCGAATATCAGGACATGGAAGGCGATGTTTCTGCGGAAACATGGCGTGCAGCGCTCGATATTGAAGCACTCGCGTACACTGCGAGTCACTACAGACATGGAGTAAGAGATTGAAATATTCTTATACCATGAAGGGATTATTTTTATTTCTGTGTTGTATATTTCAGGTGTGTTCCGTGTATGGCAAGTCACAAGGTAGTCAAATAACACTAACCATTTGCATCGAAGATCATCAATTCCAACCGAAAAACTATTGGAATGGTAGATGGCGATCTCAGTGGCATGTGACTTTCCAAAACGGCGGAGGCAGTGCTGAATTGAAAGGAGTCCTAAAAGTCCAGGTGAATATTTTTGTACAATTTATTTCAACCAATGTGGTTTTAATGAAGGTTTCATATTTAATTTCTCAAGGTTCATTACTATGAAGATGGAAATGTGCAGTTGGTTTCGTCGAAAGAATGCCGAGAATCAGTAATCGTTAGCAACGAACAGCAAATGGCCAAGGAGATCATTCGATTAATCGAAGAAGCCGAAAATGAATACCAATTGGCAATATCGGAGAACTATCAGACAATGTCTGATACGACATTCAAGGCAATGCGCCGTCAGTTGCCCATAACAAGGACTAAAATCGATTGGAGTAAAATTGTATCGTACAGTATTGGAAAAGAACTGAAAACGCAATAAGAGGAGGATGGGGAGGAGAAGAACGAGCAAGTGATCTAAATTGATGTTCAGCATAGCCAACAACAACAGGAACATCAAACAGAAAAAAAGGGGCCGACATGTCTTCCTCTTATGTAAAACAATTAAATGTTAGAAACAAAAGTATAAAACAACATTAAGAACACACATCCACACACAAAAACAAACCAACAAAAGAAAAACCATTACAATGTATTACTACCAATACGTTTATGTCGTTGCAGAATTGATGAGGGCGTGTTAAGAGTCTCCCTCGTTATCAGTTCGTCGGCAACGTCACCATTTGTCGCCTTTGTCGTAAACAAAAGAAAAAGATAAACAATATAATTTTTTATTTTATACTATATATTATATAATATTGAAATTTAATATTTTAAATTAATTTTATTTCTTTTCTTTTCATCAAACGAAAAAAGTGAAAAAAGCAACAATTTATCCAAAACAATTTTGTATTCATATTATGCGTGTAAACGACAACGTCTTTTGCATTTTTAAATGATTGTTTAGTTTCTTTTGTTACATGTATGTTTAAAATAAAATTGAAACAAAAGAAAGAATACGCGTGAATAAATATTAAATTAATAAATGTATTAACTTAATAAAATGCTGGTTACGTATTATTACTATTAAAATAATTGAAATAGTATATATAATACATGATAATGTAAAAATTAATACTAGACGTAAAATAACAATACCGCAATATAATCGCTTACTCAATGCATTTCTCAGATAGATTCCCTAACATAAAAGCAAATAACACTGCAAATCCAAAACTACACAAAGTTACGTCCTGACTGATCAAAAAAAGCAAAACAAACAATATATTTTCCTAAATTTGCTTTATTTACGATTTTCTTTTTAATCATTTACATCTACATCATTCAATGCATGCTCTACACGAGAGAACAAACACCTTTAACACAGTCAAAGATGATGATTTTATATGTTAATAACAACATAACTGAAGACTTGTTTATACGATAATGAGATGTAGTTAAAAAACATAATAAATAAACTCGCTTAAATAGTAAAAATTTAACATTTTAAAAAGGTCAATTTACATCAAAATAAATTGAAATTTGTTATCATAATTATATATATTAAAGTAAAGAGGAAATAAACAAATTTAAATGACTATCTATGCACCGCATTTTGTTGCAATTAAAGTTATTTGCCTTAGGAAATATTTTTCCCTACAATGCTTTCTGCTTAGTTCTCAAAACTACTTACATTTGAAAGCACTAAGATCGCTTAGTAATGAGTTAGAATACATTTCCCATATGCTTATTGTTCCGTTGGCTTTTTGATTAAGAACCGTTTATCGGGTTGTGATTTAATCTCCAGTTCCAGACGATCCAATAACCAACCCTCATCCATATTGTGCGTTGCCCAAAAGAATATTTTCCCTAGATCAAACAAATAAATGCAAAATATGAAGAAGGCGCTATTAAAAAAAAGTTTAAATATACCTCTATCCTTGGAACCCTTGACACTGACTTGGAATTGAGCATGGTTGGCGTCACAGTGATTGTGCTCCGTGTCGGCCAAATCAAATCCCATTTCTTTGATGGGTTCGCCCAGTAGGCTAACTGCACCTATGTAGGTAAGAATATTAGAATTTAATTCGATATAAGAAATTAATGCGGAGGTAAATGTGAATGAATGGATACCTTTGTGTTGTCTCAGGGTCTGAAATGCTAACCGAAAATAGTCCGTCTTCCGTACGCGCTCTTCGATTTTGTACCTCATCAGCATGACAGCCGAAATGGAGGCAACGGCTCCATACACGGCAATCTTACCTAATGTTTTATTAGATGGAAATCGCATTTTGCCAAATTTGAATTTAGAATTTATTTTAATTTATTTATTTTTCCAGCTAGCGGGGATTTTCCGGGAATTTACACAACATAACCACAAAAAACAGCTGATTGTTGAATTGTTCTTTCGATTGCATCGAGACTCGAAAGCAAAACAGCTGTTTTTGACATCCACGAAAATTAACTTTTTTTTATTGTATAACCTTAAAAATCTGAATTTCATTCACAAATATATTAACAAGTTCTTAATTATTTATAAGTAATTTTGAATTAAAAAAACAATTTAGATAAAAATGAATTTTTCTACACTCACACTATCATTCAACATAATTAAACAGAGATTGTGTACGCCAACTTTATTGACTCGAAGTTATGCCAAACCTGCTGCTGCACGTAAATAAATAGTATTTTAACATTAATATTTTCCATTTAAATACAATCGTTTGTTGCTTTTTGCCTTTAGCGGCTGGTGGAAAAAAGAAGAAATTGGGAAAACTTGGACCAGTTGTTGAGAAAAAGGAAATCCCCGTGGAGACGGACGCCAACAAACTTGTGAATTACGTCTGTGGCAGCAACATCCTCAAAACCGGCGAAGACATTAAGGTTAACTATAGTTGTGCATATATTGCCTTAAAAATCCTTTATCTACTTTCATCAACTCCACAGTTGAAACCAGACTCGGAATATCCCGATTGGCTCTGGACCCTCAATGTGGATCGCATAATACCGCTGGAGGAAATGGATCCCGACACGAAGCAATATTGGCGTCGAGTGCGAAAGATGGGATTACGACGAAATAATCAATTGGCAAAACTGCGCAAATTTTAAATATTATCTAAATGCATACAGTCCAAAGTGTTTTTATTTTGTTGTGTTTAAAATATTTTCTAGTGGAAAAATATATACATGCATCAAATATTATATTTCAATAGATTTGTTTGTAGTAACGTGGAATATAATTATATTATTTAAAAAATCTTTACACAATAGTCATTGAAAAAAAGGTTGATTTATTTATAATCAACCTTTTTTTAACTAATATCAACTAATGTTTGAAAGAATCACATGTGAACACCTTCTTATCTTATCGGTACAAAATCATTAATTTCTCATTTTATTTAAACATTCGGTTTTAATTAATATTCTTGACATATTCTTTAATATTAAAAAAAATAATTTGTAAATAATATTTTGTGCAAACATTAAATTTTGAAGTCGCTTCTTTCACGGACTCATCGTGACATGTAATAAAGTAGTTTGCAGATAAGTAGATACAATTTATAATGTTCCATAGATCTCTTATCAATTTTTTCTTGATCTTCTATCTCTCGACCTTTTTCTCAGTCACCTTGCATTCTGGGCTTTTTCTAGCTATAAAATGGGTTGGAACTCCAAGAACAGCTTCAGTTGTTCATACAACGTAAAAGTAGAAACGTGTAAAAATTTGATAATTTTCATGAATAATTATAAATTTGATAATTTTCATGGAAAATTCAAAATTTGATAACTTTCATGGAAAATTCAAAATTTGATAATTTTCATAAAAAATTTAAAATTTTATCATTTTCATGGAAAATTTAAAATTTTATCATTTTCATGGAAAATTTAAAATTTTATCATTTTCATGGAAAATTAAAAATTTTATCATTTTCATGGAAAATTTAAAGTTTCATCATTTTCATGGAAAATTTAAAGTTTCATCATTTTCATGGAAAATTTAAAATTTTATCATTTTCATGGAAAATTTAAAATTTTATTATTTTCATGGAAAATTCAAAATTTGATAACTTTCATGGAAAATTCAAAATTTTATCATTTTCATGGAAAATTTAAAATTTTATCATTTTCATGGAATTATAATTTCCATGGAAAATTTAAATTTTATGAAAAATTAAAAATTTTATAAATTTTGAATTTTTCATGAAAGTTATCATAAAAAATTCAAAAATTTTGAATTTTCATAGTAAATTCAAAAATAGGTAATTTTTATAGAAAATTCAAAAATAGGTAATTTTTATAGAAAATTGATAATTTCCATAAAAAATTCAAAACTTCATAATTTTTATGGAGATGAGTTCATTGTTCACCTTTGAACGCCGGCGATCAAAATGTTACCGAAAGAGATCGAGAACTGAATGTGGATGCTACTGTTCAGTATTGGATAGTATATCACTTGTCCCTAGAGGTAAAACAGCTTAAGAGAACTCATCTTTCTTGTTCAGGTGCCCCCAAGGAGAAGCTCGTCGTCGGCGTCCCATTCGAAGGGAATTCGTTCACACTTAAAAACCCCGATCAACATACGCCCGGATCATTGCAGATCGGTCGTGGTCATCCTGGTCCATATACGAAACAGGCCTGGGAGATTGTGGACCTGTAAAGTATCCCTTATTGAGTGAAATCAATCGAATTTTCGGTACGGAAACTATTTCAATACCCTATGATATCACATGCCAGAAAAAGTTGTTGAGTGGACTAATTAATTCTAACTAAATCTAAGTTGAATTTAAATTATTTTTAAATTAATTTTCGAGATGTGTGTGACATCATTTCAGCCATCAATAATTTCGCCAATACTTTCAGGGCGAAAGGCAGCCGAGGTAACATAAGAAACAATTGATTGCAATCTCTCTTATCGGCCAACATTATTTATTATCACATTATATTTAAACATTGTTTTCAATCTCATTCAATTTAATATTGATGATAATGATAAAAAGCATATATGTTATATACATTCATGATCATTAAATGTTTTGCAAAAATTTAAAAAAAAAAACTCGAGTCTTCTTCTTCCTGCTACCTCGTGACATCTTTTCCGAATAAGTTATATAGAGAGACAAACAAACAAATAAGTTGATAAATTTTTATCACATTTCGCAGGTTCCATCGATCTCTTATCAATTGTTTTGTTCTTTTGATATTTCCTCTCATATAAGTATGTCTGGTAAATGAGTAAAAAAGGGGTTTCACCTTGCATTCTCGACTTGTCTCCAGTATAAAATGGAATGCAACTCCAATAAGAGCTTCAGTTAATTGATATAGTCTGCCCATAAAGAAGCATAAAAACACGAAGGAGTAGAAAAGTTATCAGAGTATTTTTAGAAAAAACATAAAAACATGATTTTAAAAATCATAACATTCATGTGCATTTTTGCCATGTTAGAATATGGTCAAGTGTTAGCCAAACAAAGAAGTGAGTTTCATTTAAACCAAAAAATTTGAAAATATATTACGAAATATTGTATTTTATAATACAAAAATTTTAAAAAAATTTTCGGACTATTCTGAGTTTGTATTAAAAATTATTTCGGACTATTCTGAGTTTGTTTTAAAATTTATTTCGGACTATTCTGAGTTTGTTTTAAAATTTATTTCGGACTTTTCTGAGTTTGTATTAAAAAATATTTCGGACTATTCTGAGTTTGTATTAAAATTTATTTCGGACTTTTCTGAGTTTGTATTAAAATTTATTTCGGACTTTTCTGAGTTTGTATTAAAAATTATTTCGAACTATTTTGAGTTTGTATTAAAAATTATTTCGGACTATTCTGAGTTTGTTTTAAAATTTATTTCGGACTATTCTGAGTTTGTTTTAAAATTTATTTCGGACTTTTCTGAGTTTGTATTAAAAAATATTTCGGACTATTCTGAGTTTGTTTTAAAATTTATTTCGGACTATTCTGAGTTTGTTTTAAAATTTATTTCGTACTTTTCTGAATTTGTATTAAAAATTATTTCTGACTATTCTGAGTTTGTAAAAAAAAAAACAAATTTTCGTGATTCACAAGAAGTATGTGAAATGTAATGGGTTCAAAAAAATACAATAATTGTAAAATTCTACTACATGTGTTAATATTGACAATGCCTCCCTCCATCAATGAGATCGAAAGGAAAGTTTTACACCGCAAAAAGTGTTGACTCGAAAAACACTTAAACACTTAGAGAACAAGCTGTTGTCGTTGTTGTTGATGCATTGTTCGATAACGATTCGAAATCATTTGTTTTGCGACGACTCTTTGCTTACTTTCATTTTTCATTCCATTTCCCTTCGCTTGTTGTTACTCATTTTCCATTTCCTTTCCCTTTGATTGTCGTTAGACATTTTCCATTTAATTTCCCTTTGATTCCCTTTGTTCTTCCCCTGCAGAGCACGTCATTTGTTATCATGGGACATGGTCCACCTACCGTCAGTCGTTGGGAAAATTCGACATCTCCAACGTTGATCCGTTCCTCTGCACCCACCTGATGTACGCCTTCTTCGGCATCGACGAGACCGGAGATTTGCGCATCATCGATCCCTATCTCGATTTGGAAGACAACTGGGGGCGGGGCAACGTCAAGAAGTTCAATGCGCTGAAATTGCAGAACCCCACACTGAAGACGATGGCAGCTGTTGGCGGTTGGAATGAGGGCTCGAAGAAATTCTCCATGGTCGCCAATGATCCCGAGAAGCGGGCACGTTTCGTTCAATCAGCCGTTGCATTCATACAGAAACATGGTTTCGATGGTCTCGACTTGGATTGGGAGTATCCCAATCAGCGTCATAAGTTGTCGAACGATGATAAATCGAACTATATAACATTCCTGAAGGAACTCAAGGAGGGGTAAGTGGGGATAAAACTCACACCAATGTTGCAAAGTTTCTTAATTTTTTCGAAAAATACAACTTCTCAGCTTGGAACCATTTGGCTATATACTGAGTGCAGCCGTTGGATCGGCTGAGTTCTCGGCCTCCCAATCGTATAATATACCCGAGATGTTCCAATATCTGGATATAGCCAATGTCATGGCATACGATTTGCATGGACCGTGGGATGAGGTCACCGGAATCAATGCACCTTTATATGCTGGCGTTCAGGGTGTTACCAAACACGATCGCCAACTGAATGTCGATGCGATCGTTCAGTATTGGATCGGACAAGGTAAATACATTGGGGAAATATTATCGCAGTCAAATAAATAATCAACGCTCTCTCTCTCTCTCTCTCTCTTACAAAGGTGCCCCCAAGGAAAAGTTGGTTGTCGGCGTGCCGTTCTATGGGCGCTCGTTCACCCTTGAAAATACCGATCAACACGGGCCCGGATCGCCGCACATCGGTCGTGGCATTGCTGGTCAATACTCGTTGGAGCCGGGTGTAATTGGCTATAATGAGATGTGCGAGAAGTTGCAGAAGGAGGCGTGGACAGTGGTTTGGGAGGATAAGCAGATGGTCACCTACGCCTATCGCGATCGCCAGTGGGTGGGCTACGAAACCGCACGCAGCATCGGCCTGAAGGCACAGTATGTGATGGACAATGATTTGGCCGGCGTGATGGTTTGGTCCTTAGAATCGGATGATTTTCGCGGTGTTTGTGGAGCGGAAAAATATCCTCTACTCCGTGAGATCAATAAAATTCTTGGCACTGAAGCAAGTAGTTTAGCTGTGGCTAGCGAAGCGGCCACGCCCATTGAGGCGACGGCTGATGTTTTGGCCACCTCGGAGAATTCGTCTTCTTTCGAATGCCACAATGAAAACGGCTACGTTCGGGATCCTCTCGACTGCTCCAAGTTCTATGTGTGTGAAACTGGAAATACATATAGGTTCGAGTGTCCGCATGGCTTGAAATTCGATCTGGAGACATCGATTTGCAATTATAGTAATTTGGTTGAATGTTAAATTCACAAGTGAACAAGTGATGTTTCATTAATTATTATACATTAATTATTAATTATTAATTATCCTTTCTCAAAGCCGTATTCCAATTACACATATTATGTATATTCACGATGCATTTCATCAATAATAATATTAATAATTTTAATAAAATTTATCGAATGAACATCACAAGCGATGGTAATTTCACTTGGTACTTAGGTAATATGGTATTAGGACTCAACTCGTTGATAAAAGTACTCAAAGTACTCTCGGGTACTTTGCTCAGGGCAGATTTAAACACGCCCAAAAGTTAGATAACGATTTAATGCGAAAATAACGACAACAAAATAACTGGAACAAGAATTAGTGTATATAAATCATAGGAGGCTTTAATTGTTTTGCTTAAGCACAATGAATATAATACCGTCAATTTAATTGTTATGGTTTTCAATTTACAGAGTCCGTTGCTTTCTCCATATGAATCTTATCTAACTCTTTGACTGAGTCCATAATATAATCTCATGCAGTTGTAGCCAACGCAATCCAGACATTTCACTGGGAAGATCACAATATTTGTAGATATCATAAATATTATGAGATTTTGCCATATGAAGAGATTTATATGACGGCCACGTGCCCCATGATATAAGAATATAATTTAAATAAAAATTTAAATGATTGAATTTGAACTTTCTATATCAAGTTCAAGTCAATTAAGTTTAAAAAAAAAAAAAAGAAATTTGCTCTTTGATTATTGAACAACGATCACAAATTGTGAAACCAGACCAAACCAGATAACTTACCAAAGTTCTTTAGAAATATATTTGTAATTATTTACTTGTTATAGATTGCTTAAACGCTTATCTCTCCATTAGCCATAATTACCAACTTATTTGTAATTTTCAATACATGAATCACTGAGAATATCATCAAAACAAAAAACGGTACAACGACAAAGTACACAGACTAATAAAAGACTAATAAAAGTCTTCATATTTTATGAATGGATTTAGTAGTTCTAAGGCAAATATCTGTCGGTGGTGGATGAGTATAAAATGTGACCATTCCCCAAGATATCTTATCATTTACCATTTACACGCCAGCTCTTAAAGTCGTTGCAACAAAGTTACTTCAATCATTTCTCAAGTGGATTCCTTCCTTAAAGTCCTGCGATGAATCATCAACTGCTAGTTGTTGTTGTGATCGCGTCGATCCTCCAACTGGTCCACGGCGAGAGTAATAGTGGGAGATTTATTTGCGATGGAATTCTCATATATTCTTTCGTCTAGCCGTTGTATTCTGCTACTATGGAACATGGTCGTACTACCGCAATGGCAATGGAAAGTTCACTACCAATGATATCAACCCACACCTGTGCACCCACATTGGATACTCATTCTTCGGCATGGCAGAGAGTGGCGAGGTAAAGGTTTTGGATGCGTGGTTAGACCTAAATAGCGGCCTAGGTAGGAGGCAATCAAGTTACATATGAGAAAATTATATACGAACATGATATTGTTAAAAGGAAACATTGCGAAGACGATTGCATTGAAGGAGCAAAATCCAAATTTGAAAGTTTTGGCTGTGGTTGGCGGCTGGAACGAGGGCTCCGTCAAATATTCGGCGATGGCTGCTGACGCCACTAAACGAGCCACATTCATCTCCAGCACCCTGGCGTTCATCAAGGAACACGGCTTCGATGGCCTCGATTTGGACTGGGAATATCCGGGTCAGAGAGGCGGCGACGTCTACGATCGTGTTAATTTTGTGACCTTACTCAAGGGGTTAAAGGAAGCGTGAGTAAAATATGAGTAACCAAAAAGTAATATGAAACGGCTCTGATGACTTACGCATGTTTCAGTCTAAGCGCAGAAGGTCTCTTGCTGACTATTGCTGTGGCTGCTGCTGAACCCTCGGCCAGCCTTTCATACGACATTCCCAACGTTGCCGCCCATGTGGACTTCATCAATGTGATGACGTATGATTTTTCCGGTTCCTGGAACGGTTACACTGGTCACAACGCTGCCATGTCCGGCTCTGATGACAACAATGTAAACTCAGCCATCGGATACTGGTTGAAAGCAGGCAAGTCGAAAGTTTTTAAATACATAAATTTCAGTCCAAGACTGACCCCATTCCCTAGGAGCTCCATCCGACAAACTAGTGCTGGGCATCGCCATCTACGGGCGGACGTTTACACTGAGAGATTCCGCTCAAACGACTCCGGGCTCCCCCAGCTCCGGACCTGGGACGGCCGGCCCATACACATACGAAGCCGGTGTACTGACCTATGCCGAGATTTGTGAAGGATTCAGCAGTTCGAGCAGTTGGAACATCGTCTGGGACTCGACCTACAGTGTGCCCTATGCCTTCAAGGACGATCAGTGGATGAGCTATGACAACGGAGAGAGTGTCAAGGTCAAAGTGGACTACATCAAGGCCCACAACTTGCGCGGTGCCATGCTGTGGTCCCTCGAACAGGACGACATTCACGCTTTCTGCGGCCCGGAACTGCTTCTCGAGGTCATCCACCGAGAATTAGTGACCGACATTGATGGCACGACAAGCTCGAGTTCCACCACCTCAACGGCCTCCACTTCCTCGTCTGCTTCATCGAGTACTTCATCGTCTACCTCGTCGTCCACAACGTCTCCAACGACCACTACAAAGGACACAACAACATCATCAACTACCACCACTCCATCGACTGGTTCTACCACCGAGACCCCTTCCGTCTGTACACAGAACGGAACCTTTCAGAACCCCAACGATTGTACACGATTCTACATGTGCCAGGGCGGCATTCGATATGACTATGAGTGCCCTGCAGGTCTGTACTACGATGAAGTCCGAGGCGTTTGCAATTGGCCCTCGGCCGTTTGGTGCAAGGGCCAAGATGTCTACTCCGATCCAGTCGCAGTCGCTAATCAAACTTGCTACTACTGAGAAATGGAATAAACATGAAGCTCAAGCAATACTTAAATTGTTTATTTTCCTTTGGATTATTGGTTATTTTCCTTTGGAATCGGGCATATTGTGGACAAAAGTACTCAAAGTACCCATGTCCTTTTACCGATTTATCTACAAAACTTTGACGCTCACGAGCTGTATTTTTTCCACTCCTGAGCGATTCGAATGTTTCAGCTCGTGAGTGGAAAAATACGATATATTTGTACAAAATAAATAGATCAGTTGTTTCGTGTGGAAAACTCAACCGAAAAGTGTGAATAAAACACAAACTACTTATCACAACGATGAGATAAATTTGGACTATTAATATAAAAGAAATCTGATTACTCCATATTTAAATATTTTTTTATAATCATTCTTAGTTTACTTCTATAAATTCTTATATAACATACACACATGGTCAAAAAAATAAGTACATCCCTATGAAAGTTCTTTAATCGTTACATTTTTGGAATCTGGTTTATATTCGAGTCATGAAAATGTCAGGCCAAACAAAAGGCCTCAAGAATATGATTGATTGACTGCAATAAGATGAAGTCTTAATAAATAAACCATTATAAAATTAATGGCAAATTTTATTAGCGGTTGCGACTGGGCCCGAGTAGACTCCTTGGCTCTTGCACCAAACCTTCGAGGGCCAATTGCAAACGCCTCGGACTTCATCGTAGTGCAGGCCGTCTGGGCAATCGAAATCGTATCGAATGCCGCCCTGGCACATGTAGAAGCGCGAACAGTCGTCGGGGTTCTGAAAGGTTCCGGTCTGGGTACAATCAGTAGAAGTCGTCGGTGGCGATGTGGTCGAAGAGGTAGACGAGGGAGGCGAGGGCGTCGTGGTGCTGGTGGTGGTACTTGAGCTAGCAATGTCGGGCAGCAATTCTCGATGGATGACCTCGAGAAGCAGTTCCGGGGCGCAGAAACCGTGAATGTCGTCCTGATCAATGGTCCACAGCATGGCACCGCGCAAGTTGTGCGCCTTGATGTAGTCCACTTTGACCTTGACACTCTGCTCGTTGTCATAGCTTATCCACTGATCGTCCTTGAAGGCATAGGGCACACTGTAGGTCGAGTCCCAGACGATGTTCCAACTGCCCGAACTGTTGAATCCTTCACACATCTCGCCATAGGCCAGTACACCGGCTTCGTCCTGCTCAGGTCCGGAGCTAGGGGAGCCTGGAGTGGTTTGAGCGGGATCCTGCAGTGTAAATGTCCGTCCGAAGAAGGCGATGCCCAGCACTAGTTTGTCGGATGGAGCTCCTAGGGAATATCATCAGTTCAGGTCTAAAATTTATTTAAAAACGCTTGACTTGCCTGCTTTCAACCAGTATTCGATGGCTGAGTTCACATTGTTGTCATCAGAGCCGGACATGGCAGCGTTGTGACCAGTGCTCTTGGACTCAGAGTCCATGAAATCGTAAGTCATCACGTTGACGAAGTCCACATGGGCGGCAACGTTGGGAATGTCGTATGAACGGCTGGCCGAGGGTTCAGCAGCAGCCACAGCAATAGTCAACAAGAGACCTTCTGCGCTTAGACTGAAACATCCGTTTCATATTATTTTCATATTATTTTTTGCTTACTCATATTTTACTCACGCTTCCTTTAACCCCTTGAGTAAGGTCACAAAATTAACACGATCGTAGACGTCGCCGCCTCTCTGACCCGGATATTCCCAGTCCAAATCGAGGCCATCGAAGCCGTGTTCCTTGATGAACGCCAGGGTGTTGGAGATGAATTTGGCGCGTAAAAAGGAGTTGCCAGCCATCGCCGAAAACTTGACGGAGCCCTCGTTCCAGCCGCCAACAGTAGCCAAAACTTTCAAATTCGGATTTTCTTCCTTCAATGCAATCGTCTTCGCAATGTTTCCTTTTAACAATATCATTTTCGTACATAATTTGAACGTATGTAACTTGTATGTTTCCTACCGTTATTTAGGTCCAACTCCTTATCCAAAACTATTATCTCGGCACTGTAAATGCTGAAATACGAGTATCCAATGTGAGTGCAAAGTTTTGGTCTGATCTCGTGGGGAGTGAATTTTCTAGTGCCAGAGCCGTAGTACGCCGATGATCTATAGTAGCAGAATATAACGGCTAGACGAAAGAATATATGAGAATTCCATCGTAAATAAATATCATATTATTACTCTCGCCGTGGACCAGTTGGAGGATCGACGCGATCACAACAGCAATTAGCAGTTGAAGATTCATCGCAGGACTTTAAGGAAGGAATCCACTTGAAAAATATTTGAAGAAACTTTGGTGCAATGACTTGAAAAACTGGAGTATAACTGGCAAATGATACGGTACTTGGCGAATTTTTATACTCATCCACCACTGAGAGATGTTTGTCTTAGTAAATCCATTTTCTTAGTCTGTGTTCTTTGTACCGTTTGTTTTGATGATAGCTTATTCCACAGCATCCCATTTTTTTGCTGAAGATCATACTATTTAACCGAAATATCATGCCTAATTTCATACTACTCTGGTGGTTCGTGTCTTTGCTAAGTGATTATCCTGCACCTACCCACAAACAGTACCGCCTACGATTATACTTCATCGGTATGATTCAGCAAACAAGTGGATATTGTGGATCCTAGTGGATATTGCACATAACAATTGCAATTACGAGTGAACTTTTTTTGCACTCAAACCAAATGCATCATACTACTATCCTCAAAACAAACGGTACAAAGAACACAGACTACTAAAATGGATTTAGAACTTCTAACACAAGTGTCTATCGGTGGTGCTTGAGTATAAAATGTGGCCATTCGCCAAGTACCGTATCATTTGCCAGTTATACTCCAGTTTTTCAAGTCATTGCACCAAAGTTTCTTCAAATATTTTTCAAGTGGATTCCTTCCTTAAAGTCCTGCGATGAATCTTCAACTGCTAGTTGTTGTTGTGATCGCGTCGATCCTCCAACTGGTCCACTGCGAGAGTAATAATATGATATTTATTTACGATGGAATTCTCATGTCTCCTTTCGTCTAGCCGTTATATTCTGCTACTATAGATCATCGGCGTACTACGGCTCTGGCACTAGAAAATTCACTCCCCACGAGATCAGACCAAAACTTTGCACTCACATTGGATACTCGTATTTCAGCATTTTCAGTGCCGAGATAATAGTTTTGGATAAGGAGTTGGACCTAAATAACGGTAGGAAACATACAAGTTACATACGTTCAAATTATGTACGAAAATGATATTGTTAAAAGGAAACATTGCGAAGACGATTGCATTGAAGGAAGAAAATCCGAATTTGAAAGTTTTGGCTACTGTTGGCGGCTGGAACGAGGGCTCCGTCAAGTTTTCGGCGATGGCTGGCAACTCCTTTTTACGCGCCAAATTCATCTCCAACACCCTGGCGTTCATCAAGGAACACGGCTTCGATGGCCTCGATTTGGACTGGGAATATCCGGGTCAGAGAGGCGGCGACGTCTACGATCGTGTTAAATTTGTGACCTTACTCAAGGGGTTAAAGGAAGCGTGAGTAAAATATGAGTAAGCAAAAAATAATATGAAAATAATATGAAACGGATGTTTCAGTCTAAGCGCAGAAGGTCTCTTGTTGACTATTGCTGTGGCTGCTGCTGAACCCTCGGCCAGCCGTTCATACGACATTCCCAACGTTGCCGCCCATGTGGACTTCGTCAACGTGATGACTTACGATTTCATGGACTCTGAGTCCAAGAGCACTGGTCACAACGCTGCCATGTCCGGCTCTGATGACAACAATGTGAACTCAGCCATCGAATACTGGTTGAAAGCAGGCAAGTCAAGCGTTTTTAAATAAATTTTAGACCTGAACTGATGATATTCCCTAGGAGCTCCATCCGACAAACTAGTGCTGGGCATCGCCTTCTTCGGACGGACATTTACACTGCAGGATCCCGCTCAAACCACTCCAGGCTCCCCTAGCTCCGGACCTGAGCAGGACGAAGCCGGTGTACTGGCCTATGGCGAGATGTGTGAAGGATTCAACAGTTCGGGCAGTTGGAACATCGTCTGGGACTCGACCTACAGTGTGCCCTATGCCTTCAAGGACGATCAGTGGATAAGCTATGACAACGAGCAGAGTGTCAAGGTCAAAGTGGACTACATCAAGGCCCACAACTTGCGCGGTGCCATGCTGTGGACCATTGATCAGGACGACATTCACGGTTTCTGCGCCCCGGAACTGCTTCTCGAGGTCATCCATCGAGAATTGCTGCCCGACATTGCTAGCTCAAGTACCACCACCAGCACCACGACGCCCTCGCCTCCCTCGTCTACCTCTTCGACCACATCGCCACCGACGACTTCTACTGATTGTACCCAGACCGGAACCTTCCAAAATCCCGACGACTGTTCGCGCTTCTACATGTGCCAGGGCGGCATTCGATACGATTTCGATTGCCCAGACGGCCTGCACTACGATGAAGTCCGAGGCGTTTGCAATTGGCCCTCGAAGGTTTGGTGCAAGAGCCAAGGAGTCTATTCGGGCCCAGTCGCAACCGCTAATAAAATTTGCTATTAATTTTGTAATTGTAATTGTTTATTCTTGTTTATTGTAGACTTCATATTTTATTTATTTAACTTGCTATTACTGAGAAAACGAAATAAAAACAAAACTCTGTGAGGACTTAAATGGTTTATTTTCCTTTGGAATCGTGTATATACTCAATATGATCATCATTGAGTCCTTGAGTTGTGTATTTAATACATCACTTATTCAACGAACAAAAGATTAAATGAAACTATATATTTAGATAATATTAATATACATACGTTTTATTTAAGAGAGATTTGGCGAAACTTTTTTTATAAAAACTATAAAAAGTGGTCAAACATTAAAAAAATATTTTTGATTATCTCACAGCAGTTCGATTTAAAACACTTAAATACATACACACGCACATGTATCATGCCTAGTATCCGATAATGATATTTTCAAATTTATACTAAAAATTTTTTTTTAAAACTTTACTCTATTCTTATTCTAGTCGTGCGTCGTAATTTGGCAAATTCCTTGATTACCAAACGTACCAATAAAAGCATAGCGCATACATTCGAAAGAATGAGCATGTAGAAAACATTTTGCCATCCGTGGCTCGAGATGACGCCGGCCAAGAGTGGTCCAATAGCAGCGCCTATAAATTAAATTAAAATCAGTGCTATCTACCGGGTTATTGTTTGACTATTTACTTACCAATCGATCCAGTGCCATCGATGATAGCTGTCACGGTGGCCAATGCTTTGGCATTACCCTCTAACGAACTGTGTTGGCCCAGTTCGGCACTCACTGATGTTGTAATCAGAGCATATGGTCCGTTGACAAGACTGCCGGCGACTAAAAGCAACAATCCACTCAAGGACAACGATATAGCTCCGTATTGTTGATACATCAAGAGCTAAAAGAGTTGTATTAAATAGAAAACATTCACAAAATAACTTATTTATTTGATTAACTCACCACTGGAGATGCTAAGAACAGCATGACCGTGCATGTGGTTGCCGACATGCCTGTGTTATCCGAAACCATGCCAGCAACAATGGCGCCTGCAATGCCACCTACATCGAAGAGTGTAGACAGATCAGCGGAATGGCTGGGACCCAGTGTGCCTATAAAAATAAACATATATTTTTTTTGAGTAAACATATCAAACTAAAGCCGAATTAAGGCCATACTTGAGGATTGTATATAAAGTGGCAGCCAATACAGGAATGTGTAGCTGACCAATTTCGAAAAGAATAAACATAGCGAATATTCCACAACTCCTGGAATGTAGAGGGCATCGAGTAAACTAATGGGACGACGCGTTGCAATCGATGGCGTCGACGAAGACGCATCCAGAATAGGAGTTCGCTCAGAAGGACGATAGTTAACTTCCTGGAATTGTAACAAATGATTAGTAGATTATTTTCTTAAACCAATATTTCATTAATTCTATACACAAAAGAGACTTATTGATTATTATTAATGTTAAGTCACAAACTACGTAAAAACAATCTACCAACACATGCACTTACTGAGTCCACAATAACGCCATAATTTCTAATATCCTGCATCCAAAAATCAAATCAAATGGACATTGAAACCCCAAACAAATGCATTCATAACCCGAATTTTCGGATTTTGGTTTATGAAAATATTGAAATGTTATTAATAGGTAGATAGCATAATAAACTGTATGTAGTTAATATATTATTTAAAACTCGAACTACTTCATATATATTAACGATGAGAAATCATTCTTACCGCATTATAATTAGTGACATTTGCTCCACCATCCTCAACATCGGAATCGTTTGAGGGTCTTCTCAACACAGCCGGATGACGTTGTGGATGACACCCGACAATCTCTGGTGAATCTACGAGAAACAAGAACAATGCGAATCCCACCAGAGCCATAATCATGCCTGGCATTATAAACGACATCGACCAATCCGATTCGACATAATATGCTGCAATCAAGGTGCCCAAAATATTTCCAATCGACGTGTGACTATTCCAAATGCCAAAAATTAGTCCTCGCTTCGATTTGCCAAACCAACGACCGACCAAGGTGACAACTCCGGGCCAACCAGTCGTTTGAACAACTCCAGCACATGCCTGAACTATCAGGAAATACCAGAGACTATGTATATTCGAGGTTTTCGCAATACCAAAGAGATATGTGAAAAGGCCCGAGAACATCATGCCAAATGCAAGGAAATATCGTAAGGATACACGTTCGGCAATGAAGCCCGACACGAACATGGCAATGGCATAGCTGAAAAGGAACGCGGAGTCGAGGGTGCCGAAGAGCGCCTGTGCATCGGGACGATCTGAAAGTAAACGATAGTGATAGTCAAATATTCCTATACTAAAAGCACAGTAGAACATACCAAAAGGTGCATATCCACAATCAGCACTCTCATTGTGGGGATTACTTGAACAGTTCTGATGGAGAACAGATTTCACCACTGATATCGGTTTCCTGGTCATGTGATAACAGGTATAGGCCAGATACGTGAGTCCCAAAACTGATGCCTTGAAACTAAACAACGAGAAGAAGATCATTTCCAATATAATAAACGAAGAAAAGAGGAAGAAATTTTATCAACTTACAGGAACTCCTTGCGGCAACGGAATGGCGAACATCTTCGTGTGAGTTTCTGGATCGCCAAAATGCCAATAGGAATGTCATTGTAACTATTGCTCATTCTGCGCGAACGAGTCGAAGGACACATGAACGACGACGGCGACGGCGACGATCAGATAATGGACCCCGTATTTTATGGTGGGCGTTTAAAGTTTGTTCTGTGTCTGTCAGGGATCTTCTGAAAGTATAAACATTCAAATGAAGTAACTGAAGCAATGAATAATAAATATCAATTGTTTGCCTAACAACAACATCAACAACAATGCGAACTAATCATCTGAGCTGAAGACGTTCGTTCGTTCGCCAAAGCGTTTATCACAACAGTCAAATGACGACTACAAAAAAAAAAAAACAAAAAAAACAAAAACAATGAAGCGAAAAAGAGAGAGAGAGCCAGCGAGGCAACTAGTCAGAATCGGAGTTCCCTCGTCCCTCCTCCCTTCGCTCCGTGCAACTGTCCATTCGAAACAGAACTCCCGCATAATTTTCATGAATTTTTTTGTCATGGTTTTTTTCGCATTTGTTATCGTCGTATTGTGTTCGTTTCTTTCCATTCATTAGTGATTCATGGTTCTGAGTTTTAGTTAAATTTTTCTGCTTACATGGCAAAAATTTATCGAATTCCAATTTAGTCACAGGTCATTTATTACAAATTTATTGTTGCAATTAAACTCTCAACAGCTGAAATTGTTCTTTTCGCACAGTTTTGCACTTTCTTTCGACACACTTTGCAGATTTTACGTAAATTACTATCTATCTGTGCAAAAATAGAGATAGCACAGAATTATCGCTCACCTTTCTGTGCGTTTCTTCTCTATTTCGAATTCTTTAGCATATTTGTTGCTCGCTCCAATAGATTTAATTATCAACGTTTTTACCACTCTTCTGCCGACCAACTGACCATCCGCAAGTATCGCCAACCAAACCAACCAACGAGCACAACAAATAAACTTGAAATAAACAAAACTGACAGGTCGAAATAGTAGACAGTTGACGTCGCCGTCGCATTTGACGTTTGTGACGTCTACGTCAGCGTCTACAGTGGATCGAAATGAAAAAAAATTAAAGAAAAATTCTGCCCAAAGAAATATGTATGATTATGATTAGTTATTTTTCTAATTCAAATAAAAAGTATTTTTGAAATTCTTTAAAAAGAAAATTTATAAGAGGGTTTGTGTTTGATATCTTGCTCTGCAGTCTTTAGAAATGACAGCACGAGCAGAAATGTTTGGGAGTCGCTGCTCTGTGCATGTGACAGAGCGAGAGAGCGCTGCGCTGAGCGAAGGAAGCTGAGCAGCGAGCGCTGTGCTGAAATGAAATCGAATACGAAATCGATGGCGTCGTCGTCGTAGTCGGTCGGCTGGCTTCGGATTTAACTCACACACACAACCGACGCGCCACCACCACGCAGAGCAGAGCATCGAACGAACAGCGACTTCAACACCAACGCACGACGCTAGCGAACAACGTCGACGAACATATCGTCGCCCATGGGCAACCTCGGGCCTGCGTGCCGTTTTGCCGCCAAAATTACCACTCACCCTCTCGCCACAAAATCTATATCAAATATATGATTATTTGTGATGTTCATAAAACGTAATATAATTTCATAAATAAATAAGGAACTGTTTATTTAAGGAAATTAAAGTCGAAACCATTCTCGACCAGAAGGGCAGGTACGCATCCCTGAATCAGGGTGTTTGCCCACCCCGGACCACCACTACAAGTGACGACGCGACGTCGTGCCGATGTCGGTAGCCGAACGCCGCCGAGCCGCCGTCGTATATGCCAGCCGACGACGCCGTAGCTGAATAGGTCGCCTGCAATCGTCTGTCTCTGTCCTCTGTCGTCGTTAGTGTTGTTCGGTTGCTTCGCTTTCACGTCTCGGTCGGTCGGTCGCTCGCTAGCGCAGACATCTTTTTTTTATTCTCAATTATCATTAAAGTGGAAAAAATTTCACTGCTGGCAGCAGCAAAAAACTTTTCAAGTCGTCGTCGCTGACGTTTTCCGGGGGAAAAGTCGCCATTTGAAAAGAGAAGAGCAGAAATAAAAAAAAACACACACAAATCAACGTAGACGCGAGCTTCGACGTAGCTGCAGCAAATATTATCTTGGATATTAACGTTCTTTCGAGAGAGGGTGGAGAATAATCACATTGATTTCCTGCACAATATGGACAAGTTAGATGCGAATCTGGAGCAGCAGTTCGACCTGAACCTCATCGAGGCGGTCAAAATGAATCCGGTCATCTACGATCGCTCACACTACAATTACAAACATTTCGTCCGGAAGGCGCAAACCTGGAAGCAAATCGCCGAAACCCTCGGAGTCCCTGGTGAGTTTTCATTTCATTTCATTTCTTTGTCTGTCTGTTCTCTCCTTTCATTTGCCTTCCTTGTATTTTTAAATAATTTTTAAAATCGAACGACGAGATCGCAACGGCAAGCGAATCTCCTCCTCGCGCTGTGTGGCTTTTGGTTAAATTTAAACAAACGCACACGAATATTCAGTACAACAACAAAAACAACAAACACAACAGCAACGACTACGACTTCGACGGACGACGACGACATTAGCAGCAGCGGCAGCAACGACTCTGTCGCTGTCGCCTCCATCAGCCAACGAACGAGCAAAATGTCCGTCGAAGTCGTCGTTCGCCGTCGTCGTAAGCAATCTCTTCTTGTTTTTATTGTTGGTTGACTGCGGCTGTACCGACGACCGACCGTGCAGTCGCCGCTGATGTAGAGACAGAATTGTGGCTCGGCGCGGTCCCGTCGCCGCAGTCGGTTGGGTGTACGTACGAACGAGCAGTCGGGACGGTCGGTCGGGTGGACGGACGGAGGAGGAGGCGACGAATGGGCGCAGGCATGGCGCAAGTCGCGACGTAGCAACGAAACGTTCGTACTCGAAGCGAAGCTGGCGAACGACGTGCGCGCCGTCGTCTGTCTCTTCCTCTTTCGTGCTCGCTCGGTCGGTCGGTTCGGTTTCTGCCCGTCGTGAATGCGTTTATTTATATAGCACTATCACATGCCGATAAAACCTTTCGGTATATTTCGGTTTTATATGGCTTTAATATTTTCCAATTTTCGATTGATTTAACCAATGTCAGGATTGATTTCAGATTTTTTATTTCTATAGTTTTCAATTCAATTTTGCACTTTCTTTTTGCTAATGGTTTCAATTGGTTAATAGTGCTATAATATGTTTTTGGGGAATGGGGGAGGCAGGCGACGGACTCGGCGCCGACTGCTTTGAGACTTCAGTCCGGCTGCTGGCTGCCTGGAGATGGCTGCCAAGTCGCTGCCACAGTCTCTGCTGCACAGCACAGCTGGTGGGGGGGACGAGGGGGGAGGGTGAACGACGACGTTGAATGTTCAACGCGGTGACAGCAAAAGGCAACGTCGTCGTCGTCAGCCAACGTTGAAGTCGTTGTCGTGGTGGCAGAGACCGAGCTGAGCCGCACAACGTGCGCACGCTTTGTGCTATTTGTTGTTGTAGATGATGATGGTCTTCTTGTCGGTTTGGTTTGGCGGGTTTTGACTTTATTTTTATTTTGATTTCTACTGCTCGACGGCGACTTCTGCTCAACACTTGGTACCCGGCATTGAATGAATGAATGAATGAAAACATAGGTTTCTAGAGTGGGTGGGGGTGGGTGGTAGATGTTTAGGTTAACGAGAGTGAGGTGTTCTTGGGCTTATTCCTAGGGATAATTATTCAGGATCATAATAAATATGAGATTTCGAAAAATATGATATTAAATAATTTTGTATTCTTTTTCCAAATTGCAGAACAGAAATGTACCAAACGCTGGAAGAGTTTGCGTGATAAATTTGCGCGCGAAATGAAATTGTGCCAAGAATCACGCTGGCGCTATTTCAAGCAAATGCAATTCTTGGTCGATTCCATACGGTCAGTTCACCTCTTCACTTTAAACGTTATTAACCACTAATAAAAAACAACTAATAAAAATCTTTCTTTTTATAGACAATATCGCGAATCACTTTTGGGAAAATGTGGCAATAATACGGCCCAGGCGAATGCCAATCAAGTGGCCCAAGTCGATCCGAATCAACACCAGCAACAGCAGCCGCAACAGACGGTCGTCGATATTTTCGCACAGCCCTTCAACGGCAGCGCCTCCACCTCAGCCCAGGCACTCACACATCCGCATGGTAAGCATGTTGTTTTTGTTATTTTTATTTCGAAGCATTTGGGATCTCAATATCCCTAAGAAAGAATTGCGATCGTTTGTGCGTTGAGTGTGTTTTCGCCATCTTCGAGATTGTTCGTTCTCCTTTCTTTGTGAGTTTGCGTTCCCTATGCTATCGATCTTTTGGTTATCATTTGCACCACAACTGTACACTGTAGATCGATCACATTTAGAAATTGCAGTTACAGGCGACACACAACTCGCTGCTGCCGCCAATAAAGATCAGAAGCCATATTTCTATGAACCGCCACTGAAGCGAGAACGTACCGAAGAGGAAAACCACGACAATGTCCTGAATACAATAAAAATTTTCCAAAACTCCATGTCACAAGCAGTCAGCGCCGAGGATCAATCGTTTGGGATGGTCGTCACCGATATGCTGAACACACTCGGGGTCCGACAGAAGGCCGAGGCGAAAGTGCATATAATCAAATATCTGACGGATATGCAGCTGCTGGCACAGCACAATAAATACTAAACCAACTAAAAAGTGTATATTGGATGGATAGAAGATGAAGGGTCTTACAGTTTGCGAAACAAACACACAATAATAATACAACCTTTTAAAAATGCGCGCGCTGATAAAGAAAGCGGAGCGTGCGAACAAAATTCTAAAATTAAAAATTTTGGAATCTAGTTTACATAATTAATTGTTATTTTTTTTTTTTTTTTTTGTTAAAACAAAATTTCTCAGTAATTTTTATATTAAAAATAATTGAAATATTTTTGTTTTAACTACTGTATTCTTCCAATTGGAATACATTGAATTGATTTGCAATAATTTTGAATATTTTCCATTACTATGAATTGAAATATTTTGAAACATTTTAAATAATTTACCGAACGCTAATTTGAACAACTAACTGCACCGCGTGTGAATTAGTAAAACCAACTCACTAAAATCCAGTGAGACACTTGGAGGAAGCTGTTCGCCAGCCTTTTGTACATTGCAATAATCCAAGGTATTATTTGTTGAATTTATTCGAAATAGTATACATTATCTCATGGCCATTGTTTTCTTTACAGATTTCTAATTATGCTTTATTCTCTCGTCACTTTCACTTTATCTATCTGACCAGCGTAGAAGTAAAAACTCTCACTCTCACCACACTAACTACTTCAAGTAGGATCCTGTATTTTCTTATAATTAGTTTAGTGTACCTACTTACGATATGATATCTAGTTGTATCCTTTTTATATAGTTTAAAAAATATAAAAGGTATATTATTTGTACACAGAAATATATATACATATAAATACATATATATGTAAGAATATACATATATTCTATAATTGCTAAAGCAAATCATTTTTGGATTTTATCCTTCTTTAATTTTTTAGAAAATAAATTTAAGAAAACAATTTGTAATTTAAATGTGGTTTCATTTGGCATTGATGATGGAGACTGAAGGGATCAAATTGAATGTCGAATGAAGTTGAAAAATAATAGGTCAATAATTTATGTAAAATGTTTATTTAATAAACAATTAAATACTACATGATGGAGCAGTATGATTTCCCTTCATCTTGTGCTACTGCCCGGCCGTCCAGTTCCATTTGCTTAACCTCTAGATAAGTGTTTTCATTGCGTTTGGCAAACCATTCGGGCAATGGCTTGGCCCAATCATCCGGTGGGCCGGAACGTTTTGTCCATGTGTTGTTGCCGTAATGAGCCTTCATCCGGGCATGGCGACGTTCCTCTTCACTCTTGACGACCGCCTCGCCGGCTGTCACATCGGTGTCGTTGGAGCTCCGATATCTCTCGCAATTCTCGAAATCCTTTTGCCATTGCGAACAATCGACGGTCTCCCCGTGGATGAAGTATTGATGGAAGCGGGCCTTGATGCTTGTGCAATCATCGTATTCGTCTTTATACACGGAACACGGACGTATCTGCGGATAATTGAATGATGAAATTAGTTTATTCAAACTTTTCTTGATAAATATTAGGTTACTTCATTTAATTTCTATTACGTACCGACCAAGCGTCTTTTATTGTGGGTCCAGTCGTCTCCTCTTCGGTCATGGTAATTTTTTTTAACAGCACCAATGAAAAAATTGAGAAATAAAAGGTTTCATCAGCTGTTCGCTGTCACATTTGGCTCGAGCTAGGTGTTGCCAGATTATCAACATTTTAATATTCTTTTTATGTTAAAAAATACATTGAATTCTGTTTTTTATACTGTCTTTTTTTACACGTTCTATTACACTGTCTTTTCTTACACGGTTTTGATTTGACACGGTTTGAAAATTAAAAATTTTGAATTTTTTACACGATTATATTCCATTTAGCATGATTCAAAATAACACAAGACAAATAAATAAAAACACACACACAGCTAGAAACTAGAAATTTTTTTTACACTGTTTTTTTTACACGGTTTTTTCTGGAACCAATCTACCGACTACAAATAGAATAAGCTGTATTCAATTGCATTATTTTTGTACCATATTTTTTTATTATTACAAGTATTACTTTTCACTTAGGCCTCGTTTACATAACGAACCAATTAAATTGCTAATTATTCTAATAGATTTTTCTAGCTAATCTCCTGTTTGCTAATGTCCGCTAATATAGTTGTAGCCGATTCCGGTGCTCGTCCCAACTTGTGCAAGATATTGAAATAGAGGCTCAGACAGGAGAGCTTAAAAGAATTTCGCCTGAAAGGAGAGGAATAAGAATTATGCAAAAATTCACTAAAGTTATCAAGAAAGTAATGGAGAACTCACCATAAACAGTATTCGAACAACATACGTCTGCACATCCAGTGCATATAGCCGATCACAGAGCTATATTTGTTATATATACAACGTTGAGCATAACGGGCCATGACCCGAGGACGATCCACAACATCGCCATGATGACGACCAATGGCTCGTACAGTGTTTAAATTTCTGCAAAGACCACATTTTATAAGCGACTCATCTTAGACAAATAAATGAAGTTTCCCACCTCACAACGAAAAGCATATTTCGCGGCATTTCTCGCAGTGTACTCATGATGAGATCAAAGTTCTTCCTGGCCACCTCCTGCATGTACGCAATATCCGTCTCGGTCAGCTTCGTCTTGATGCGTCCGCCGTGTATGCGAATTGGCTGCTGAAACAATACCTCGGCGAATTTCATATAATCATGTATGTCGATCTTTCTCGCTGCCGTTTCCATTTTTTTCTCATCTCGCAAAACCGTGGCCTCCCAGAATTCACACAGGGGTGTTCGGATTTTTTCCGGTAAATCCTCGTATAGACCATGATCGAGTAGAACCAAATCCGCCTTTCCACTCGAAGGATTCTTTCGTATGAAAACTTTGAAGAAAACAATTGAATATAATAGACAAAGAGAAGATTTATTCCGATTCTTACTATTGCCTGCATGTGGATCCGCATGAACAAAGCCAGAGTTGAAAATTTGTTCGGCAAACATTTTAAAGAGTTTCACATCGATGTCCTTCAAGTCCAGTTTGTTCTCTTTGATCTGATCCATGTCGCTGATCTTGAAGCCATCGATCCATTCCATGGTCAAAACACGCTAGAGAGGGAAATTCACGACATGATTCGAGAAGGCTCCAGATTTATGTATTTTTTTTAACTTACCGTCTTTGTATAATTCCAATGCACCTTTGGCACATGAACGAACTTGAACTTTTTCAAGTCGGTGGCGCATTTTTCTGAATTTTCACCCTCTCTGATGAAATTCATCTCCTGCACAAGATTCTTCTTCAAATCACGGATAATCCATCCAAAGTGATAGTTTTTGAAGAAAATCTCAATGATATCCTGTAGGAAAATAATAGTTCCCAAATCGCTGTGGAAACGGTTCTGCAGATCGCTGTATTGAACCTGAAAAAAAGAAAGTATTAATTAGACCAAGAATCCATCGCTGTCATAGACAATTTACTTTAACGGCGACTTCTTCTCCGCTCTGCAATTTCCCCTTGAAAACCTGAGCCAAACTTGCCGCAGCCACTGGTTCATAATCGAATTCGGCGAATATCTCTTCGGGCATCTGTCCAAAGTCCTCACGAAACAACTTCTGGACATCCGCACGCGTTGTCGGCAAACATTTGTCTTGCAGCTGGGCCAACGTTTGAGTGTATTCCTTCGGCAGCAGATGGTTGATAGCAGCGAATCCTTGTCCAACCTTAATGTACAAGCCACCATTGAGCAGACACGTGTCCAACAATCGATTGGCGCTCTTCTGATGCACCGCCTTCATCAGATCATCGAAGTTTTCCTCGCCCTCGTGACGCTCGACGAGCAGATAGTCGATTGCAATCAACGAGGCTGTCTTGAGGGAGCGCAGGAAACGTTTACTGGACCCACAATAGGTGAAATCGTTGACGACGCCATCGAAGGCGACGAATGAACCAAGTCCAAGGCTGAAAAACACTTTAATATAGGGGAATCTCTTTGAGGCGACGACTCCAGTCTGATGTGAGTTGGGGATGGATTGTGAGTGAAGATTCTTGCGGGCTGATTTCAACAACTTCACCGCCTCCCTCAGAAGGAGGACTCGCTGCAAATGCAAAATCAAACGATTTATAAATTACATAATTCGAGCAATATTTTTATATTGATTAAAATAGAACTTACTTTTTGGAAAATCATTTTAAAAAATACTTTTTAGAACAACATTAACTTTTTCTTATAATTTGTTTACAATAAACACGTTTTCAGCAAAAAAATTGTTGACGTTATTTTGGTGTTAAATTTCGACTGGGATCCATTTGGGGTGGGAACAAAAAAAAACTAATCACAAGAATCAAAACAACTTGTTGACATCTGTGTTGATGAAGTCTGTACAGCGGTTGTATAAATAAAAACAAGAAATTCCTTCTTTGAAAATCTCTCTCACACACACACACACACACACACACATGTATCAAATTGACATTTGCTAATTTTTGTTGATTGATAATGAAATCAGCTGTTCTATAAATCAACCGCTGTACTAATGTTGTTATTTTGCTCAATTGCTTGACAAAAATCTTGACGTCGTTCGGTTTCTTCGGATGTTTTGTTTGTGTTTTTGGAACTCTCAAACTCAAAATTGTGTACATTTTTTTTTTAAGAGAAAATGCTAAAAAACGTGAAGTTAATTTTTATGCCCAACAAGCAGTTAATAAATTATATGTGTAAATTTTCGTAAGTTCATTTCACACACATCATTATTTTTTGTTATATAATGTCTAAGCGTGTAAATTGGAGCCATGCGCCAATGTCAATGCCATACGTTTGGATTCGCCCTATTGGCCAAGTGATGAATGGTCAAATCAAGGCGAATCAATGAACTTGAATTACAACTTTCCGGAACTACTTTCCTTCCTTCGCATTCATCGTGATTTCTGTTTGTTTTTTCTTCCACTCGTGTAGAACGGCGACATCGGGCCAAATTGCATCAAATTGTTTACAACGTCAGTTTTTCACCATCACCGATTTGACGAACAAAAATAGAGAATATGTGAAAAAGGAATTGATTGGGTGAGTGCCATCCGTCTGTTTGTTTGTTTATTTTGTAAATTTATTAATAATTCACTTTCCTACACGTGCCGCCAGTTATTCTATGCATGAGATGTACGAAGTCGTCGCCGACGTTACTCACTATCACAAATTTGTTCCATATGTGAAAAAATCTCATGTACACACTCAGCATGATGATGGCTTCAAGGCCGATCTAATCGTGGGATTTCCACCGCTCAACGAAGTCTACACATCCAACGTGTCGATCGACAAACCACGTCTGGTGAAATCCGTTTGCACCGATGGACGTCTCTTCAACTATCTGCTCAACGAGTGGCGTTTCAGTCCAGGCCTGAAGGACATCCCCCAGTCGTGTGTGGTGGACTTTAAAGTTTCGTTCGAATTCAAATCGCTGCTGCACAGTAATATCGCCAATTTATTCTTTGATCTGATATGCGATCAAATGGAGAATGCTTTCGTCACGGAGGCACGACGGCGATTTGGCTCACCATCGATAAGAAGTCACATATTGTCATCGCGAAGATCTTGACCTGAATCCCCTAGAAGCCCAACTAGTGACAAGAAGAAAATTGTATAGAGAGAGAGAGAGAGAGAGAGAGAGAGCTCCAATCGGTGCGCTTAGATAACGATAATAATGTTTAAGTGAAATGTAAGAAATTCTTATTATTCGATCAAAATTGTATATTTCAAAAAAGGAAGCAAGCAAGTCTTCAAATAGATGAAGAAATCACCAAAGAGGCAATGACAAAGTCTTCTTTAGAGACAAAGAGACAGACGAAGGAGGCAGATATTGAAATGTGTATAAGTTTAACTTCACGAACATGTGTCTTTGATACATGGAATTAAATACCTCAGTTATTCGAACGATGATAAAAACGGATATTTATAATTTTATTTAGTAAAATATTTATATATGTAAATAAAATTTAACTTTTATCAAAATTCATCATCATTTTTTAATCATAACATATTGAAGCAAATGAAACAAAAAACAGAAAATAAGACGAGAACTATTAATTTAATTTTCCTTTTATTGACTCTTTCAAACTAAGATAAAATATAGTTTTATTCGTTAATCAATATTGTGTGCTTATAAATAATAAATAAAATATTTGTTCATATAAAACTAATTAAGTACAACATTGTTTTTTTTTATTTTGATGGAGTATTATAATTTAAATTAAATTAAACCATTAAAATCAAATAGTTTTCGACAGTCTTAATAACATATGTACTTATTTCTAATTTAGAAAAACAAATCGATTTTCTGAAATAAGTTATATATATTTGTATTTTATTCACAATATTCTTGTGATTTACGTAGTTACCTCGAAGAGTTTAATTGACATTTTAAAATATTACTGTGTTTTTTTTTTTTCATATGTCTCTAATTTGGATTTATTCGAAACAGATGACTTTATTAACGGTTCAGCGAACATGTTCTTTTTTTTGTTGAGATTTTGGTCCGAATTCTTGTTCGCGTTACGAAATGGTTTTGTAGTGAAAAACGTTCATAATGGAAAATTAACTAAGGAACACACTCGTGTTAAATGGGGGCAAGTGTGCAAATGACATAGTTAAAAACTAATGGAATGGCATGAATTAGCTTAAATCTAGATTATTTGTTCGTTATTTTTACTAATCATTTAAAGATATGTATTCTACATTCACAATATTATTACGGTATTATTGTATCTCTTTATTTTATTATTAGTTTTTCCAATTTAACGTAAGCAAACGCTGAATTTCATTAATCTAGTTAGGGTTTCTGTTAGAAGCTCTACATATAATTATACAAAAACAACAAGTTATTATGTCTGTGTGCTTATGTTCTCTAATGTTCAAGTTGGAAATTTCGTTAGTTTTTTTAATTTGTTTAGTATAAAAAAGTTTTCGTATCAAAAGTCAAGTTATTTTCGTTATTGGTGTTGCAAACCACTTAGGAGGAAATTATATTGTATTTCCATAAAAATAGTTTACATTAACACAGCACAAAATACGCGTAATAGAAGCTATTGAAATAGAATATAACAAAATAAAAAAAACTATCAAACACTTTTCATATAAACTATATAATTTAACTTCGATCTATGCTAGTATCAATGCAGTTGAATTATCTATATATAGTGTAGGATGTGCCGCAAGGTAACAAAGTGAAGCTACTGTGTTATGATCGATTATTACGTTAAGGTTAATATCTGCTTAAAATACTTGTAGGTACTTTTTATAGTTAGGATTAACTATTTGAAAAATTGCGATAGCTAAACAAACACAAACACTTTATAATTAATTTAAAACATAAAAATCAACATAAAACCCATAACCTATGTGTTAAAAATAAATGAAGCACCATTCTAACCAACTGAAGAGGTATTTAAGCAACACTAACGCATGTGCAAAAGCAAAACTATAACTACAAAAAACTAATAAACTATACAAATAATAAACTATACAACAATAAAAATTAATGTGCAACTAACTACAAAAAAACATAAAAATAATACTTAAGATTCTCAATGTTTTGTTTCAAAAACAAAACAATATCGAAAAAGTAAAAGAAGTGTAAGTAAAACAATACTTAAGTAAAAAATACATCACATCACTTAGAGTGAGTTCGATTATTAACTCTCTTCTTGCGAGAACGACGACGCCTTCAGTTGTGCTTAGCACGTTTGCCAAACATGTAACCCTTCCAGCGTTCGGCCGTTTGTGATATTATCGGATCACTATCGATAGTAGCAAGGAGCAGCAACTGATTCACATGTGTAGCATGGTAATCCCAGCGCGCAAGATTGGGGGCAACACCTATCGTAAAATACGACGTAGAAAATAGACATGACGACGTATTGAAACTATGAGACTTACCTAGACTTAAATGCCGTAAGTCATAGCTAGTGCCCGACCCAGTGTCGTACAGCAGTAGCATCTTTTTAAGTGATAACATCCCCTGATTGAACAATTTTCCTGCTTCCCGTGCAATTGAAGCGGGAGCGGTTGAGTTCAAGTCGTATAGTCCAAGCAGAGAATAAATGAATCCATTCAGAACGAAAGACGCTGGGGTCGTGGGGTATTCCTCATACCTAAAGCAAATTAAATAAATATTTGTTTTGCTTTATCGCCATAAGAAATTCTTACCAATTATATTTATCCATGAACTGCGCCAGAACGCCACCATCTTTCGAAGGAATGCGATAAGGTCTCAGACCCAAGGCAGCTGCCTTCAGGAAACGTTTGTCGCCACCCGAATGCCAATAGGCTCGAGCTAGCACCGAGATGGCGTGTCCTTGGCCCATAGCCGAAAGCCAACCGGATTTCAATTCGACAAAACCGTTTAAGGCGCGCTTAACTGGATTTGGCCAGCCACCAGTTTTCATATTCTGATTATTCACAAACCATTCGGCGGCATCGTAGAAATGCGCGAGATGATCGTATGTTGAAAGTGTTATGTTATCGAAAAATCCAATACCCAGAAATGATATCGATACGACTTTCAACTCGCTGCGCTTTATTTTCACCGTCGATTTCTTATCGCTAGCAATGCCTTTTTGCACATCGATAAGCAAATCGCGGGTCAAGTGGCGCCATTTATTCACAGCTGCGCTTCCAAGCCCATAATATATATTATCTTCCTGTACACTAATCACCAAATCGGCTAGTATGTAATATACGTTGTAATTGTGTTTGGTTTCCCGATTCTGCAAAGTGATAATGAGACTACTGCTATTAGTCACCATCAACAAATCGATACTGAGCACAAGATCAAGTGTATGATCAACATTGACACTGATAGCGCTCTCAAAATCGATTGCTGTCTCAAACTGAATCACGCTGGAATTGAATTTTGGATGCCAGATGCGAGTGAGATTGCTGGACTTCGGAGTCGTCCAATCCGCTTGATTAATATCAGCATCTTCGATTATCTGCAAATAACAAAATAATTTATCTACAACTCTATAATGAGAAATTATGGAAAACTTACCTTTATCCTGGGCTCAGGCTCAGTCAGATTCTTGCTGTAATGCGATAAAGCGAATTGTGCAATTTGAGTTGGATAAAAGTAGCCACGCTTCTCCCACTGCGTGCTTATGGGAACTCCTTCTGCTGCGCTGATGCATTTAACTCGATCACGAACTTCCACATTATAGTTTTCAAAATACATGAACAAACCGCGAGCGTCGTATTTGCCTTTGGGCAAGTTCACCTTAGCATTGCTGTGTGTCCAATTGAACTTGGTCACTTGATTTTCCCCCGTCGCCAGTGATCCCGATACTTCAAAGTAGTTGCGCAAAAAGGAGAAAGGCACGTACACTTCATCGGCAGCGTCCCGTTTGCAACGAACACTGTATTCCTGGTTTATCAAACACTCGATGTCCTGTAGCTCTGTTGTGGACGCAGATGCCAAGCTATTGCCATTTCCTTCGACATCATTACTGTTGACATCGACATAGAGACGACGATCCCAACGCTTGACGAGCTCATGGGGAAATGTGAAGTCCGAACATCGCATATACACGGCAAACGTAATCACAAGAACCGCGACAGACAGGAAGAGTAAAACAGCTTTGAGATTGAGACGCATTATAAAGAAAAACAAAGGTTCTCGCTGAAATGGTAAGAAATTTGAAACCGAATAAATAAATAGTACTTGATATAATTGTAAACATGTAAGACTAAAAGGTAAATGTAACAAACAATAAATGATAAATGAATTGCCAACTGATCAAGCTCATACTTTATATTCTATTATATTTGTTCCTCACGTCTTCAGGTTTCTAATGCGAATGATTCAAGAAACACATATACCGCAGTTTAAATAATATTCGCACTATGTGGTCAATTAAATACTAATTAAATTTCATGGGACTTCAATTAATGAAATTCATGTGAGTTCCAGGTCAAAATACGATGTTGAAGTATTTACGATATGTTGCAAATGGTTGCAAGGAGATTAAAGGGCTGTTCGAAGAAACAGAATTGAACCCAAGGAAACAGGTAGACGACAGGTAGCAAGAGTTTCAAAAGGAATGAATGGACCACAGATATGAAGATCAGTTTAGATGTAATCTATATGAGATAATTAGGTTTTTGTTTGTCTTACCTTTGCATTCAATTTTCTATGGTGGCAATTGTTATTCTTGGCGGCGGCGGCAGTTGGCTTCTTTAATGTGACCCCGACCGATGGATTCGGTTTAGCAGCCCCATCAAAATTGGCAGACATTGGTTGAAATTTCCAAATTTCTTTGATTCAGTTCTTTTTTTTTATTTTAGTATATCAATGCTATCGAAATAAGCTCAGAGCATTTAATATAGAAAAATTTTCGATGGTGCTCCGCCAGCAGCTTTTACCAAATTTCCTTTCTAAGTGCAGAAAATCATGGAATTTCTTTGAAATTGCATTTTCCAGCTACTTTCTTCTTCGATTTGGAAATAGTTCAATTCATAATACTTTCTTCTTGATCACAACAAATTCAAACATTTTTTTACAACACAATTTTATTTGGTCACAAATTTTAACTTCATATTTGTGTTTCATCTTCTTCTATTTAACATAGAAATGTATTGTGCATTTAACTAACTTATATCTGTAGACCACATATCACTGTTGTTATTAAATTTTTTTGATAATTAAAACGCGGAATTGTTATTTTTTAGAAGGTGAAAAAATCGTGCGATTGAGAAAATTCTTTTGCTGCTTGTGTTGGGCGCAGATGATTTTGACAGCTTCTTGTTTTTGTAAACGCACCTCTACATACTGTGAGTGTGTTGGTGGTACACAATTGTTGCCACATCGAAAAATACCAACATCGTTCTTTTGAAAAATATTAGCACAGGGAGGAAATGTACAATATTTTACAAATGAGTGGCACCACTGGATAAAAGAGAGTATTTTTGGTTTGCCTCTCTCTCACTCTTGTTGTCGATATCGCTTTTTCGATTACTACTATTCTAAACATTACAGCGGTTGATAATTCCCACCCACCCCCTTTGCGAGGATTATTTATACTATTGATTAGGAAAGAAATGTCAAAAAAATCTCGTCAACTGTTGTAGAAAATGTTCGTTCGTCGGTAGCTGGATTAAATTTAGTTAGTTAACATATTAAAAATTATGCCGATGTTGTTGTGTTCTTCAAGAAATCTGTGCATATGTGTTTTTGTTTTGATTTTGCATTTATCTTTTTGCTTTTGCTCCAATGGAGATCGGACACAATTCTTTCGGAATTGTCGCGAGAATTGCGAGCGGACAAATTGTTCTGCAGGTAATTATCTACGATTACAATTGGTTCGATTATCACCAATGTGACAAAAACAACGAACTATTATTCAGATGGCTTAGATATCCAGGAGCAGGCGGTGAAGTATTATCAGCAGACCGCGTTTGATCGATTGCTTCAGTGGAGCTGTGCCGATGAATGTCAGTATGGATGCATGTGGCGAACAGTGGACGCCTTCGTGGACCGTGGCTGGCAAGTTCCACAGTTCTATGGGAAAGTGAGTATCGAGGTCTAATGGCATCGAACACTCCTTAATACATTTAAATTTCTAGTGGCCTTTCATTCGATTGTTGGGCCTGCAGGAACCGGCCTCAGTATTATTTTCCATTTTGAACTTTTTGGCTCACGTCAAAATGTTGCGCAAGTTTCGACGTGAAGTCCGTCCCGACAGTCCCTGCTTCAAGCTCTGGCATGTCTTCTCAATGGTTCGTAAAGGAAATCATATGAAAACGCTTGTCTATTATCTTCTTAATATGTAGGTTTGTCTCAACGGTTGGATTTGGTCGACGATATTCCATACACGCGACTTTCCCCTCACTGAATTATTGGATTATGCATTCGCTTACTTCATGGTCCTCGCCACACTCTACTGTATGATCATGCGGTAAGTTTAAACTCGAATATTCATTAAAGACATTCATTAGCTTATCCCATATTTCAGTATGATATACAAATATTCTCTTATATTACGCGGACTGTTGACTTTGATATTCCTTTCATTTTATTTGAATTACTTTGCCTATTTGAGTGTTGGGAAATTTAGCTACTCCTTCAATATGACTACAAATATTGCCACGGGTAAACATAAATATTTAAACATTTAATTTTATTTGTTAAATATTTTAATTTATTTTTACAGGATTACTTTCTGCAGTTGGTTGGCTGCTGTGGTGTTTTGTTGTTCGCAAACAACGTCCTTATTATAAGAAAATGGTGCGTTTTTATTTTCTATTTGGTCTCTCAATGAGTCTGGAATTACTCGACTTTCCACCAATATTTTGGTTATTCGACGCTCATGCTCTTTGGCATTTCGCCACGGTACCTCTGTGTTATATATTTTATAGGTATGTAAGAAATACTTTTTAAACCTTTTGCAGAATTTAAAATGTTTATATATCTAGTTTTGTGATTGACGACTGCAAGACGCTGCGCAAGGAAAAAATGCTTCAAGATTCCAATTTCAATAAGGAAATCTAAGAAATTTGCGATCTATGTATGCAACGAATGTCTCCATTCCAATGATAAGAACTAAGTTTTATGATTTAAGTAGAAAATGTAATTCCTCTTAAGCAATAATTAAATAAAATGCGCCATAATTAAACATAGAAAATTAACATAAACACCGAGGTTACATTTGTCCACATTGTGAAATGGTTACAGGCAGTTTTGGTTTGTTGTTTGGCCCTGTCGGAACATTTTCAATTTTCCTCATGATCAGTAGGCCGTCCAAAACTCGTCCGAATACAACGTGTTTACCGTCGAGAAAATTACATTTCGCACATGTAATGAAAAACTGGCAACCATTTGTGTCCTTTCCGCTATTCGCCATCGCAAGCAGACCGGGAGAATCGTGTTTCAGTGTGAAATTCTCATCGGGGAAGGTGCCGCCATAGATGCTCATAACACCAGTGCCATCGCCCTGAAAACAGTACCGTTAATTCCGCAATTTGTAGTATTTGGGGTCCTCACTTACATGGACAAAGTCACCACCCTGGATCATGAAGTCCTTGATGACCCTGTGGAAGCTGGCACCCTTGAAGCCCATCGGAACTCCGTCGGGCCGATATTCACCAGTACAAAATTGACGAAAGTTTTCAGCGGTTTTTGGTACTGTATCGGCAAACAATTCAAAGATCATGCGCCCGATTTCCTAAACGAAAATAAAGTTAATTTTTTATAAATAGGATGAGTTTACTCCAAAAAACACACCGTCGTTCCCACTGCAATATCAAGAAACACAACCGGATTATTTGCATTGCGCAATTGAGCCTGAATTTGATTCCAAGTCGGCATAGTTTATTATTTTTATAATATATTATTTATATATTTTTAACAAACTTTTTTTTAAATTAGTGAAATTGCGCTGGCGGAATTTTTTTGTTTATATTTTCTGACGTTTACGTTTCATGTGCAAAATTGAGTGTCATTTGTTGCCGGTTATTTTAGTACAGCGGTTAATGCAAACAGCGTTGCATTTAATCTGTAGAAATTAAAACAATTAATATAAATATTATTTGCATATATATATATTTCTATACAAAAATCTAAAATTTTAAGTTAAGTTATAAGTTCATTCTGTATTTATATGAAATTTAATTTTAGTTTACTATCACAAATCATCTATTGGTTTAATGAGTACTGTTTTTTTAGATGTAGTATGTTTTTCCCTCCAAGGATCTACGAATCGGAGAACCTTCCCTGTAGTTTTAGTATTTGTTGTTGTTGTGTTTTTTTGTTTACGTTGAGTTATGGAAAGACGTCAAAAACAGCTGTTTAGTTTTGTTGCACGTGAAGGAAAGTTGTTTACTTTTGAAGTTTCAATTGAAATAAATTATTAATAAATAACTTTTTTTATTTTGTGAATAGTTTTACAAATAGTTGTTTAATATCGGTGAGTAATTAAATTATATCAGTCATTAGTTATGTATACAAATTATTAATGTGACGGTGATTTGTGTCTGTGATTTGAGCAAGAGACGTCCAAACTTTGCTACGCATACGTTAAATAAGAAATTAGCAACATGTTAAAATAGGTTTTAATGCGATTCTGTGATAATTAAACAATTGGTTCTTAAGACTATATTCTATTCAAAACGCCTGAGTGTTTTTATTCCAAACATTTTGTCTTGACGATGTGGATTTAGCCAAGCTTCATCAACCAGATTATAATACATATTGTAAAACATTGCATATTTTATAGAGCACTCATTAGTTGTTGCCCGCGATTCTCAATGATCTATATGTATTACCCATTATAATTATTTTTATAAAATATTAAATTTCAATAAAAAATATCGTGTAGGGAATTCCCAGAAAAAATTGATCAGATCTTGATCAAAAAGTATTCTACAACAATTACAAGGTCCTAGAAATTTAACCATAGAAATTCCTATAAACAATTGATAATTTCTTTATCTTGATAAAAACAGTTTAATACAACAATTATTTGTTCTAATGCATCATGGAAACCACATAAAGAATCACAAAGCTATTCCCAGAAAAGAAGATTGTTCTTCATCTTGATCAAAACAGTTTTCTACAATAATTACAAGCTCCTAGAATTTCAAGCATAGCAATCGCATAACAAATTGATTTCACTGGAAATCTGTCTTCTATCCATCTATCTATTTAGCTTTGCAATTGACCACAATCAGATGGAGATGTTTTTGAACAAACATCGACAACTGCTTTTCGAATCGATGAAACTCAAAGTGTATTTGTTTTCACATAATATTTACTCTTTCTTTATTGGCGTTCAGTGGTGCAAATAAATAAACATTTGTTCTATGAAATTCATAAATATTCAAGATGTACATATGGAAATGAATACAAAAAACGACTCTGTTCAAAATTGAATGCAATGAAATTAGGAACATGAGACATGACGTGACACGGTAATGAAAAGATGAAAGATATTAGCAATAGCAATAGGTCCAGCCCCTGCCGAACACAACTAATTTATAGTAAAACCTATATTATTAATACTAGCAAACATATCATTAAAAAATAATATTAACAATAGTAAATAGGAATAAGGAATAATAATAAATAAAATAAAAATAATTTAAAGAGAAGTTTTCGAGGTAATAATTCGAAATCAAAACCCAAATCAGCCTTCGGTTCAGTTGCTCGCCTCGTCCGTATCGACGTCGGCGATCCCTTTCAATTTGTTCGACTGATTGTCGGCGGTGGCCTTGAGGAAACTCTGCAACATGGCATTGGAATCGACGACCAGAATCGGTGTGCAACCGTCCTTCAGATGTTCGCTCTGGCTCTCGTACATCTCGCGCGATATGCTGCGTGTGAAGGAGAAACGCATCGATTTGGTGCGGGTGAGCTTCTTCTTGATCGGTGGCTTCGTGGTGACCGGCTGTGGCTCCGAATTGACCTTCTCGACGGTCTTGTCGTGTGTGGGTGGCAGTGAGACGATTTCCAAATTGACATCGCGCAATATGTCCTCGGCGAAGCTCTTGATGTCGGCCCAGGCATCGACTGTAACGAGAGAAAATAAACAAATTATAGTTTTCAATCCTCTTGTTGGTCGGTTGTATGTCTGTCTGTCTGTCCTACTCACCAATATCCTTCTCGGTGGCGTGCTCGTATGTGACACAAAAGCGTATCACGTACTTCCCGCTGACCATCGAGGGAATCATGTGCATCCTACCCGAGTGATTTATCTGAGCCAACAGTTCTTGATTGTATTTATCGGCAGCTCTGAAATTGTATGAAGTTATTGTTATTGAAATGAAATGATCACAATTAACTCGAACTCACCTCATGCGGAAGCAGACGAGTCCCAGATGAACGTCGTTTCGCACCTCGAAGCGTTCGTCCTTGCGGACGAGCATCTCGAATTTCTTGGCCAACGCCATGTGATTGCGAATGTACGACTGAAGGCCGATGATGCCGTACGAACGGAAGACAAACCACAGTTTGAGAGCGCGGAAGCGACGACTCAACGGGATGCCATAGTGTCGATAATCGATGGCCTTATCGTGTTCGTGTTGCAAATACAGCGGATTCACATTCAAAGCGGTCTTCAGACTCATCACGTCGCGCACCCACATCGCAGACGTATCGAAGTTCGTGAGCAGAAACTTGTTGGGGTTCGTATTGAAGGAGTCCGCATACTCGAGACCCTGCGAGAAGACGCGCATCTCGGGCAGAATGAACGAGTTGCCGGCATAGGCGCCGTCGACGTGAAACCAAATGCTCGGGATTTCCTTGCACACCTGCCCGATCTCGGTGAGATTATCGAAGGCACAGGCGCCCGTTGTGCCCACTGTGGCGACGACAAAGAACGGCGTCAGGCCGGCGTTGAAATCATTCTGAATCGTTTGGCGCAACAAATCGACTCGCATCCGCCCATGCGAATCGGCCTCGATGATGCGCAATTTGACGAGCGCCATCTTGGCCGCTTTCTCCACCGACGAATGGGCTTCCTTGCTAGCGTATGCGATCAGATGGGGCAGGAAGACGCTCTCATGGATTTCCGAATTGAGACCCTTCAGCTTTTGGATGGCACGCGATCGAGCGGTGATCATGCACACGAGCGTGCACTCGGAGGCGGAGCCTTGAAGAGCGCCGCCACCCCGACTGCCGGGCACATCGGTGATGAAGGCCTTCGGCAGACCGAGTGCTTTCGCATACCAATCGAGCACGATCGTCTCGAGTTCTGTGGAAGCGGGACATGATGCCTGCAAAAGGAACACAAGCGGAAAATGTGGAACACCATTAGCTCATTGTTCTCTCTCTCTCTCTCTCTCTTAAAAAATAACTGGAACCTGGAATAGATTTCGGTTCGTTGTGATGAAACTCACCCATGAGAATCCGATCGAGCCGATGGCACTGCTCAGCATATCGCCGAGGATCGAGGGGAACGAGTTGCCCGACGGGAAGTAGGCGAAGAACTTGGGGTGATTCCAATGGACGACGCCCGGCATCACCTTCTTCTCGAAGTCCTCCAGGACATCTGCGAATTTCTCCGGCTTCAAGGGAGCCTCGTCTGCAAGTGAAAAACGACAACGATAATGAGTTGAGAAAAAGAGTTGAGTTGATCAAAAAGTAGTTGATGATTCGCGGCCAAAATATTTACTCCTCGATCGGCGAACGGTTCCGCCCCCAAACACGCCCCCCCCCACCTCCACCCACAGCCAGGGCCGATGAGTAGTTCTTTAACAACTCAATTAGCACGTTGCCAATTGAACAGACAGCTAATCTATGGCATTATTTATAACAAGCAAGAAATCTTTTTTGTTTTTGCCAACAAAAAAATACTATTTTGTTTAGCTTAACAAAATAAACTACTTCTGGACAACAAAAACACCGAAAAAAAATCTTTTGAACAGCAAAAACATTAAAAAAAAATCTACACTCCCGAGTAACAAAAAAAAAACAAAACAAATAAATTTCATTTGAAAAAAAAACAACGAAATATTTAGAAAAAAAATAAAGAAATATTTGGAAAAAAAACAAAAGCTTTGAAATATTTGGAAAAAAAAAAAAAGAAATATTTGGAAAAGTTTTGCGATTCGGGGAAAAAAATCTGATGGACTAATTTTTTTTTTATAGTTTCTGATGTTTTGAGTAATCGGTACCATTCATACGGGAATTGAGTACTTATAGTTGTTTTTTTTTTTTTTTTTTGTAGTACTTCTCCTTGTCCCACCTCTTGACGCATTGTTTGCCGTGTGTTGTTTCGTCACTTGCGCCGAGTCACTCACTCACTCACTCACTTTTATCCTCGACGAAGTTTACACGCGTTTCTGCTCGTGGTGGTGGCTCTTGACGTGCGTGGGTCGGTCGGTCGGTGTCGGTTGTGTACATCGAAACACTCAACGTACGCCCATTGTTTGCCCACTGTTTTCACCGTCACACACCATTCAGAAATCATCGTCAACTACTGATCTTTCTCTCCCCCTCCCCACTCCTTTCGTTATCTTTGCTCTTACCTTCAACAAATAATCTTCGTTTCATAATTTGATTATGAATATTCATCTTTTACCGCCCACCCATTGGTGAAACATTGAAATTCCTTTTCTCTTGTTTATGATTAATCAATGTTAACTGTTTTTAACTGAATACTAAACATCAAGTGATTATCATCATTTGTTTTTTCCCTACTTAATAGGGCTAATTTATCAAATTATGAAGTCTTTTAATTAGTGACCAACAAGTGCTTGTGAAAAATCACAAAACTCGTGTGTTAATATTTCTCACATTGACTGTAAGTTTTGCATGTTGTTGTTATCGGTGGGTTTTTTTTGTTTTCGTTTTCGTTTAATTTTTCTTGTTGAAATTTTTTTGTTTTCGTTAAAATTTTTTTGTTTTCCTTTAAATCAAGGTGCCTGTCGGTGTTTCAGTTAACTTTTTGGAAAATGTTTTGAGAATGTTTGGATTTGCGTTTAAAATGTTTTGGCATTTTATCGATCGATCCCACGATTGTGGCTTCTTCGCTCTTACCACACTCATTGCACATGATTTTTAATTGTTTGGTTTTTTTTTTCAATTTTTGTTTACTCGATTTTCGTTGATTTTAATACTAATCCCGAGCAAAATGTACAATTTGTAATTATAAACTTTTCAATCGGAATGAGTAGAGAGAATTTCGATACAAGTTTAATTTCAAATCAAAGAAAAAAATTAAAATTTATTCTACAAAGTTCTAGAATTTTTTTTTTTCATTTATATAAAATTTTGTTTAATTAATTTATTGAACCAATTTATTTTTTAATTAAATTCGAATTCATTTTCAATGAATACCAACCTGGCAGAAGGTTTTTCAAATATCCTGGATCCAATGTTGGCGCCACATCTCGTTGCTCAATATTTTGCGTATAATCGCAAATGTAATCGATCATGTCTTTGCCATGTTTTCTAAATTCCTCGACATTCATTTTAACTGATTTTCCGTTTAATAGTTTATCTTTGTAAATAATTTCAATTTTACAAAAAACACTTGTTGTTCACAATCCTTAAATTGTTCCACTTTGATATTCAATTTTTCACTTTGAATCTCCACGATTGAGTATTTAAAATGTTTTATTTTATATTAAATTTTATTGTTCAAGACACAGATTTCTTATTCATCCCTTAGATGTTCACGTTATTGCCTTATCTCGAATACGTCGACGTTACGACTTCCGTGGCGCGAATGGTTTGATCTCTGCGGAACTCTTCGCCTTTATAACAAAGATTCTCTCTCCGCTGACTCGTTTGCTCTCGTTTTAGCTTTCTCTCTCTCTCTCTCTATACCAGGCCGGCTAAGGCCGAGGATCCAACTCTCTCCCTCCCTCTCTTTCTCTCTCTCTTTCTACACACACTTTGTTCGGGCCGATCCGATCGGTCACCTGTATTAATTTCAGCTCTGATATTGGACCATTTGATTCGCTCTCGCTCTGGAGCGTTCTCCAGTCTCCATCGGTGGATTGGAATGGAATCCCCATAATCTCGGCTCTCGGGTATGTCGTATGAGGCACAGGGCATGAATGGGGAATCCGTCATTAAAAAAAAATGGGTGATGGAATATTTTATATTGATGATTGTCGTTGCCAGATGTTAGAGAGCAGTAACCAGAGGAAAGAGAGTAGAGTCAGATTTGTAGTTTCCCTCATTTGTGGAAGCATTGCATTGTTTAAACAATGTATAATTCCTATTCCGATAGAGAATTCGTTAATGTAATAGCTTTTAATTGTCTTGTGAGAACTCTCGTCTGGAGTTTTGCCACGGGTGGTTTTCCCCCAAAGGGGGTGTGTCTCGGGTTGAGAATCGTTTGTTTCTCCCCCCAGTTGTGAGCCCTAGGTTCATTCATGCTTGGAATTTTTTTCAACCAGACAATTGTGGATCTAATTTTGTACAGATCACGAGATCGATTGCGGGAATTGTTTCTTAATAGATAAATTAATTACTATTGCTCATGAACTTTCTATATGGGGGAATTTTGTTTCTAATTTGCAGTCTAATTTATAACATGTAGAAGTTCGATGTGAATCAACACGATGAGTGATGCAATAACGTTACTAATGACAATATAATTTGAAAAATTACGATAATTTATGTTGAAAATAAAATTGAAAAAAAAATAAAATATTTGTCATAAAGTACAATTTTGAAAATTATACATTTTTATTTAACTAAAATTTAAAAAACGTTAAAAAAAAAAATAAAGACAAAAAATTTTAAATTTAAAAATATTTGCCATAATATACAATTTTTAAAATTACACTTTTTTATTTAACTAAAATTTAAAAAATGGTTAATAAAACAAATTTAAAAAAAAAAATTTAATTTTAAAAATATTTGTCATAATATACAATTTTGAAAATTACATATTTTTATTTAACTACAATTTATAAATCGGTGAATAAAAAAAATTAAGAAAAAATTTAATTAAAAAAACAATTAAATTAAAAAAATGTTGATTAAATAAAATTTTTAATAACAAAAAAAAATGTTATTTAAAAACCAATTTTAAATAAAAACAAATTTTAAAAAGCAAAAAAAAATTAATATAGAAAACATTAATTGAAAAATAATTGTAATTTTAAAATTTCCAAATTATTTGAATTGAAAACAATTAGACCGATTTTTATCATTTATTTTTATATTTATAAACATTTTTATTTCATTGTACTCAAGGGTCAATGTTGGTTTAAATGTATCAATTAACTATGAACTCAATAAGTAATTAAGACCAGGGTATTGCATGGAATCCCCAAATCTTTCGTCAGTCGGCATGCAAATATTCACAGTTATCTAAAAAATAAAAATAAAATTTAAACTTGAAAACAAAGAGAGAGGGAAACAACAAGAAAGAGAGAGAGATGGAGAGAGAGCAGTTAAAAATAAAGCTTGCCTAAGCGTCGGCGAAATTCTCTATTTGCGCTTAATATGAAGATCGCGTGAATTTACAGACGCGTGTCTTGCGATCGCTTGTAATTAATTAGCGAATTTAAGCTCTGGATTTTATTGCTGTTGTTCATTGCTGCTATTTGGGCTATTTCACCATAAGTGGCCAAAGATCGGAGCTCAGTAAACGATCGATGTCACGTATGTAGTTCACATAAAAAAACTAGGTACAAATTCAAAGGTAAAACAACAACACAAAAAACCATCACTGCGAACTCTTTGTCGATGATTGACGGCGGGTGTTTTTTTTTTTTTTTGGCATTGTCATCAGTCAGGCGGCCGACAGGCATCGGACACTAAATAATCAAATGATTATTAAATTTGTGGTCACTACGGCACGTGAGTCTCTTAATTGCCGCTAATATATTAATTATTATTGTTGTTGTTGTTGTTAACCAATGAATTATATAATTTGAACATCTGTGATCGGGGGAAAAAAATATTAAATAAATAACAAACTACGTTGGCAAAATCAAACAATTTCGTACCTCGATGATAATCGATGGTAGGTTGGATGGATGGATGGATGGATGTTGAAGGTATTGAAAAAAACGAAACGTATGCGGATCTCACATTCGATGAAATCCCAGATTTTGCATTACATCACGAATGTGTTTTTGGTCGGCACGATTTCCACTTCGAACCTTCCCAAAAAAAAAAAAAAACCACCCATATCATCTATTGACTCTGGCCTTAAGTATATTTAATTGTCTAGGTTCTGGATCTGTGCTTCAGTTCAAGCTGGTTTCATTAGTATCTGAACCACACACACACATAAACAATGAAGAAATTTCGCAGATCAATGCTAACGAATTTGGCACATTTTTTCTCTAAAATCTTTGGTATTTTTTTCTCTAATATATTTGGTATTTTTTCTCCAATATATTAGGTATTTATTTTTCTTTTATTTTGTATTTTTTCTCCAATATATTTTATATTTTTTCTCTAATATATTTTATATTTTTTCTCTTATTTTGTATTTATTCTCCAATATATTTTATATTTTTTCTCCAATATATTTGGTATTTTTTCTCTAATATATTTGGTATTTTTTCTCCAATATATTTGGTATTTATTTTTCTCTTATTTTGTATTTATTCTCCAATATATTTTATATTTTTTCTCTAATATATTTGGTATTTTTTTTCTCTATTATATTTGGTATTTATTTTTCTCTTATTTTGTATTTTTTCTCTAATATATTTGGTATTTTTTTCTCCAATATATTTTATATTTTTTCTCTAATATATTTTGTATTTTTTCTCTTGTTTGGTATTTTTTCTCTAATATATTTGGTATTTTTTCTCTAATATATTTAGTATTTATTTTTCTCTTATTTTGTATTTATTCTCCAATATATTTTATATTTTTTCTCCAATATATTTGGTATTTTTTGTCTTATTTTGTATTTTTTCTCCAATATATTTTATATTTTTTCTCTAATATATTTTGTATTTTTTCTCTTGTTTGATATTTTTTCTCTAATATATTTTTTCTCTAATATATTTTTTCTCTAATATATTTGGTATTTTTTCTCTTATTTTGTATTATTTCTCTAATATTTTTGGTATTTTTTCGCTTGTTTGGTATTTTTTCTCCAATATATTTGCTTTTTTTTTTGCCTCTAATATATGATCATCTTCTCTTCTCCATACCATTACCATACAATATAATGACACCCTTTGTCGGTGCGAAGTTCAAAACAAGCCACGATGGAAGTTCCGGGGGATTCACAGACGACGACTTCGATGTTTGACGAGACACGAAGCGAATCATTTTGCTATGGATCAATGTCGTTTGAGTTAAGGCCTGGTGGTACCTGGCTGTGACGTGAAATCACATGCCATCTCATCATCTGTTTGAGTTTGAGAACTGGGAGAACTTTCGTCCGTTCGGCCGAATGAGGGGCGTGTCGTTTTGTATTATTTTAGACGGTAACAGAACTTGACCGACTTCCGCAACACCGTCGTCGTCGTTGTCGAAATGATTGCAATGAATGAATGTATTTAATCTATTTTTGGCAACCACTCTTCGGTTTACGATCAATTGATCAGTTCTGTACGGCGATCGTGTCAATAGACGCGTATTCACCTCCATCTCTCTCTCTCTCTCTCTCTCTGTCTGAATGAGTGTGTGTGTTTGAGTGTAGTGAATTGATCGTGATTTAATTTGGCATTAAGTATGGGAAGTCTATCGATGGTTGCTACTGCTCGAAGATCGTTGATGACTCACGGCAAAGGTATCAACGACGGCGGCATCCGACGGCGGCGACTGTTGCTATTGCTGTTGTATTGTTGTTGCTGCTGTGTTTGTGATCGGCGACATGCTGCGATCTCGCATATCATTATTGTTATACATAAATACAAGTATCTCTCCATGGTGATTGTTTTGTTTTTGTTAAGTCATGTTGATGTTACCACCACCACCACCTACCTTTTCGCATACGTTGTGGACGAAATTTTTGTTGTTGCCATTTTTTTTTCTCTCTGGGTTTTATTCCATTTTATTTTTTTTGTATTCAGATTTTTTTTTTGTATTCAGATTTTTTTTTGTATACAGATTTTTTTTTGTATACAGATTTTTTTTTTGTGTATAGATTTTGCTTTACCCCGTCGTATTTTTCTCTCTCTCCGTCTCTCTGTTTGACTTTCATTCATGTGAGCTTGCAGAAACTTCGATGACGTCGTGTGGCTATATTTAAAATTGAGTTTACACGGTCACACTTTGGCATGCTTGAGGTTTCCACTCGTCTTCGCCGTCATTTGCTGCCGCTGTGTTGGTTGTGTTTCTTTGTGATGGTGGTGGTGGTGGTTGTGGATGTTGGTCGGTGATTTTTTTCTACCGGCAAGAGCTTGAGACAACCGGGCAAGAGTTTGAGACAACCGGCAACAGCCGAGACAACTGAAACCCCACCGGTTCCCTTCACTCCATTTGCTCGCCGTTGGAGACAGAGACTCGTCTGATCGGTCGTTTGGATACTACTTTGGCCCACCCCCATGATGACTCCCAAGATCTTTCGTTGTATTCTCTTGACAACCGGCGTTTTTCTCTGTCTTTGACTTTGCACCGTCACGTAGAACTCCTCCTGCTGACGTTGTATTTAGCATAAATATTTGTGATTATTTAAATTTTCAACATGGTCTTATCGCTCGAAGGTCTGGCTTAGTTTGATCAACCTTTGGTATACGGTTTATCTCCCCACCCCTTCTTTCTTTTATTGTGAAATTATCAAACTAATATTGTTGGCCTACCAAAGTGAAGTACTGTTGGCCTAAACTTATGAAATAGTTAAAGACTATATTAAAAATTTAGTATTTTCTAATTAAGTGTTTTTTGATTCCTTCTGGATTTCTTCAGTTTCTTCACTTGTCATGAGAGAAAAAGAAAAATATTTGTATTTTTTTCAATCAATCAATCTGTTTTTTTGTTAGATAATTTTTTTTAATAACAATCTTGATTAGCTTAGTTGGTTTTTTAGGCTCAAAAGCAATTGGTTTAATCAGATGTTTTGACTTTTTCGATATTCATTCGATCGTTTATTTACAAATCTACCGCTCTGGCAACCTTTTCCATCCACTGCATCAGTCCATTCACTCCATGATGATGATGATGATGATGATGGGCACGAGTGGCTATTTTCATTTGTGATCTTGACTTTGTAAATAAATGTCTGATCACCGCGGCGATCAACACCGACCGATCAGTGATCCGATCAACAACAACACCACGAGTATTTGCCATATTTTCAAAAATTTTGCCAAAATTAGAATATTGTTTATTTTCCCCTAGCCAATAATAATGTTCTAACAATAAAATCCTTTACTTTACTTTTACTTGAGCGTCAGACCGTGGTTATTCGTCATACTGGAATATTTAAAACTGCTCGAAGACGAGGAAAGTGTGTATTTTTAGCCCAATTTCATTATTTATTATTTTCATTCTATTCTCTTCTCTTCTCTTCATTTATTCTCTTTATTTCGAGCGGAACTGTTTTGCGATAATTAGTCTTTAGCGGGGAAAAAAGTGCGAGTGTGTAAAGATTATAATAAATATTTGGGAGTGGGTGAAAAACGTGGTGGTTTTTCCGAGGACGAGATCAATTTGGAAGATGACAAAGGTGAAAAATATTCACTCGATGAATAAAAATATTAATTCCAATAGGGAAAATATAATGGGGTCTAGTCTAAGGATATCGTCTCAATGTGGCCAACAGATTCTTGTTGTTGTGATTGTCTGCTGGACTCCTCGAACTCTTGCTAAACTCGCGTTTCTTCTCCAACTCCTTATCGAGACCCTTCTCCAAGATCTTCTGGAACTCCTTGTCGCTCTCCTTCGAGAAATCCTTATTGATATCGAAATTGGTCCTTTGCAAGAAATTCCTATCGAAATCATCGATATCGAATTTATACGTCAGCTTCGGCATATTCTCCGCATCCGTTTTGCCCCGAAAGAAACCCAAAAACTTGTCCTTCATGTTGCTGAGGAAGCCGGCCGTCTTCGCTGGACATTCGCCGACGCCGCCCAGAACGGAGCCGCTGACGACTGTCGGACTGGCCGAAGCCGACGAATCACTGCCCAACGTCGCAGATTGGAAAATGTTGTCGCGTTGCTTGAGCACTTTACCAACCGATGGCAGCCCGTTGTCCGCCGCCGCCGCCGCCTCCTCCTCCTCCACCTCTTCATCCGCCACGCCCTCATCCTCGTTCGGTCGTGCCGCGATCAACTTCACATCGAACGATGAGCGGCGCTGCGACGAGGCCGGAATGTAGCCACGTTTCTGCAGGTACATGATCGGTGATTGCCAGTTGTCGCGAAGCTCACGGATCAGGTTGCTGTACGATTGGCCGGCGTCGTCGTAGGCGCTGTGTTGTTGCTGCTTCCTCTTGGCCGGCATGCAACAGATCGTGGCCACAACCGACAGCAGGACGGCCACAAGGAACCTGCAATCGATGAGAAGTCCATCAACATCATCATCATCAACATCATTGAAGATTTGTTTGCGTGTGGAATTAACTCACCAATTTCTGTTACGCATTTTCCTCTTCTTCTCTCTCTTAAATCTGACAAAAAAAATATAGAAAAAATCTATTTGTGTATATGTTTTGTGGAAATGTCAGAATGTCTCACATCTCCAGTGACAACAAGTAGTTCTCATTCTCGGACAAGACGGAGAATTGATCGACGACAGGATCGCGACGCCCACCTACCTGGGCCACCAACAAGTGTGGGCCGCCCCGACTTCTTCCTGCCACAGCCCACATATTACGAATAATTTGCGTACTTGTTCTCAGTTTGTTTTTCCCATTTATTTAAACTTTTTGAGTTTTTTTTTTTTTCTGCAACATTTTCTTGCAACTAACACTAATTCTATATAGATTCATTTGCGTTTAGAATAGAAGCTTTAGCTTTAGCATCACTAACTAGAGTTATTCATATGATGATTGATTTGATTTGATTTGATTTGATTTACTTGAATTTGAATACTTGAAGTTGAGTTTGAATTTGGAAAATTACGCTTAATTAACTAGTGAGACTGATGTCGTCTCGATTGATTGATTGATTGATTGGTCTTAATTCTTTGGCTTTTTTAAATCTATTTGTGATTGGTTCCATTGGTCGGCGAGGAGTTGGAGGCGTAGCCGGAGCCGGAGGATCCCTTGCGCATCATCTGCGGCGATTTCTTCGGCGACTTGAGCATATTGACGAAACTCGGCTCGGGATTCTCGGGCGACGGTGACGACCCGGTGGCCGAGTTGCGACGCGACGTCGAGGGTCGGACATTTGTGTCCAGATGGCGGAATCTGAAACGTGATCAACTTGCGATCAAAAGGGATGAACTTCAATGAGAAAATAGAGATACCTCACCTCAACGAGACGTTGCTGCTCTTCTGGCCGCCCTCGTTGTCGTTGTTGCTGTTGAAGAGAAACGCCAACGGCCACGAAATCCACGAGTTGTGATCGATGGAGGATTGCGTGCGAATGATCGGATTCGAGCCACGTCCACCAGGCTGCTGAGCAACCACAGGCGACGAAACGTCGACCGACATCTTTGGGGTTCCGGCCTTGTTGATGGCCGGATTATAGATCTTCGGATCGCTGACCATGCGAACGAAGAACGAACGTCGTTGGGCCAGTGTCGTGTCCTGTTTCTTCTTGTTGTTGATGATATCGCTGAGTTCGTCGTGTTGCTCCTTCTCCAACAATTCGTTGGCAAAGTCCACGATCACATCCCAAGCATAGTCGATATCATCGTCGGTGGCATTTTGAGCGACGGCACAGAAGCGAATGATGTATTTGTCGTTGACGCTTGCTGGGACCATGTGAATCTTTCCCGACTCGTTGATTGTGCTGAGGAGTTTCTCGTTCAACTTGTCGGATCCTTTGAGCCGGAAACACACAAGACCCAGCTGCCAAGAAGTAGACAAAAGTGGATTCAGCAAAGTGGATTCAGCAAACAATGATGAAGAACTTCCGCTATCGCATTCCAATTCTATTCTTAACTTCGTTTTGGAAAAACCTCAACTTTGATCTTCCAAGAAGTCATCGACTTCCTGTTGTCCCTTCTCCTTCTTCCCCTCCTTCTTCATCTCCCTCCCGCCCACTCATGAGTCTCCGTCATCATTGAGCCATCTCTTTTGCCTTGTCATGATGTTCGTCGGTTTTCTTGGAACTCTTTTTAACTAATTGTCAATTAAATAAGAAACTCACAAGCGGATTTGCGTGGACTTCAAAAGAGAACCACAAGAAAATCAACAATAATAATAATAATAATAATAATAATGAAAAAAAAAATGCGAAACACTTTGTTACGTAGTTAGAGAGAGAGAGAGAGAATGAGAGGGAGAGAGTGAGACAGAGAGAGCGAGAGAGAGAGAAAGAGAGAGGGAGAGTGAGAGAGAAACTTGCTCGCAATCGCTCAAAAAAGTTCAAAACATGTCCAAGGTAATTGCTTGAAAATATTCAGAGTCAAAATATTGACTATTGTAAATACTACATTGTAAATGAACGTGTGACCTCAGTACAATCCCCTCATCCCCCCCCTCTTCTTCTTCTTCTTCTTCTTTCCACCACCACTAACAGCAACAACACACCAACAACAAACCAACAACAACAAACAAACATCCACACTTCAGTCAAGTGGTCGGTCCTCCGAACGAGCTTTATTAATTTCCATTTTTTTCTCCCACTCTCATTCTCTCTCTATCTCCCTCTCGTTCTCTCTCTCCTCCTCTCGTCTTCTCTCTCTCCATATCTCGCTCATTTACTCTCTCCATCTCCCTCTCAGTCACACACACATTGGGTCTCCAGACAGATCTGTCATAAGCAACCGCCGTCAATCGCAATCAATTGAAAGTCAATCAGAAATCTTGACAAAACACTTCAATCATTGATTGCGAGGCTTCGCGAGACAACACGGCGGCATGGTCCAAAGTTGGCTTCAATGTATGGTCTATATTTTGTTGATATGTATGTGGATATGGAAATCAATTGTTGCTATTGTTGTTGTTGTTGTTGGTTGTAACAAGTGGGGCGAAAAAGTGTGTCCTACGTCTACAATTGACTTCTCTGGAAGCGGGGTTGTACAGGGTGTGGCAGGGGTCTTTGTTGAAACATTATAATGGTATATTTTTGGAGTCTTAAATAGAGACGTAATTTGTCTATGACTATTGCTTGGTAAAAATATCCCCATAACAGTTGGTGTGAAGAACCGAATTAGGTGATTTTTTTCTTTTTGTCTCATTGATCTTTTGTTGTTCTTTTTCTCTTAACCTCCACCCCTCAAACCATTCGATCGATCTCACCTTGACTTCATTGCAAATCTCGAAACGTTTATCTTCCAAAACATGCTGTTCGAAACGTTTGGCCAACTCGATATGATGTCTTATATATTGTTGCAGTCCGGATATACCATACGAGCGCAAGACGAACCTGAAAGTATCATGTGAACAAACTATATGAATATAATGACAATAAGTTGAAATATTCGCATACTAATTAGAAATGACCAAAGCAAATCAATAAATTAAACAAAAAAGAAAAAAGTGGTCTTCGTCACGCCTGCTCATCGTTTGGGAATTTGGCGCCAAACGTTCAGATCTTGCGACAAACGTTCAGATCTTGCGGTTATATAGGATTGTATATTTGCATTGAGAGTGTTTTGATTTTGAAGTTTCGACCGATCTCTTCTTGGTCTTTGACGCCGAATAAACGGACGACGGACAGCCGGACGGACAAATGCAGATTGACTGCCTGACAAACCAAATCAAATCAAACCGAAAAAAAAGAGAAGAAATTTTGTTTACATACCATAGTTTCAGCGAACGAAAGCGTCGACTGAGTGGAACTCCCCAATGACGATAGTCGATGGCGGCATCCGAATAGCCGTGTTTCAAATACAACGGATCCACGACCAGAGCTGATGTCAAGCGGATCCGATCGCGCACCCACAACGTTGAACAATCGAAATTCGTCAGCAGCCACTTGTTGGGGTTCGTGTTGAATGAGTCAGCGTATTCGATGCCCTAAAATCCGATTACAGAGAGAGAAGTTCGTTCAACCAATGGAAAACCAAACCAATACAAATTCAAATTATCATCAATATTATCTATTATAATCTATCAGCTTCCATCATCATAAACTATGAACTTTCATCATCATGTATCATAATCTATCATCTTTTATAATCTATCATATTTCATCATATATCATCTATCATAATCTATTAGCTTTCATCATCATATTTCATAATCATAAACTATCATATTTCATTATCATAATCTATCATCTTTCATTATCATAATCTATCATCTTTCATCATCATCTATCATAATCTATCATCTTTCATTATCATAATCTATCATATTTCATCATCGTCTATCATAAACTATAATCTTTCATCATCACGTATCATAATCTATCATCTTTCATCATCATGTATCATAATCTATCATCTTTCATTATCATAAACTATCATATTTCATCATCATAATCGATCATCACCTTCAGCAGCGGCTTCAACTCGGGACAAATGAAAGCGTTGCCGGCATAAGCGGCGTCGACATGCAGCCAGACACAGGGAAATCTCTGGATGGCCTGACCGATCTCGGGCAGATTGTCAAATGAGCAGGAGCCCGTGGTGCCCAACGTGGTGGAGACAAAGAATGGGACGAGTCCTTGCAGTTCATCCTCCTCCATGGCCTGAGACAACATACAAAAAATCGAAGAAGGCAAAACCTCAGAAGATCCTGATGGAGAATATTATTATTATTATTTCTTTTACCTCTTCGATGGTTTGTCCACGAAGGCTGGCGTTCTCGTCGGGCTCGAGAATGCGCAGCTTGACGAAACAGATCATGGCCGCCTTCTCGACACAACTGTGAGCCTCCTTCGAGCAATAGGCCATCAGTTTCGACAGCAGGTGGCCCTCCTCGACGAAGGGATGTTGGGACTTGAGACGTTTCAATGCTTGGGCACGTGCGGCCAACATTGTTACCAGAACACACTCCGAGGCCGATGTCTGCGGGGGGTGGGGGGAGGGGGTTTTGAAAAATTGGCCCATAAATATTTTTATTTCGATGTTTTCTCTCTCTATTTCTCTGCGTGTGATTATTCACATTGATTTCACATGATTTTGATCGCACATCGGCGACCACGCATTTTTTTGTGGGAAAAACAATCATTTTCTTTTTCTCGTATACAGGGTGAGATAGAGAGAGAGAGTTGGAGAGAGAGAGTGGGGGAGAGAGAGAGTGGGAGAGTGGGAGAGAGAGAGAGAGTGTGTGGTGGAAATTTACCTGTATCACGCCGCCTCCAGTGCTGCCCTCTTTTAGTGCCAGGAAATGATCGGGTAAACCAATGGCCTTGCCTTCATATGAAAATCGAAGATCAGTGGGAAGAAAAAAACAGATCCAAGATAAATTGAATGGTCTTCGTTGGTTGGTGGGGGAAGAGGTTGGGTTCTAATAAATCATTGCATCGTGTTCAATGTGGGATTCTACGAATCACAAAAATCAACGATATCGCCGATCATTTAAAAGATTAATCGAATCGAGCCACGAATAACAATAAAATCGATTTTCCAACCTCCAGATTTCGGAGTATTTTTCCGTAGATTTTTTTTCAATTGAAATTTGAAATTGAGTTTTCAAAAAATCGACCCATATCAAAATTTGTTCTTATATCGATCACCCTGACCCTTTGAATGGATGTAATACGAACCCAACCAGTCCAGGACGATGGTCTCGAGTTCGGTGCAGGCGGGACTCGCGGCCCACGAGAACCCGATGCAGCCGATCCCATCGCTCAGCATGTCGCCGAGGATCGAGGGGAAGGAGTTGCCGGAGGGGAAGTAGGCGTGAAAGCGCGGATGCTGCCAATGGGTGACGCCGGGCATGATCTTCTCCTCGACATCGGCCATGATCTTCTCCCACTCCTCGGGTTCGTGCGGTGCTTCCGCTATGGATTTTCAGGGGAATTTATAGAGAGATCATTGATCATTGAGACGAATTCTTCGAATATATGACTTCGACACTCACTTGGCAACAGATGCCGCAGGTAACCGGGCTCGACGGACGGCGTCACCCGGCGCTCGTTCAACGTGTCCAGATATTGACAGATGTACTCGACCATTTCGATACCACGGCGACGAAATTCTTCGCTGTCCATGTTGCTGGATGAAGTTGTCTTTTTTTTCTGCGTTTTCGTGGGCGAGATTTTCACGTGGTTTCCTCAAAACAGAAAGCATAAACACAGTTGTTAATGAAAGAAAAAAACATTCGGCGGCAAATATTTTTTGGATAAAGAATTTTCTGAAAATCATGCGGAAGAAGAAATTTCTAAAAAATAGGCGAAAATATCTAAAATTTCTAAATAAATTATGTGGCAAAAATTTCTAAAAATTCCTAAAATTTTGTGGAAGAAGAAATTTCTAAAATTTCCAAAAATATTGCGGATGAAGCAATTTTTAAAAATTTTGTGGCAGAAGAAATTTCTAAAAATTTTGGCGAAAGAAGAAATTTCTAAAAATTTTGCGGAAGAAGAAATTTCTAAAAAATATGCGAAAAAATTAATTTCTAAAAATTTTGGGGAAGAAGAAATTTATAAAAAATTTGTAGAAATAGAAATTTCTAAAAAGTTTGTAGAAATAGAAATTTCTAAAAATTTTGCTGAAGAAGAAATTTATAAAATTTCGTACAAGTTTTGTGGTTGAAGAAATTTCTAAAAATTTTCCGGAAGAAGAAAATTCTGAACATTTTTAAAAAATTTTGCGAAAGAAGAAATTTCTAAAATATCTAAAAAATTTTGTGAAATTTCTAAAAATTTTGCGGAAGAAGAAATTTCTAAAAAATACGCGGAAAAATTTCTAAAAATTTTGCGGAAGAAGAAATTTCTAAAAAATATGCGAAAAAATAAATTTCTAAAAATTTTGGGGAAGAAGAAATTTATAAAAAATTTGTAGAAATAGAAATTTCTAAAAAATTTGTAGAAATAGAAATTTCTAAAAATTTTGCTGAAGAAGAAATTTATAAAATTTCGTAAAACTTTTGTGGTTGAAGAAATTTCTAAAAATTTTCCGGAAAAAGAAAATTCTGAACATTTTTAAAAAATTTTGCGAAAGAAGAAATTTCTAAAATATCTAAAAAATTTTGTGGAAGAAGAAATTTCTGAAAATTTTGCGAAAGAAAAATTTCTAATAATATTACGGAAGCGAAAATTATCTAAATATTTTGTAGAAAAAGAAATTTCGAAAAATTTTGGAGAAAAAGAAATTTATAATATTTCAAAAAAATTTGTGCATTAAGAAATTTCTAAAATTTCCTAAAAAAATGTTGCGAAAAAATAAATTTTTAAAAATTTCGCGAAAGAAGAGATTTCTAAAAATTATGCGGGAGTGAAAATTTCTAAAAAATTTTAATAATTTCTCTCCTTTAAAAAAACAAAAAACTGAAATATTTTTGCGGCTTCTGAGGGGCGTTCGGATCATGTTGTTTACGTTCCAATTTAATTGCGGATTCTCCACAAGAATTCCGTCTGGCATCATTATATTTAGCATTCTGTCGCTGTGTCTGTATGTGTGTGTTTGTGTGTGTGTGTTGGTCACTGTTTCCTCATACCTGTTGCCTGATTCTGGACAAATATTTCGCTATTTTTATGTACATATTTATTTTATGTTCTTCTATTTTCCACATTGTTGGATTTGTTGTTATTTAGGTTTTTTTTTTTTTTTGTTTATTTACAAACAAATTACATTTTGCCTCAGAGACCTCATCGTCGACCTCATGCTGAGGAGTTCGAGTTCATTCGAGTTTTTCCTTTGGCAAAGGTCGTGTCGAGGTGTTAATTGAATATATACAGGGTCATTAACGCTGATTAATTACGGGAGTTAATTGAGGCTTTTTTATTGACTTAATTCGATCTATTGGCGATAGAAACTTTCCTTCGACATTCATAATAAAATATAATGGTATCAGCTTGTGTAAATATTTAATTTTAGTTGAACTTCTCAAGGAACCAGAAAAACTGTTTTTTTAAAAATTCTGTGTTTTTTTTCGTTTCATTATAGATTAATATTAGCATTGTGTAAATATTTAATTTTAGTTGAACTTCTCAAGGAACCAGAAAAACTGTTTTTTTAAAAAATTCTGTGTTTTTTTTCATTTCATTATAGATTAATATTAGCATTGTGTAAATATTTAATTTCTCTCGAAGTTGTCAAGGAAATAAAACAACTGTTTTTAGAATTTTTTATTTACTCAAAAACTCTCCGGGTTTTATTTCAACTTTTCGTGGTTTCTCTTTTATCGAAAATTATGAGTTTTTCGAAATTAAATTTTGTCTTAAAATCTTTGACGTTTTTTTTTTACTTTTCATCGTCTCTTTTTTAGCATTAAAAAAATTATGTTTTTTTTAAATGGAACTATTTTTTTGAAAAAGAACTAATTTTTTGTAAAAGAACTAATTTTTTGAAAAAGAACTCATTTTTTGAAAATTCCTCATTTACTGCAACTTTTTCCAACTTTTTTCACTTACTTCACCACCAATAATTAATTCCCAACTGAAGGAAGGCCCGAATGAAATATTCTTTGTGGTTACCGCTACCGCCAGCGATTTGTAATTTCCTCACAACCGTTAACGCCGCCGACGAGACCGTAACTGATCTTCCGCCTGTGGCTTAACCCAGAGATAACCTCGGCTCTTGCCTGCCTGCTGCCCTAACGTTGTTAGGCGGGAGTCAGTTGTCGTTGCAAATAAGTGAAATATTTTCACCGTTTCTCGCTCTAATTTCATTTGCCATCTCTTTTCGACGCCCCCCCAGAATCATCGTATTTGTTTTTTTTTTTTTGTTCCTTTCTTCAACTTTGTTCTTCCTCTCGATGCCGTCCTCTCGATGCGATGTTTTGTCGTTGCTGAGGGTGCGTGCAACAGTCGGTCGGGGGTCGGGGGGGAGGATTAGGGCAGTAGGTGAATGAATGCATAGATAGATAGATGGATAGATGGGTGTATTTGTGTGGTTGTGTACTTTTTATGAAATTAACACGAAGGAGGCAAGAGTCAAGTGCCGCTTTGGCATGCGGTCGCTCGGTTGGTCCATCGAATCGAGCGAAGGATTCGCGCAAATAAAACAATTATTATTAAAGGGAAACCATGATGATGATGATGATGATGCCTGGGGGGAACTTCCTAAGGTAGGGAGTTCAGATCGATGAATGAATGAATGAATGAATGAATAAATGAATGAAAGAATGAATGAAAGAATGAATGAGTGAATGAATGAATGAATGAGTGAATGAAAGAATGAATGAATGAATGAATGAATGAATGAATGAGTGAATGAAAAAATGAATGAATGAATGAACGAATGAGCGCATGAATGAAAAACTAAATGGAAGAAAGTGAAAAGTTGTGGGCGATTTTCAGATACCACAAAGACTTGAAGTTATTTACTTTTGTTGTTCTTATATTTGAACTGTGTGAACAATGACAAGATTTAATTTCCATTCTCAATTAACAATCGAACGTGGTCGTTCGTGTCCCTTGACTTTTTCATCTGAATTCATGGGGCATCCCACGCATTCGCAGCAAATTTTATTCATCACACAGACAGTCACACACACACAGTCACACACACAATCACAGTCAGACTGGGTGACAATGTGTGCATCTGTTAAGAGAAGAATGAGAAGCACTTGTTGATCCACAGTGGTGGCTAAAAAAATAAAATAAATTTAATGTTAATTATTCGTTTCCACCATGGCGTATGAGTGATTTTTTTTGTCTATTTCTATTGTGGTGAAAAATATTACTCATACGCCGTGTTGTCTTCTTTTATTCGCCACCACTGTGACTGCCGATTAGTCCGCTGTAATTGATAGTTAAAGGCTATTAACATGAGCATCCTCTTGCCTTCTTCCTCTTCCTTCCACTCTACCTTCCAGCCTCCCTTCCTTCCACCCACCCTTCCTTCCACCCTCCCTTCCATTCACTCTTCCTTCCATTAACCCTCCCTTCCATTCACCCTCCCTTCCTTCGTCCCACCCCCCGAACCCTTCAACCACCGTTTTGCTGTGATAATTTCCCTTATTTAAAAATTTTTTATATTTCACTCACATCGTGGTGATTATATTTTTTCATTATTGTTCTGCTGTAGAACTTCGTTCAAGCGACAAATTCAACAAGCACGTATCCTTATCTCAATCTCTATCTCACTCTAACTCTCGCTTTCGTTCTTCCTTTCTCTCTCTTTCCTTTGGTCTGCCTCCCCCCATCCTTCCTCGTTTCGGTTGACTTGCGGGGTTTATTAATAATTTTGCAGAAATTGAATTATTTGTTTGCGGCGTTTGCTGCGATGACGAAAGACGATATCGACGAGGACGACGTCGACGAAGACGACGACATCGACGACGATAGCGATGAAGATGGTGATAAAGACGTTGGTCCAAAGAATTCGTTCGCATTCCAAAGGCATTCCTTTTGCTCAGCATCCCTCGCTCATCTTCGTCTTTCTCACCCTTCTTTGTCTTCGTCTTTCTCATCCTTCTTCGTCTTCTTTTCTCACCCTTCTTCGTCTTTCTCACCCTTCTTTGTCTTCGTCTTCTTTTCTCATCCTTCTTCGTCTTCGTCTTTCTCACCCTTCTTTGTCTTCGTCTTTCTCACCCTTCTTTGTCTTCGTCTTTCTCATCCTTCTTTGTCTTCGTCTTTCTCACCCTTCTTCGTCTTCTTTCTCATCCTTCTTCGTCTTCGTCTTTCTCACCTTCTTCGTCTTCCACCCTCTTGTCTTCGTCTTCTCACCATTCTTCGTCTTTCTCACCCTTCTTCGTCTTTCTCACCCTTCTTTGTCTTCGTCTTCTTTTCTCATCCTTCTTCGTCTTCTTTTCTCACCCTTCTTCGTCTTCGTTTCTCATCCTTCTTCGTCTTCGTTTCTCACCCTTCTTCGTCTTCTTTTCTCCCTCCCTCTCCCCATTCACACTTATTGTATGATGGTATTGGTTGAAATCGTTGTCGATGACGTCTCGTGCTTGTTTGTTGTTCTTGTGTGTTTTTTTTTTCTTTTCTAGTATTAGTGTGTGTTTTTATGTGGGCGACGTTTTCCATTGTAGTTGTTCAGCGGAAGCTCGTGAATTTAAACATCAAACTTCCGTTTCCTATTAAAATACAAAACGACAGAGGGATCGGAGAGGAGAAGTTGCTCCTGTCGATTCCAGTTCCATGGGTGTTAGTGTGTGTGGGACTGGTGTGTGTTTGTTGGTGTGTGTTAGTGTGCGTGGGACTGGTGTGTGTTTGTTGGTGTGTGTTAGTGTGCGTGGGCTAGTATGTGTTGGTATGCACTGCAGTATTTCCTGGCGGCCACGCGCTGCGACTTCATTCCTTGCCGTTCTTTGACTTTAAGTGGTGCGATCTATTTCTCTTCCTTCCTTCCCATTTTTCCATCATATTTTTTCTTCCATTCATATTTATATATAGTACAATATACATTGTCATATACATATATAAACATTGTCATACATACATACATTGTCATACATACATACATAAATACGTCTTTTGTCTCTTCGTGTTTTTACTTATTCCTTTTGGAAAAGATCTCGCAATTGATTTCAAATTGTGAAGTGCGTATCAATTATTTCCATGAATGGCTCCGTGAGTGGTTCGTTAAATGGTCCTCGAGGCCGGAGACTCTGCTGACGACTTCTCAGCCACTCGGTACAACCAACCACCATCCCTAAGGAACGTTGTTTTTTTTTTTTTTGGTTTCTTGACTCCATTAAAGACCACATCGCTTGATCGTCCTCTTACCTCTTTCTTTACCTTGTTGCAATTGCCTCGGGCATGAAGAAATTGTGTCACTGGGTTCGTGTCGTTTAACGGCTTAATTAGTTTAGAAATTACCGTCGTTTCATCCTCGGGAGAAGGTGGAAGTGAAGCATTGAATGTCTTTAAGCAATATATGTCTTTAAAGAGATGATTTCGTCGTTTATTTCTCCATTTTCATCGAACGTTTCTCTCTCTCTCTCTCATTCTTTCAGGCGTAAAAATGATGCACTACCGCAAGGGCGAGAACGTCGAGCAGGAAGTCACGAAGGCTGATCTGCCATTCGAGGATTGCATAGCGAAGGGCCGAGAGGATTTCCTTTGGATGCATGTATGTGTATTGAAATTCTATAATTGATTTTTTTGATTGAGTTCCAATCGTTTATTTGCACCCTTTCATCATACACACTTGGTTCGCACTGTAGGTGAAGGGTGGAACAAAAGTGAATAACGTCATTTCGTATGCAAAGAATGCACTCGAGAAGGGTGAATATCGCAGCCTCGTGTGGAGCGGCTCCGGTGGCGGCGTGGTAAAGACAATCTCTTGTGCGGAGATAATAAAACGTAGTTTCCCACTCTATCAGGTCACACGCATGTGTTACACGAGGTGAGTGATGAATGTTTAAATTGATGATTAATTGATGTTTGTTGACGAAAGACGTCGCCTTTTCCTTTTTTCTTCAGCGTGGAAGAGCACTGGAAACCCCAAATGGAGGGTCTGGAGGAGATCGTTGCCAATCGTCAAATACCCAGCCTTCATATACTGATGAGTTTGGATCCTCTGGAGGTTCCCGAGTAGGTTTCACTATACATGAAATCAATGACATGTTCAATTGATATGAATTCTTTTTCTGATATCTAAATCAACTAGTGTTCAGAAGCCAAATACAAAAACGGATTTCTGGGAAGAGGCTCCGACGACAACGACTCGTCGTCCGTACACCGGAGTCCGGCCACAGGGACAGGGAAATAAACGTAATCGCCCCCAGCAGCATCAGCAACAACAGAAATCAAACCAACAACAACAGCAACAGCAGACGCCTAAACAAAATCAGAAGAAAATAAAAAATCACAATAACCACAACAAACAAACAGCACAGGAACCGACCAAATCGGTGGAATCCATGGACACGTAACTCGAAGTCGGGATTTTGTATACTTATTTTTTAAATATTTTACATATAATGACAAAGTTAAGAAATAATAAAATAAGTGTTCGTTGATTGGACTTTTGAGTGTGAAATGATATTCGGGACTTTTTTTTTGTATTTTTCTCATTAATTTGGATTCCTTGCAATTTCTACTGAATTCGGATTCGTTGCAATTTCTACTGAAGTAAATTGCAAATTTTGTGGATTTGGATCAGGAACGAATTCTAAACAATTAGTCATGAGTTAATTATACGTTTTCCCATAGAAAAATTAAACTGATCTTCGCTTGGATACACACAAAGACTTCCACGCAAGTCTTACGCTCATTTTGGGTCACGAATTCGCGATAGCATTTGGTGAACTGGTTGATGACCAAGTGCTGTTCTCACGACGAGTCGACGTGGTCAACAAAGGACGAGCATAAATGAATTGCTTGGAAACCAATGTTTTTTGCTTTATTCATTATTATTTGTTGTATTTTGGTTTGTTTCATTTTTATTTTTCTAATGAGTTTTAAATATATAGTTTTAAATATTATTAATGCTTTCATTTGTTCTCACCTAGATTATTGTTTGTATATGTTTCTTAATTTTCATACAATGTGTGGTTTTTTTCTTTATATTGATCATTTTATTCAGTTGGGTTTCTTTTTTTCTTTTTTGTCTTAAGAGAATGTATTTATTTGAGAGAATTGTTTATCCCTAAAATGGTGTTTTGTGTTGTTCACTATTGGTTTGCTAAGTTCATGTGAAAATTATATGAAATGCTTAGTTTATTATTAAATGAAATGATAAACTACTTAAATAAGAATGAAGTCACGTAAATGCATCAACAATTACTTATATGCATTTTGTTAATATACAACATTCGAAATATATTATACAGTTTACAGTTAGTATGATGTGGAAATACATGCCATTATCATATAATGATAATTCAATGATTTCTTTCAATTGTTTCAATAGTTAAACATTTGCAGTAAAAACAAATGGCAGTAGAACAGTTCAAATTATATCGGTTTTCAATAATTTCAGTTTTGCATGAGTTGATTTCAGGATTACAATTAGTAATGTGTTAATTTACATGAAATACCATTTTATTTGCTTTTAATAAGACTTTCGTACAAATTTTAGGGTTTTTATTGATAAATTCATTAGTTGTCTTCATTAGATTTACAAAAACTATAATTCGAATGCAGTGTTTTTATTATTATTATTTTAAATAGCTCAATAATAAATTATTTTTTTAATATATAATATAAAATTTTAAATATTTATCATAATTAATACAGAGGCGGGGAAATCATGTTGATTATGGTAATTAAATAATTATAATTTGTTCAACGCGAAATGTTTATGATTTTCTTAAACACTTTTTTTCATTTCGATTCACATTTGCTTTCAGGTAAAAGGAAATCTAATTGTTTTTTTTTTTTTTTTTTCTGTAAGGAAAGCAAAAGGAAATATTGCAACATACACCTGGTATATTTTGTGAATGTTATATTTAGAAAAGGAATTTTAAAGCGAAAATTCTAAAAATCATTTCACGGATTATTTTGTCATTATATATAAAATTTAAAATTATTAAGTTACCTTTTATATTTTGGTTGTTATTTTTGTAACTTTCTGTAAAAGAATTCAACTTTATTGTGTTTAGTTGAATTGTTTATATTTTGTTTGCATGGGAAACAAAACGTATGAATTTAATTAGCTTTAGGTTTTCTTTAAATTTCTTATTTCTCGTGTATTTTATGTTGTCTTGCCTGTTTCTAACATGCAACTAAATATCATCTACAATATTCAAAATCCATTTTCTTTCTTCGCACACTTGAGCTTCCGACGATATCAACAATATCCATATGCTGCTTTTCCCCATCATGTTTAAGCTTCGCTTTCGCCTGGCGCTGCATTCTCCTCCTCGTTGATTGGTACGATTAGATTTTCTTTCGACATCAGATTGTATTTTGTTACAAAATGTGTAAAGCGATGACATAAATAGGTTTCTGCCTCGAACTCATCGAATATTCGCCGATGATGAAAATATGCGTGCGAGAAAATTCTATAAACACGCCGACAGACCGAACCTAATTTAGTAACTGATGATTCCTTGATTGAAACCCTGATTAACAAAGGGGGACAACTTTAATTTAGACAGTTGTTGAAATATGTTGTGGAGATTGAGTAGACAAACCTGCTTGGAAAATATTTATTGCTATTCAATAGGCATGCTGCACCATCCAGCGTGTGACGTGTGTAATCGATGGCAGGGCATTCTTTTGGTGTTTTGTGAGCTGCACACAGGAATATCCACTGCTCCGTGGCCGTCATCTGTGTACATGTTGTCGGAAAGCATTGCTTTTGCAAGCGCACCGCGAGTCCATTCAATTCCATACAGAATTGTCTGTTGTCGATAGAAAAGAAAATATTAAAAATTTCCCAAAATAATGAGACTTTTTACTCTCACCTCAGGTGTTCATATTTCCAAACACCTTCGTCTTGTGCTTCAGGCATTGTTAGTATCAAATCAACATTTGATGGGTCCCTCTTGATCAGCTGCTGGATGTATTGCTGGACAGCCAGTGTGCTGTCCATTTCCTCCAGTGGTTCATCTGGCCAGCGACAGAAGTCCTGAAAATATTTCGAAAATATTAAATTATTATTAAGTTAGTTACATCAGGAAAATACGCTGCTTCTACGAAGAACATTTTGTTCCATTTCACCCCATTTCTTCAATAACAACAACAACAACAACTGCACTGGGGTCTTCTTTTTTTACTGCTGCTTCCAACTTTCATCACTTTTGCTGCGAAACAAGGCAGACGCAAAAGCAAACGCCAAGCCCTGATTTTCTTGAAAACTGGTTGCGGCATATTTTCCAATACTTTCCACATATTGAAATTTCAATAGCACAATACCCAAAAGTCCTTATTATACTGTGGGGGGAATTCCAATTTATACCTTCGCTTTGGTTCCTGGTCGATTTCTTCGTAAAATTGTCGAACCGTCGGCCATCTTCATGATTGTTCTTCTTCAACGAAAACTTCTCAATTCTTCTCTGTTTCGGCTCGCGTTTGCAATTCTGTGCGTTTCCCACAGTTTTGCTTTCACGATAATTTCACAAAATTATTTAAAATTTACAATTATGTAGTAGGTTTTTCTAAATATTTCGCACACAAAAGCAAAAATTCATTGATTCCGTAAATGCTTTTTTTTTCTGTGAAAATCAACGAATTCAAAGCGAATACAACATTTTAAACGAAGATATACCGAGTTGAGAGAGAGCGAGAGAGAGAGTTGAATTGAATTGATATCGTACGAAACGAAATGGGAAAAACAGGGAAGGTCAAAGCAAATTAAAAATCCAACGATTTAACGAGTTGCAATTAATGAGTGAGATTTCTGTTATTTATTATTAATATAATATATAATAATATATTCATGTTTTTAAACTTTAAAGAATAACGTTGCAAATAAAAGAAATTAATTTTGTATTGCGCCATCTGGAAGTGAAAATAAAAACAATCGTTATTTTGATATAACTCATCACAATATCTACTCTTTTACACCCATGCATATCATATGAACCTGACGGTGCCTACTCCTCGCACTTGGAAATTCGCATTGTAATTTTGACAGTCGACTGATTGTGTGCAAGAGACAGAAACGACAACCCTGATCAGAAGCGAAAATTTGTAATTCAGTCATAAATACACGACCGAGTAAAGAAAAAATTCCTTTCCCCATATTAAATTGCGTTTCAATTGTTTTCGATTGTATTTTTGTGATATTTACAAACAGAAGATAAGCAGTTAAAAGATGTCCTACGCATATTTATTCAAATACATTATTATTGGAGACACTGGTGAGTTGTGTTTGCGAACGATCGAAACCATATTTTAAACCAAAAACTCATCGATTACCACAATATTTTTGTGCTATTTCTTGAAATATGAATGCGTGATTACAAAATTCGAGACTTTCTGAGGATTCCAAAGACCTGACGAGGGCTTTACCAAATAAATCTAGTGGTTTATAGTGGTGCTTGAAGTGATGACGAAACAATTTTCGCAGTCAAAATCCAGCTGAACATCCTCCACATAATACGGAACTGTGAAAAATCAATAACTACGTAGTTGTTGTTGTTGTTGCTGGTGTGGGCCGTTGGGGGTGTTTTTCCTGCTGGCTGCCACCCTTTGTTTGAGGACTAGTCATTCTCTAATAAAACACTTTATCAACGGTCGCTTTTCGTGCTGATGTCTGTCTGTCTGTCTGTGGAGCGAGCGAGGGCTCGATGGGTTCAGAGGGGCGGCAGCCTCCATAAAAGCTGTCACTGTTGAGTGCGTTCGCTCGCTGCAAGCACCAACCAAAGACTGGGGGAAACAAAACAGCTGTTTGCATTAGTTTTTTCTTTGTTTTTTCACAATACCATTTTTGGCTTGAGCAATCGCTCACACGAAAAGATTACAAGATGGCTAAGTTTTTGTCTTAATAAAGCAAATAACTTTCACCTCATATTAATATGAACCCTTGTGGAAAAAAGGTTTCCTGCCCACCACTATGATATACATTAATTTTCTTCTGTTCCTACTCTCGCATGCATGTGGGCGTGCCCACACATGTCTGCCCGAGGGCTGCAAAAACGAACCGTAAACCATTTCCTCCCATTCATAATTAAGGCCTTTGTTTGCTATTCCCCTTCGACAGGTGTTGGAAAATCATGTCTTTTGCTGCAGTTCACCGACAAACGTTTCCAGCCCGTGCACGATTTAACAATTGGCGTAGAGTTTGGCGCCCGCATGATAACAATCGACGGCAAACAAATCAAACTACAAATCTGGGACACTGCTGGTCAGGAGGCATTTAGGTAGTGTATCAATTTCATACATGAAAGAATCTACTTAATAATTCCCATCATTATTTTAGGTCAATAACACGCTCGTATTATCGCGGAGCTGCTGGAGCTCTGTTGGTCTACGACATAACGCGCCGTGAGACGTTCAATCATTTGACAACATGGTTGGAGGATGCGCGCCAACATTCAAACTCAAATATGGTGATCATGCTGATCGGCAACAAGAGGTGAGCTTATCCAGCGCAGTATGTCGAGGTTGCACTCACTCACTCATTACGAAAACATTGGCTTAATTAATCAGTCGCTTCAATTGATAAGCAGAGTTCTTTGTTCTCTGTAAACAACGTAGAGTCTCCCTTTCCTTTTAGCTATGTACATTAAAGAGTTTTCTTTAGTAGTGAGTCATTGCATTACTTGCGATGCAATTAATCAATCAATTCGATGTCGCTATATTTATAATGTATCATTTTAGTGACTTGGACTCACGCCGTGAAGTTAAAAAGGAGGAGGGCGAGGCATTCGCACGCGAACACGGACTCGTCTTCATGGAAACCTCAGCTCGTACGGCTGCAAACGTTGAGGAGGCATTCATAAATACGGCCAAGGAGATTTATGAGAAGATACAGGAGTTGATTTCAATTTACAATTAGTAATGTGTTAATTTACATGAAATACCATTTTATTTGCTTTTAATAAGACTTTCGTACAAATTTTAGGGTTTTTATTGATAAATTCATTAGTTGTCTTCATTAGATTTACAAAAACTATAATTCGAATGCAGTGTTTTTATTATTATTATTTTAAATAGCTCAATAATAAATTATTTTTTTAATATATAATATAAAATTTTAAATATTTATCATAATTAATACAGAGGCGGGGAAATCATGTTGATTATGGTAATTAAATAATTATAATTTGTTCAACGCGAAATGTTTATGATTTTCTTAAACACTTTTTTTCATTTCGATTCACATTTGCTTTCAGGTAAAAGGAAATCTAATTGTTTTTTTTTTTTTTTTTTCTGTAAGGAAAGCAAAAGGAAATATTGCAACATACACCTGGTATATTTTGTGAATGTTATATTTAGAAAAGGAATTTTAAAGCGAAAATTCTAAAAATCATTTCACGGATTATTTTGTCATTATATATAAAATTTAAAAATATTAAGTTACCTTTTATATTTTGGTTGTTATTTTTGTAACTTTCTGTAAAAGAATTCAACTTTATTGTGTTTAGTTGAATTGTTTATATTTTGTTTGCATGGGAAACAAAACGTATGAATTTAATTAGCTTTAGGTTTTCTTTAAATTTCTTATTTCTCGTGTATTTTATGTTGTCTTGCCTGTTTCTAACATGCAACTAAATATCATCTACAATATTCAAAATCCATTTTCTTTCTTCGCACACTTGAGCTTCCGACGATATCAACAATATCCATATGCTGCTTTTCCCCATCATGTTTAAGCTTCGCTTTCGCCTGGCGCTGCATTCTCCTCCTCGTTGATTGGTACGATTAGATTTTCTTTCGACATCAGATTGTATTTTGTTACAAAATGTGTAAAGCGATGACATAAATAGGTTTCTGCCTCGAACTCATCGAATATTCGCCGATGATGAAAATATGCGTGCGAGAAAATTCTATAAACACGCCGACAGACCGAACCTAATTTAGTAACTGATGATTCCTTGATTGAAACCCTGATTAACAAAGGGGGACAACTTTAATTTAGACAGTTGTTGAAATATGTTGTGGAGATTGAGTAGACAAACCTGCTTGGAAAATATTTATTGCTATTCAATAGGCATGCTGCACCATCCAGCGTGTGACGTGTGTAATCGATGGCAGGGCATTCTTTTGGTGTTTTGTGAGCTGCACACAGGAATATCCACTGCTCCGTGGCCGTCATCTGTGTACATGTTGTCGGAAAGCATTGCTTTTGCAAGCGCACCGCGAGTCCATTCAATTCCATACAGAATTGTCTGTTGTCGATAGAAAAGAAAATATTAAAAATTTCCCAAAATAATGAGACTTTTTACTCTCACCTCAGGTGTTCATATTTCCAAACACCTTCGTCTTGTGCTTCAGGCATTGTTAGTATCAAATCAACATTTGATGGGTCCCTCTTGATCAGCTGCTGGATGTATTGCTGGACAGCCAGTGTGCTGTCCATTTCCTCCAGTGGTTCATCTGGCCAGCGACAGAAGTCCTGAAAATATTTCGAAAATATTAAATTATTATTAAGTTAGTTACATCAGGAAAATACGCTGCTTCTACGAAGAACATTTTGTTCCATTTCACCCCATTTCTTCAATAACAACAACAACAACAACTGCACTGGGGTCTTCTTTTTTTACTGCTGCTTCCAACTTTCATCACTTTTGCTGCGAAACAAGGCAGACGCAAAAGCAAACGCCAAGCCCTGATTTTCTTGAAAACTGGTTGCGGCATATTTTCCAATACTTTCCACATATTGAAATTTCAATAGCACAATACCCAAAAGTCCTTATTATACTGTGTGTTCGTAAAATTGTCGAACCGTCGGCCATCTTCATGATTGTTCTTCTTCAACGAAAACTTCTCAATTCTTCTCTGTTTCGGCTCGCGTTTGCAATTCTGTGCGTTTCCCACAGTTTTGCTTTCACGATAATTTCACAAAATTATTTAAAATTTACAATTATGTAGTAGGTTTTTCTAAATATTTCGCACACAAAGCATTCCAAATGGCAAAAATTCATTGATTCCGTAAATGCTTTTTTTTTTCTGTGAAAATCAACGAATTCAAAGCGAATACAACATTTTAAACGAAGATATACCGAGTTGAGAGAGAGCGAGAGAGAGAGTTGAATTGAATTGATATCGTACGAAACGAAATGGGAAAAACAGGGAAGGTCAAAGCAATTTAAAAATCCAACGATTTTACGAGTTGCAATTAATGAGTGAGAATTCTGTTACTTATTATTAATATAATATATAATAATATATTCATGTTTTTAAACTTTAAAGAATAACGTTGCAAATAAAAGAAATTAATTTTGTATTGCGCCATCTGGAAGTGAAAATAAAAACAATCGTTATTTTGACATAACTCATCACAACAGCTATCTCTTTTACACCCATGCATATCATATGAACCTGACGGTGCCTACTCCTCGCACTTCGAAATTCGCATTGTAATTTTGACAGTCGACTGATTGTGTGCAAGAGACAGAAACGACAACCCTGATCAGAAGCGAAAATTTGTAATTCAGTCATAAATACACGACGAAGCGAGTAAAGAAAAAATTCCTTTCCCCATATTAAATTGCGTTTCAATTGTTTTCGATTGTATTTTTGTGATATTTACAAACAGAAGATAAGCAGTTAAAAGATGTCCTACGCATATTTATTCAAATACATTATTATTGGAGACACTGGTGAGTTGTGTTTGCGAACGATCTGAAACCATATTTTAAACCAAAAACTCATCGATTATCACAATATTTTTGTGCTATTTCTTGAAATATGAATGCGTGATTACAAAATTCGAGACTTTCTGAGGATTCCAAAGATCTGACGAGGGCTTTACCAAATAAATCTAGTGGTTTATAGTGGTGCTTGAAGTGATGACGAAACAATTTTCGCAGTCAAAATCCAGCTGAACATCCTCCACATAATACGGAACTGTGAAAAATCAATAACTACGTAATTGTTGTTATTGTTGCTGGTGTGGGCCGTTGGGGGTGTTTTTCCTGCTGGCTGCCACCCTTTGTTTGAGGACTAGTCATTCTCTAATAAAACGCTTTATCAACGGTCGCTTTTCGTGCTGATGTCTGTCTGTCTGTCTGCGGAGCGAGCGAGGGCTCGATGGGTTCAGAGGGGCGGCAGCCTCCATAAAAGCTGTCACTGTTGAGTGCGTTCGCTCGCTGCAAGCACCAACCAAAGACTGGGGGAAACAAAACAGCTGTTTGCATTAGTTTTTTCTTTGTTGTTTTCACAATACCATTTTTGGCTTGAGCAATCGCTCACACGAAAAGATTACAAGATGGCTAAGTTTTTGTCTTAATAAAGCAAATAACTTTCACCTCATATTAATATGAACCCTTGTGGAAAAAAGGTTTCCTGCCCACCACTATGATATACATTAATTTTCTTCTGTTCCTACTCTCGCATGCATGTGGGCGTGCCCACACATGTCTGCCCGAGGGCTGCAAAAACGAACCGTAAACCATTTCCTCCCATTCATAATTAAGGCCTTTGTTTGCTTTTCCCCCATTGACAGGTGTTGGAAAATCATGTCTGTTGCTGCAGTTCACCGACAAACGTTTCCAGCCCGTGCACGATTTAACAATTGGCGTAGAGTTTGGCGCCCGCATGATAACAATCGACGGCAAACAAATCAAACTACAAATCTGGGACACTGCTGGTCAGGAGGCATTTAGGTAGTGTATCAATTTCATACATGAAAGAATCTACTTAATAATTCCCATCATTATTTTAGGTCAATAACACGCTCGTATTATCGCGGAGCTGCTGGAGCTCTGTTGGTCTACGACATAACGCGCCGTGAGACGTTCAATCATTTGACAACATGGTTGGAGGATGCGCGCCAACATTCAAACTCAAATATGGTGATCATGCTGATCGGCAACAAGAGGTGAGCTTATCCAGCGCAGTATGTCGAGGTTGCACTCACTCACTCATTACGAAAACATTGGCTTAATTAATCAGTCGCTTCAATTGATAAGCAGAGTTCTTTGTTCTCTGTAAACAACGTAGAGTCTCCTTTCCTTTTTGCTATGTACATTAAAGAGTTTTCTTTAGTAGTGAGTCATTGCATTACTTGCGATGCAATTAATCAATCAATTCGATGTCGCTATATTTATAATGTATCTTTTTAGTGACTTGGACTCACGCCGTGAAGTTAAAAAGGAGGAGGGCGAGGCATTCGCACGCGAACACGGACTCGTCTTCATGGAAACCTCAGCTCGTACGGCTGCAAACGTTGAGGAGGCATTCATAAATACGGCCAAGGAGATTTATGAGAAGATACAGGAAGGAGTTTTCGATATAAACAATGAGGTTGGTCAATGAAACATATTCTAATATTTCATGGAGCTAATCTATATTTTGCTTCTAGGCAAATGGCATCAAAATTGGACAACAACATTCGCCAACCAATCCAGCGCTGCCCGGTTCGGGCAATCAGGCTGGGTCTGCCAGCAGCGGCTGTTGTTAAGTGACACTTCCTAGCTGCTGCAATTGATAAGACAAGATTAAGGCTTAAATAAAAACCACAACAAAAAAATACGCTAATATTTCTTTTTTTTACATTAGCAAGACAACATAGAATTTCAACTTTTTTCTAGCAAACTGAACTATTGATAAAGGATAAGTCTTTTACTTCACTTGAAGACACTATTTAAAACAACAAAACAAAAAAAATATACAATGAAATTTAATGAATGATAAAACTATATGTATATTGAAGAATAATTAGAAGATTGCAACAATTTTTAAAGCAGCAGTTGTCATTTTTGGTATGATTTGTATGATGAAATATTTCCGAAATCCGCAATTGATTGAATTCACACTAAATTTTAAGAACATTTTCCTAACGTAGTGTTTTGTATACGTTTATGTGAAAATATGTTAACTTAATGGAACAAAAACAGAAATTACCATGAGTGAAAAGGCTAAAAACAAAATACCAAACGTATAATTAAACCAAATATCAAAACTTAAAATTTTTTCGTTTCATTTTCAATATGATATATACAAAGAATAATATTACAAAAACATGTCTATTTTTAAAAATGTGCATTGTTGTTGTATCAATGTATCAATGAATTCGCTGTCATCAATATTGTTCTTGCGTGTTTAATATATAAATAATAATTTTACATATAATTTAATTATGTTAAATTCTTTGTGATTTATTTAAGTGAAAATAATTATTTTTTTATTTCATATAGATTATGTAAATTTTTTTTATTAAATTTCTTTCAACAGGTTTCGGTTCTTGTCCAAATAAGTTTATTTTCTATATTTGGAATTTTGATTTTGCAATATTTAACGGCTGATCTTTTCTTCCTTCCTTCAAAAGTTATAATTATAAAATATATACATACAAAAATATAAATATATATTTAATAAATTAAATTATTATTCTACAACAAAAAAAAAAATAAAAACAATTATTTTATGTAATATTGTAATTTTATGAACAGAAATTAAGTAAAATAAAAATTTGATATACATACATAAAAATTGAAAATGAATTTTATTATCCTGGGGTCGAATGTTGATGTGATGAGTTTTTATAGAGAATTCCTTAACTTACCAAAAAACGCTGAAAATTCTCTTAAAAATTCTTTAAGAAAACCACATTTTCAATTGCTTTAATTAATTTTATTTTACATTTTTTAGATCGTTAATATTTTCTAAGTAACTATTTTATAGTTTAGAATGAACTTGCGTAAATGTTTTTGCGTTTGTGTATTTAGATAGCTAAATCTATAAATTAACTTTATTAAGTTTATTTATTTCAATGAAAAGAAAAAAAAAACACAAAAAAACGTTAACTAAACTACATACTAGGGTTTTAATTTGTTTATTATAATTTTATCATTCAATGACTTTAATTAATTGGCAAATTTTTATTTTATGAAATTCTTTTTTTTTATTTATCACTAGTTATAGAAATTAACAGAATACTTACTACTATACTAAAGCATAAAACAAAAAAAAAAAAACATTTAAATGTTTTAAGACGAAATCAATAAAAATCCATCAATTTAATTTCTTCAATAAAATTAATAATACTTCGTTTTCAATTCCTATTGAATGATGATGATATAAACTTAAACTGAAAATAGAACTAAAACATTTCAATGCTTAAATATATGTATATGACAAATTTTATATATATATTTATCCAGTGTTGGCTCCTGGCTTTAAGTCTATATCGAACCTTTTTAATGCTTAGATTAAGAGTTGTCTTTTTTTTGTGGTTTTATTTTATGTTGGAACAATTTTTTTTGTCGGTTACGACTGAGTTTAATTTGACATTAATTCATTTTTTTCAGAGGGTTTACAAAACATTGTTTTTTTTTAACATAAATTTAATGTCATTTAAATTTTAATCTATTAATTATTAATTGAAAAAAAAAAGCAATTTTTTTTCATCATTTTAAGTGAAAAAAGTTTCCTCAAAAATTTAATTTATTCGAAGGTAAAAAAAAAAAGAATTCAGCATTTTGAAAATTTTCTATATATATTTAGTGAAAAAATTCTTCGGTTTTGTTAAATTTACATATACGACTTTCTTACTAAACTATCATCATCATGGTAATGTGTGTAAAGAGTCAAGAAGTGGTTAAAATTTGTTTTTTTTTTTTTCATAAGGTCAAAAATTATTGCGTATGGTTTTTGTTCATCATTTGTCATCATTAATTGAAAGGGATTCCATATGATTGTAATTGGAAATTGATTGGATTTGAGACTATTATTTCAAATCTACTGATGTCAGAGTGAATTATTGTTATTTTTTTTATTCATTTTATTATTCATAAAGACCCGTGGTTACGTGCACAAAAATACGGCAGTGATGCACTGCTTTAATTTCTACGAAAAAAACGCGTCTACTGATTTTTAGTGAATAATTTATATATTTAATTTTTTTGTCAATTCGGTGAAGTACTTAATTTTGAGGTTTTTATTAAAAGGTTTTATTTAATTTGGTTGCATTAAACTCGTTCGTTCATTAGCTTATGGTAATTTTAAAACAATTGAAACGACAACGATTTTTGTCAATATTAACGATTTTTGTCAATATTAACGGTTTTTGTCAATATTAAGGATTTTTATGAATATTAACGATTTTTATCAATATTAACGATTTTTGTCAATATTAAGGATTTTTATGAATATTAACGATTTTTATCAATATTAACGATTTTTGTCAATATTAATGGTTTTTGTCAATATCAACGATTTTTATCAATATTAACGATTTTTATCAATATTAACGATTTTATCAATATTAATATTTATGTGTGTGTGTGTGTTTATAGTAGGTAGATATAGATTTTCATCAACTCTTTACGTTCACTACATGTGTGTTCAATATGAATTTTATTTTTTTTTTTAATAATAGTCGAAATCGTCGATACTACTTAATTAGAAACATATTTCGAAGATCCCCCCAGGGGAAGTGTGTGTATAGAAAAGTGGGGGCGGGGCTAAACTAACTTAACCATAGGGTGTGTGTGTGTGTGGGTTACCTACTCTTTGCCCTTCTTACAAAACTCAATCAAATACGATAGAACACCGGATAATGCAATGAATATGCCAGCAAAATAGAATGCATCGTCCCATCTGGAATGAGAAAAAAGGATATCGATATTGAGAGGAGTTGGAGATGGGAGAAATTTAACATGAGACTAGTTAGAGATGGGAGAAATTTAACATGAGACTAGTTGGAGATGGGAGAAATTTAACATGAGACTAGTTGGAGATGGGAGAAATTTAACATGAGACTAGTTGGAGATGGGAGAAATTTAACATGAGACTAGTTGGAGATGGGAGAAATTTAACATGAGACTAGATGGAGATGGGAGAAATATAACATGAGACTAGTTGGAGATGGGAGAAATATAACATGAGACTAGTTGGAGATGGGAGAAATTTAACACGAGACTAGTTGGAGATGGGAGAAATTTAACATGAGACTAGATGGAGATGGGAGAAATTTAACATGAGACTAGATGGAGACTAGACTAGATGGAGTAACTAAGAGTTGATGGAGTACTGTTATTTAGCGATAGAGATTCAAAACTCACCTCAGTGTCACTTCGTAAATAGCACCCGCCACTGGAGGCCCAGCAATCATGCCGATGCCCTGTACCAAGAGAACCAAACCATAGGCGCACGTGAAATCATCCAAATCGACGATGCTAACGAGAATGCTGGGGGTAAATGAGAACGAGCTGGCAAAGGTGAAGCCGAAGATAATGCACAAAGCCAACAGGCCATTATAGCTGGCCACAACTAACGGCATCAGCACCACAGACAGGCCGCAAACTATGAGAGAGAGAGAAATAGGAATAAAATAAGAGAGAAATAGGAATAAAATAAGAGAAAATTCAGAATAAAATTGAGAAAAATAGGAACAAAATAGTGAAAAATAGGAACAAAGTTGAGAAAAATACGGACAAAATAGAGAAATTTTGAAAGTAGTACAAAATAAGAACAAAATAGTGAAAAATAGAAACAAAGTAGAGAAACATAGAAACAAAATAGTGAAAAATAAAAATAAAATAGAGAAAAATAGGAACATAATAGAGAAAAAGTAGAAACAATAGAGTAAAAAAAATGAGAACAAAATAGAGAAAATAAGAATAAAATAGTGAAAACAATATAGTGACAAAAAGGAACAAAATAAGAAAAAAAAAAAAAATAGGAACAAAAAAGAAAAAATATAATGAAAAATAGAAACAAATTGTGAAAAATTAGAGAAAAATTGTGAAAAAATTGAGAAAAATAGAAATAAAATAGTGAAAAAATAAGAACAAAATTGTGAAAAATAAAAACAAAATAGAGAAAAATAGAAACAAAAAAAAAAAAAAGACAAATAGAAACAAAACAGTGAAAAAATAGGAAGAAAATAGAGAAAAAATAGAAACAAAATAGTGAAAAAATAGAAACAAAATAGTGAAAAAATAGAAACAAAATAGAAAAAAAAAATAAAAACAAAATAGAGAAAAATAGAAACAAAAAAAAAAAAGACAAATAGAAACAAAATATTGAAAAAATAGAGAACAAATTGTAAATAAGTAGAAACAAAATATATAAAATTAGGAACAAAATAGTGAAAAAATAGAAACAAAATAGAAAAAAAAAATAAGAACAAAATAGAGAGAAATAATACAACGATTGAATGAATTGCAACATGTGCAATTTTACAATTAAACTCGTGCACTTTAAATAGAAATATAGACGAATGAGTCTGTTTTTGTCTGATAGAGGAAACTGATTGACTAACTGACAGAATGATTGACTGACTAACAGATTAACTGACTAACTGACTAACTGAATGACTGACTGACTGACTTATTGACTGATTGACTGATTGGTTGACTAACTGACAGTCAGACAGACCGATAGAATGACTTACATAACATGCAGACAGAATAGCAAACGTTCACATTCATCCACGGGCGATCGCCAATGTAGCCGAGACCGATCATGCCGATCGTTTGAGCCACACCAATTGCTGATATAAGTTGTGCACTATCCGCCGTCTCATAGCCATAGTTCTTCATATATTCGGGCAGATAGAGATACGGTATAATGAACCTATTAAGGAAGATAGAGAAAAACGGATTATACAGATGACAATGTCAATAAATACTATATATCAATAAATAAATCAATAAATACTATATATATCAATAAATAAAAAAAGAAGAATATATAAGAATGATAATGGATTTTCAATAAATACGAAAAGTTTCTTCAATATTTCGCTCTATATATTGCAAAATTTCATAATTTATATATGTCCAAACAATATTTATGATGCCCAAGGTATGTCGTCGTACTTTTACGAATATATTTTTAGATAATTTTTCTTGAAATAATGCCAAGCGAAAAAAAAAATGCTTACATAATTGTCGCCTTCTCTCTCTCTCCATTCTTATTATGATGATGATAATAAATATTTAGAAATATGGTATGGAAAAACCATATTCTGTTCTTCATAATTTGTTATGATAGTTCGCTGTATAGCAAAATATACATAGAAATAGATAGATAGACTCACTCACCATATGAACAGGAACAACGTGGACAGATTGAAGAAGGTGAACTTCAAGTCGAGGAACAGCGAGAAATCAAACACAGACTTCATGGTATCGATCAGGTTGTCATACCAAGTCTACAAAAGAACACGAGTTTGAGAATGAAATAAAAAATACCATCCAATAGAACATTAGTTTGAAAATAAATCATAAACTATCATCCCACAATCTTAACTTACATCTTCATCGTCCTTGGCAATGGTCGTCATCGAATTCCGGTAGATGTTGGGACAGGACGAGGCACGCAGACGATAACGATGCGTATTCAACATGGCTCCACGATAGTGAATCGAATTGCGATGGATTCGCATATCCTTGAGGAAATTGGAATTGCGTATGGAAATGTTACGGCGCAGATTCGAACGATACATGGGCTTCTTCGACTTCGACAGCCGTCGCATTCCGGTGATGCTGTCGAGTCGGGGTCGTCGCATCGGACCCTTGACCTCCTCGTTCTCGGGTATCGAGATGACTGCGGCCTCCTCGTTGTGTCGCTTCACATTCGACTCGATCAGAGCGTACGCTTCGTCCTGTATCGACATGTAGTAGCAATGCTCCTCATCGCGCAGAATGTCGACCGAATTGTGTCGATGATGGCCGTTCATCTTGAGGTTCGTTGCAGCCGCCGCCGGTGTCGTCGCATTCTTGCCCATGAAGAGGTTCTCGTTGAGCGAATACCGTGAGTTGGCGAAGTTGTGATCGTGATTGTGATCGCGCGACAACTTTTGCGTGAGGTAACCCTCGTCGGTGGAGGAGTGCAGCGAGCCGAGGGAGGTGCGCAGCGGAGTTTGAGCGGAGCCAACGGAGCGTTTCTCCGATGGCGAGAGCGTCTCGATGGAGGCCAAGTAGGATTTCTTCGCCGCCTCGGCGACTTCGTCCGCAATGCCACCCATCATGGTGTCGTCCGGCGAACCAATCATCGTCGACGTCGGATATCCTCCCACCGCTGCTCCCCCGGTGGATGACATCGAGAGGAGATTCTCGCGAGACGGCGCCTCGGCTCCTTCGCGATGTCGCAACGAGCGGCGACTCAACGACTTCACCTCGTAAATGCTGTCGAGCTCCTGCGAGCCGAGAAACGTCGGCAGAAAGAGTTCGCTGCGATAACGTTTCAAGCTGTTCTCCAGTGGATCGCCGATCTGTTGATTCGCCTCGGTATTGTTCTTCGTGACGAGCGTATCGAGAACGGCCTCCTTCGTGATGCCCGTATCGAGAAGTTTCTTAATCTCCTCCAGGCAAACGCTCGAATTCGAGAAGGTCGTCTCACTCTGCGATCGACTCTCGAGACGATTCTCCTCGATCAACCAGTCGGGATCACGCATCAGGGCGCCGCAAACGCAGGCGTTCAACATGGTTCCGGCCAGGATGAGAGTCGCCCCACGCCAGCCGTACGAATCGATCAGCCACTGGGTGAGCGGGGCGTAGAGAAAGGTGCCGATGCCGGTGCCCGAGGCTCCGATGCCGGTGGCGAAGGTTCGCTTCTTGTCGAACCAGAAGGCGATCGAGACGACGGCCGTCACGTAACCGATGCCCAGCCCCAGGCCGGAGATGATGCCAAACGTCAGGTACAACATCTCGATGGAGTTGCAGAGTGAGGCCAGAGCGAAGCCGAAGGCCGAAACGAGACCGCCCAGGATGGTCATCTTACGGCAGCCGTATTTGTCGACGAGATTCGACCAGATCGGACCCATCAGAAGCGGCACCGAGAAGAACAACGAACTGATCCAAGCCGTCTTCGATGGGGACTCCTTGAAGTAGGCCAAAAGCTCGGTGTTGATCAGGCCGAAAGAGAAGGACAGACCGTCGGCGATGAGCGAGACAACGAGTGAGGCGAAGACAACGACCCAACCGTAGCCGCCATCGGGCATTTCCGGTTTTTTCTTCTCCGTCGAACCGGATTCGATTGAATCGCCCGAATCGTTCGAGATGAGACGTTTCCGTTTCTTTCCATTGTTGTTATTGTTATTATTGTTGTTGTTGGCATTACCATTCGCCAGTGTGGGACACGTCGTGGTCACTGTGGTCATCGGCCCATAAGCTCCACCATCCACATGGATCACACTATTCTTGAATCGACGACTATTTGGATCGCCATCGTCCAGATCGTCGGCGGACAGATTGCAGAAGGTGACCTCGGGGAAGAGTTCGTGCTTCAGCGATTTATTGAGCGGCGTCGTCGTCGTCGTCGTCGTCAAGGTCAGGGTGGGCGGGGCGCCGGTCGGTGGCAACGATTGGTAGATGCCACCATTCTGTTTGCTCTGTGAATTCGTCGTCGTTTTGGCGATCATTTTGACGGAGGATTCTTGTGTGTGTGTGTCAAGAATTAAAAGGATCAAGGATTAAAAAGGTCAAGGATTAAAAAGGTCAAGAATTAAAAGGATAAAGGATTAAACAGGTCAAGAATTAAAAGGATCAAGGATTAAAAGGATCAAGGATTAAAAAGGTAAGAATTAAAAAGATCAAGGATTATAAAGATCAAGAATTAAAAGGATCAAGGATTAAAAAGGTCGAGAATTAAAAGGATAAAGGATTAAAAACAAGGGAAAGAGGATTCCCGAAGGCTCTATTGGACTCTAGTGTCCAAGTAGTTTATTGTTTTTTTTTTTTTTTGTAGCTCTATGCAGAAACAACAGATGCGTTTCCGTTGTTGAACACAATAGATTTCAGCAAGTTTTTCGTTTTTCTTTCTTTTTCTTTCTTGTTGATATTAAGTTGCTCTTTTTTCTTTCTTTGTGTTATTAAGTTGCTCCTTTTTCTTTCTTTTGTAATTAAGTTTCTCCTCCGTCGGTAGCTTCTCGAAAAAGAGAGAGAGAGATTTCCTTCTGTGGTCCACCACCTTCACTCCTACTCCTCCTTCTTTTCCACTTCCTCCTTTATCTTCTTCTCCACTTCCTCCTTCTTCTTCTCCACTTCCTACTTCTTCTTCTTCTCCACTTCTTCCTCCTTCTTCTCCACTTCCTCCTTCTTCTTCTCCACTTCCTCCTTTTTCTTCTTCTCCACTTCCTCCTTTTTCTTCTTCTCCACTTCCTCCTTTTTCTTCTTCTCCACTTCCTCCTTCTTCTCCACTTCCTCCTCCTTCTTCTCCACTTCCTTCCTCCTGCAGAGTTCTCTTTTTTTTCTGATAAATTTCTATTGGAAAAGCTCAATCAAATGTTCGCTTATCACGTCCGATTGAAAACTTTTGGAGGCTCCAACGTTGGCGGAGAGTTTGCAAAGGCAGAGGATTTGCGGGAAAACGCTTCCTTGCAGTATATAACTGTGTATGTATGTAATATATCTTATCCTTGATGCACGTCTAAATGAGAATGCCAGCGATGAAAATGGCCTTGACTGCGGTCGTCCAGTGGATTAACTCCTGATGTCCTGCGGCAAAACTGAATGAGGAAAGAATGAGAATTTGAGGGGTGGGAAGAGAATTATAAATGTGAATCAAATCAATACAATTATTAATAGGAAGAGGTCGATATGGGAAGATGAGAATGATAAGGTCAAATAGGATCAGAAGGTCAAATAGCACCAGAAGGTCAAATAGGACCAGAAGGTCAAATAGGACTCAGTAAAGATAAAGGAAATCGAAGAGATGAGATGAAGTCAATGAAGAATTGAAGATTTTCTCACAAATACTTTGTCTCTTCAGAGGAAATTATTTTCAGTAAAATTCTTCTAACGAAAAATTGCCATTACCATTATACAAAAATATATTACCATCATACGAAATATATACTACATCTATGGTTATATTGCTGCACTATCCATATACTCCTGATGGTATAATAAAAACATATTCACAACATCACAATCTCAATATCATTTTAAATCCATCTCTATATTCCTTGATATTAAATTTGTATTTTTCTTTATAGCATCGAAGAGTTTGTCAAATTTTGACAGATGCAGAGTAAACGAAACTAAAAAAAAAAAAAACACGGTTGTTGACTTTGGCCACAACCGACAACAACAAAAACACCGATCAACAACAATAATCGATGTAAACAAATCGAATGCAAGACGATTGATGATGATTGAAAATATTTTCAGAAAATTCAAATAAAAAACGAAAACGCGCCAATCTTGGCGAAACATTTCCGAAAAACTGCAACGAAAACTGGCGACAAAAACAATTCGACAAAGATTTTTGGCTTTATTTTTTGTTTGTTGTGAATATATATTTTTTTTTGTTTTTTCCGACTCTCTTTCTTTGTTGTTTTCCTTCAACTTGACCTCGTAAAAATAGTCATCGTGCAGAGAACGAGACGAGAGAGAGAGAGAGAGAGAGAAAGAGGAAAACCTGAGAAAATACTACGGAGATGAGAGAGAGAGCGATCATCAGGATCCGTTAGAGGAAGAAAAGACGTTTGATAGAAATCTACAGAGAGAGCTAGAGATGATCGTAATGAGAAGACGAGCGTGCGAAGGAGAGGAAATGAAACAGAAAACAGCTGTTTCGAAAAACAAATTCAAAATATAAATATTTTGTTGATATTTTTAGAATTAGTATTTTGTTGTGTTTTTTGTTAGGATTTTTTGTTTGTTGACGTCGTCGTCGTTCGTATGCAGCAGTTGACATTCCAATTTAGAACAATTTATTTTGGGATGAATTTAATGGGATTCTTTTCGCTAAAATATTCTTCTTTAATTACGATTCTTTAATGGGATTTGTATAGGATTCGGTTTGCGAAACATTTTCGTCTATGATTTTGAAACAAGTTCGCATGTGAAATGTTTATTTATCATTGTGTTATTATGTATAGTGATTTTTTTTGTCGTGAACATGAAAGAGAATTTCGCAAAAATTGTTTCCTATTTTCATATTTAGAGAAATCAACATGAGCGAAGCAAATGATCAAGAGGTGATGATAATGATGAATGATAATTGATCAATAGGATAAATGAAGGACACGATTTTCATTCCACTTACCTTTGTGCCTTTTGCAGATCTGCTCCTCGTAACTCTGGGTATGGGTTTTTATTAATCTTATTATTATCACTTCTCGCGTTATTCGTATCACAATCAACAAAACGATCACGATCACAATTCTCGTTTTCACTATCGACACAATAACAATAGCCAAAACAAAAACAATGTTTATTAAATGTCTGGTTGCAGTCACCGAAGCCACCAATCAATTCACCATAATTACACAAATCTTCAGTTATTTTCAATTCACTCGCACTCTCGATGGACAAGTGTTTATTGAACGTGGCCAAATGGCGAGAATGGTGTTGGGGGAAAATCCGTAGACGCGGATCACGTGGAATATAATGAAGAAACACTTTATTCGATTTACCACTATTATTGTAAGTACGATGATTGTTTTTATAGTTGTTATTGTTGAAAAGTTTCGAATCAATTGTTGTTTTAAATGATGTTAATGTCGATTGAGGAACCGACGACGAAGACGACGGCGATAATGGTAATGATGATGATGTTGTTGTTAACGCGATTAACGTTGATTTATTATTAGTAATTGTTGTTGTTGTTGTTGTATAACGCGACGTTGTCCGAAAGTCATTCATTAAGGATGATCGATATTTTATCACAGTCCTGAGAAGAAATTCAACGGCAATTATTAAAATCGATACGATGCGAAATGATGCCGATGTCGATGGGTGGTATTGCTTTCTTGTTGTTGTTGTTGTTGGTGGGTGTATTAAAGATGTTGTTGTTGTTGTTGTTACTGGATTTAATATCCTTTTAAACTTTGCTGAACGTTTTCGCTGCGGCGTCGTCCACTTCGACAACGTCTTTAGTAGGATTCGAATGCTAATTGGAACCAACATGCGGCAGTTGATCTGGAGCAGCTCGCGGATGGAAAAAAAAAACAAAGTAGAAGACGAAGAATTCGATCGATGTCGGTCAAGCAGTTCAATGCTAAAAACGCGCACACGAATGTGTGTTTTTATGTGTGAAAAACTTATAGTCAAAATAATATCGTTTTTTTTTTTTTATGAATCAACTTCTCGACGCGATTTATTCACGACGATGATGATGATGTTTGTTGATATTGATATTGATGTTGATGACGATGATGGCGATGGCGACGACCTCTGGCGGGCATTCGCAAAATCTATCGTGGAATCGTTTTTTTAGTTAGTGTCAAATGAACACGTTCTCCTGCTGTCTCGCTGACATATCTGCAGATGATGCTCTTCAATGGCGATAACAATTAAAAAATTGATGAAATGATGAAACTCCCTCAACTCAATCGTCTTCAATCGATGGATGGTTTATGTTGCGTCGATGCTGTTGTTGTTGTTGTGGTTGTTGTTGTGGTTATTATTATTATTGTGATTGCATCCAACGGACGATGACATGTGCTGAACTCACACCTTCATGCGCTGCAATGATAAGAAGAGAGAGAGAGAAAAGACAATGAAAATGATGCACTACAACAGTTAACAGTGGGTACAAAAAAAAAACACCGATCACTTTGAAAGAAATCACTGACTCCTTCATGTATGGGTTGGAATGAGCTTATCTCGAGCGCGATTATTTTCAATCGTATTATAAGTAGTATATACAAGAAAATTATATATTGCTGTCTCTCTGTCTCTGTCGTAAATCGTATATCAACCGAGGAGAAGATCAGCCAAATATTGAGAGAATTGAGGATTATCGGTGATTAGAAGTAATCGGGCTATGATAAGAAAGTTCAATAAAGTATGTTCCGCATGTTCGGATGACGGAGTCGAGAATCCAACCGAGACTCAACAGGTCTAAAAATATTCGCATTATCAGCAAAGTCTGGACTGTTGGAACACATGGCCCGGAGATAAACACGGGGACAACGCGAACCAATGGACAATACACACCAAGTGGAAACACCAAGTGGACAGCGACTTCGGTGATTTGCATCGGAAACAAACCTTTGTGCCAAACACGACCTACCACAAGTGGCGAAGATAATGGAAATATTTCTCGACCTCAAAACAAAGGTGGGCATAAAATCACAAAAAAAATGAAAAAAAAATCCACTCTACGGATATGTTGAAAACGCGCGATTTATTTTGTCAATAAAAAAAAAAATATCAAATGCCCTCTTTTTTCTGCCAAATATTCACAATCACAGACAGACAAATATTGTTGAAATGGAATGACCAAAAAAATCAGCAAAGTATAAAAATAGAATATGGAATCGCACGATTCCTCTGTAGATGAATGACAAACGTACGAACGAACGAAATATGGCGAAAATTTAATTTGGAACTCATTGTAAATCATTTTCATAAATTGACAAAGAATAGACAACAATAATAAAAAGAATTACGACACAAAACGAACGAACATCAAAAAAAAAAACACTTGTTTGTGTGCGAATTCTTTTCTAACTCACTGTCACGAGTCATTAAGGATTTTGTCGTAAGATCGTATACGATCATCCTATAGAAAAAAAAACAGAAGAAAATTGTCTTCAACAGGCGAACGAAGGGAGTCGGGAGGACAATCGACTTATAGGTATTTTAAATTGATTGGTTGGCAGATTGATTGTGAGCGAGGGAGAGAGAGAGAGAGAGAGAGAGACAGTGAGATTACCAGAAGTTCATTGCTCGATATGAACACATGAGGCGAATACTTGAGACGAATACTTTTCAACATTCCACATTCGATTCGATTAAAATGCACTTTCAATGGAAAAACACACGAAAAATATACAAAAATAAAAAAAAAATACACAAAAACGCGAAAAAAAAAAATAGGACAAAAAGAAACTCAAACAAAATAAATCTAAAGATATAGGTTATCTGAGTGAAAGGAAGAAAGGCAAAAAAGGAGAAAACCGCGGAGAGCGAAAGAGATAACGTGAGATGAGAAAATTAGAACGATTCAAGAGAGAGAGATAGAGAGAGAGATAGAAAGAGAGAGAGATAGAAAGAGAGAGAGATAGAAAGAGAGGGAGATAGAGAGAGAGATAGAAAGAGAGAGAGAGAGATAGAGAGAGAGAGATAGAAAGAGAGAGAGAGAGAGAGAGATAGAAAGAGAGAGCGAAAGGCTTATCTTTATATTTTAATTGGCAATTTGTGACAGAATGATAAGAAATTGTTTTACTTCATACTTCGTCAGACTTCGTTTAATTTTCTAGTTTTCTCGTGTCTCCATTATGGCCGAGACACGTTTATAGCGTAAAGTTTCACTTAAACCGTTTGGTTATTATCGAGTCAGATGAAAAAAAAAACAAAAAAACAAAAACTCCCTACAATTATGACCATGAAAATAAACGAACGAGCCTTGAGCCAACGATGAGACTAATGAGAATACTTTTTTTATATTTTCACTTTTTTTTGTACACATATTCCCACATTTTACCTTCTACGGTAAAGCGACCACACAGGCCTCCTTCCGGACAAAATTTTCTATGTTTTCAACAGCATGATGAAGTTTTTTCTAGTTTTCTCATTTCTCATTTTACTATGCTTGAAAAACCAATTGCAATTTCTCAATCACTTTCAAATAATTTTCCTCACGTAAATTTTCTCTGCATTGACTTTTTGCACACACTGTAGCACATGCTAATTATTTCAGCACAGTGGAGGAAAAATTTTACAATCGACACAATATTTGGTGGACGACTAAATTTCCAACAAAAATTGAATTACATAAAAAAAAACGCTTGTACGCGCCGCGAATTATGCTATATATTTTTTTATAACTATTTAGTTAATGACGGCTCCACCGGTTGCACGCGTCTCGTGCCGCGCGCTGCCGCTGCTGCCACCGTTGTTGTTGTTGTTCGACGTGGCTGCTGCTGCTGCTGCTGATGGCGCTCTTAAAATTTCAACTCCATTCTAAAGAATCCTAAAATCAAGACTAAATCGTTGCCTTCTGTCGCACGATCGTCCAACGTTGAAAACGTTCTCACATTTCAACAATCGTCTGTCATCGTCTCCGTCGTCTGTCGTCGTCGGTGTCGTTGTCGTCTTTGTACTATTGTTGTTATTGCTGTCGTTCAGCTGTCGATGTCGACGTCGTTGCCGGCCATCGCCATCTCAGGCGCTCTCTCGCCGATAGGTTGCGAACGACCGACATGCACGTTATCATTTATTTTAATCTAATAAATTCCTTATCACAAGGAAATTATAATATTTTATATATAGATATATAGTATATATATATATATTTATTCCTTTATTGTTACTATATGATCGAGTCTTTGTGCTTTACACAGCGACCCATGATCGTTGTTGTTATTAAACTGATTACTGCCATGTTGTTGTTGTTGTTGTTCAGATTTATTATTACTATAGTTGTTGATATTGTTATAGTTGTTGATATTGTGATATAGTTGTAATTGTTGTTGGTTTTCCATATGAACACCAACGCAAACTCGCACACAATAGTCGCTTAATCAATTCTACTCTAATTGTAAGTTAATATTTAGTTTAGTTTAGTTTAGAGAAATTTGAGTAGGAAATTTCTGCATGATTCGAGTGACTTTCGAGTGAGTGGTTGGACAATAGAGAGAGAGAGAGAGAAGAATCACCAGGTGACCTGCTGTGACCTCTCCACAACTCATCCTATTATCTTCTTGGCCAATTTAAGCCATTTAATTGGATTCTATTGTTCATAACAGAGAGATAACAAAAGTTATTGTTATGCCTGATATCAAAGATATGAACAAAAATAATTGTATCCTCTGGCGTTGTCAAAGTCGTGGCTAAAAGATAATTGTATCCCATGCTATTGTCACAGTCGTGGCTAAAAGATTAGAAATAATGCGACCAAGTTTTGCAATAAATTCCACTCATGTGAAACATCAAATAAATATTCACCATGAAGGTTCATTATAATGAGGTTTAGCAATAAACATTTATAGCAATAGACATTGATAGTAATTGTATTTGTGTGGGAATCTTTACATTAGTGTGCGACTCACACTTTCGATGTGACTTCCCGAACGAACTTTTAACAACTTGGTGTTAAGTATTACAATTAATCTCGATTAGGAGTTGATAACGTGAACGTACGATAATTTCTGTAGTAGAAGTAGTAGGAATATGAGTAGGGGTTGAAGAGAGGAAGGAAGGAAGGTGATACGTGAAGGAGACCTGATGGCTGATGGCGAGAAGCGAGACAGACCAAAGATTAAATCACTGATATAGTACTAGTTTTAAGAGTGTTAAAAAGACATGTTAACATAACATGAGATGGCTATTTGAGGAGGTTGGTGCTATTTTTAAAATTCTAGTCGACTTTTACGACGAATCAAATTATTAACTTCGGTATTAAAACCAGGTTAAGAGTCTTCTGGTGTTAAAACTAGGTTAAGACTCCTCAGCAAATGGATTAAATTATATAATTTAATTGAATGTTAAAGTTAGAGACTATAAGTAATTTGAAATGATGGAAATGATGAAATTTGTCCTCGTGTCCTTGGGGAAACATCGCCAACGCGTTCAACCGTTTATCCTTCAAACACATACACACACATAGACACACACACACACAGACATGCACGCACATGAAATACCACTTTACCGACGGAAGTCAGGTGCAAGGAATGAGATGGAAAATGAGATGAGAATGAGAAGGTGGTGATGAAGAGGAGCTGAGGCGGAAGGGGATGTGGCTGTGTGGGTGTGTGAGAGACCTGTGAGGACAATCGACTTTCCACATTTATAATTTTCATTTAAATTTCAATGCATGACGGACGGAAGTTTCACACACACTTCTAGAATTTACAATGGAATGTTTCTCTGTGTTGCAGGAAATGAGGTGGGGGGGGGGGCGGAGTGGACAAGCGTCACTTGGATGAGAATCCTCTTGTCCAAGGGAATTAGAAGGAGGAACCAAGAATAGATGTGCATTCATTTCCGTTTCCGTTATTTGATCCGGAGTTTCTTCTACCATTGCAAATAAATAAATGTTTGCTATGGAAATTCAATATTCACGTGTTCGACGTTGAATTGAATAACTTCGAATGACTTTAAACAAGAAATATAAAAAAATTAAATTATAATCATTTAATTGCCATTCGAGAGAAGTTTTAATTGAGGGCTTGAACGAGATGATGAATAGATTGAAATTGTGAATTTAATGCATGCATCTCGTTCGTTGGATACCTGCCAACAAATGTTGCTGTTGCAGTCGAATGACGAGAGCGACAGTAATTTGTGTGTGAGAGAGACAACAACAACAAAAGCTTGGAAATTCAATTCAATATACATTCTTACATAATCTGCAATTAATTTAATCATTATATATTAATAGAACTTGATGTGGAAATTGGCAGACAGAATGACTTCAGTTGATTGCTTCAAATTAAACATTTTAACTGAAAGGGTTTCGTTCAACCTGTTGACACCCAGTTCAAAACACCCTTGAGTTGGATGAGGAAGGGGAGGAAGGGGGAGAGAAGTAGGTTATAATATTTTATCAAGGTGTTTCTCTCACTCTCAACAGGTTGGCCTCGAGACTCTCTCCCCCTTTCGAGGTTGTTGTAACAAGTTCACGGCGACAAGTGGAGAAATATTTACGATCATGAATCGATAAGCGAGGGGAGGCGGAGGCGGAGGCGGAGGAGGAGGGGATGGGGTGGGTTTCGGAGTAAGTGTTGGTGATTATTTACAATACCGAGATAGGGCAAAGACTTTTCCATTGTTTAATACAATTTGTCGCTAAATTTTCAATTATATTCAATCAAGCAGAACAATTACCGTTTCAAACGGTAAGTGAGAGAGGCGTGGAAGGGAGAGAGATATTGGGAGAGAGAGATAGAGAGAGGTGTAGAGTGAGATTGTGGTCATTGTGGATATTGGTTCCATATTTACGCACGACCTGATGCCACAATTCGGTTTTGTGCCAATTGATTTGAACGCATTCGACATTGAACGTAATTTAAATCGATGCTTTACGAATTTATTGCTCGTGGTCATGGGAAAATTTGTCAAGCGTGGTAATGCTGATAAATATCTTTTTGTTAGGAATCAGACTTTTTCAAATCACATTTTTTAAATCAAATTTTTTAAATCATAATTTTTAAATCATATTTTTTAAATCATATTTTTTAAATCATAATTTTTAAATCATAATTTTTAAATCATATTTTTTAAATCATATTTTTTAAATCAAAATCTTTTAAATCACATTTTTTAAATCAAAATTTTTTTTAAATCAATTTTTTTAAATACAATTTTTTAAATCAAATTTTTTAAATCACATTTTTTAAATCATATTTTTTAAATCATATTTTTTAATTCACAGTTTTTAAATCATATTTTTTGAATCAAATTTTTCAAATCACATTTTTTAAATCAACATTTTTTAAATCACAGTTTATGCTTTACGAATTTATTGCTCGTGGTCATGGGAATATTTGTCAAGCGTGGTAATGCTGATAAATATCTTTTTGTTAGGAATCAGACTTTTTCAAATCACATTTTTGAAATCACATTGTTTAAATCACATTTTTGAAATCATATTTTTTAAATCACAGTTTTTAAATCATATTTTTTAAATCATAATTTTTAAATCATATTTTTTAAATCATATTTTTTAAATCAAAATTTTTTAAATCACTGTTTTTCAATCAAAGTTTTTTTTAAATCAATTATTTAAATAAAATTTTTTAAATCAAATTTTTTAAATCATATTTTTTAAATCACAGTTTTTAAATCATATTTTTTAAATCAAAATTTTTAAATCACTGTTTTTAAATCAAAGTTTTTTTTAAATCAATTTTTTTAAATCAAATTTTTCAAAATCCAAAATTAATTAAAGAAAGAAAATCTTACCTTTCTATTGAAGAATCTCAATGAATCTGAAAGACCAAAAATCGAATAATTAATTTTATTTTAAATACGTTTAAAAATTAATAACAAAATAATGGTGAGTTGATAACAATAAATAAATAAAAATAAATAAATAAAAATAAATAAATAAATAAATGAAAAATAAAGTGTTGTAAATAAAGTGTTAAAACAAACATAACTTTAAATTATAACTAAGTGAGATGTCGGACCCTCGGAGTCTCTATTTCTGTTGTTGTTGTTATTGCCCACTTGTGCTTTCCAGTTGAGGGATGAATAAATAAAAGCTAACATCGTATAGAATAAAAAAAACTCATAGTGAAGGGAGAGAAAGAGAGAGAGAGAAACAAACAGGGAGTGACCAACAATGAAAATGAAAGAGATGGACTCAGCAGGTCGAATGCTCTCATCTAAAGTGTTTAGAGTGCATTTTGTTATGTTATAATTGTTGTTTTTGCAACCGTCCAAAGGGTTGCCAACCATGGCGAAAGTTAAAAATATAAAAAAAAAAAAAACGTTTGTAGCCAAGTTTTATGGAGAGTTAAGAGAGTCATGGAGTCGTCTGGGGTGAAAAAGGGTGAAGGTTGGTGGAGCGACAACGGATTAGGGTTGAAAATTAAGGCCAACACTACACTAACACTAACGCAGCAGGAAGGAGAACGAAGGACGACACTGACCATGGTCAGAAAGAGCGACGAAGAAACTCAAGGGATCCCCACGATAACAAGGATGACAAGAAAAAGAATATAAAATAAAGAAATAGAATGAAAAAGATACGGAAAAAGAAAGAATAGAAAAAAAACTAAGAAAAGAAAGAAAAAAAAAAAAACAAAGAAAAAGAGAGAGATGAGGCGAATAAATGGTTGATCAGCGGGATGTGAAAAATTCCACAAAAAACAACAAGAGATGATTATGTATTAAGTAAGATGATGTAACTGCAGCATCATCCTGGAGCTCAAATAAGAGGAAGATCAGGGTGTGAACGATGAAATATTTGTGAAATACACGAAAGGACCAAACACACCAACACCGACATTTGTAGGTCGATGCGATGTGAAAGAGGAAGAAAGACCAAGGGAGAGAAAGAACAGGAGCGAATGAGAACTGGAGCGAGAGAGAACGGGAACGAGAGAGAACGGTAGCGAAGGAAAAAGGATATTAATCATGACGGCAAGAGATTTGATGAATTATGATATAAACAGATAGAGACGAGAGAGACAAACAGACAGACAAGGCGAGTATTAGAGTGAGAGTGAGATAGAGAGTGAGTGAGAGATAAGAGACAGACAGAGAGAGAAAGAGAGAGATAGAGACAAAGGAGCACGATGAACAGACAGATGGAATAATAAGCGAGAGGAGGAGAAGGACAAATAGAGAGAGGGAGTGAGAGAGACAAATATAGATAGGGAGGAAGACAAATATAGCCAGAGTAAGAGAGAGAGAAAGGCAAATATAGCGAGAGTAAGAGAGAGAGAGGAAGACAAATATAGCGAGAGTAAAAGAGAGAGAAAGAGGAAGACAAATATACCGAGATAGAGAGAGAGAGATGGATACAAAGATAAAGAGCAAGACAGACAGACAGACAGACAGACAGACAAACAGAACAAACGGTGAACAAGAAGCTTTTGGTATTTTCAACATCTAAACGAGATTTTGTATAATTGACATCAATTTATTTGATTAATTCTTGTGAAAATGAAACAATGATATTTTTTGACATCAACATGACACAGACACAGACACAAATGTGCGAGTGAGAGAGAGAGAGAGAGAGCTATAGAGAATAGAGAGAGAGAGAGAGCTATAGAGAATAGAGATAGAGAAAATGATAGAGCCGAGAGAGAAAAACGATAGAGAAAACGATAGAGAAAACAGAGAAAACGATAGAGAAAACAGAGAAAAACGATAGAGAAAACAGAGAAAACGATAGAGAAGACCAAAAGTAGTGAAATGTTGTCGACTTAATAGAATAAGATCAATTGTTGTGATACAAAATCATCAACTGTGGATAGAGTAAATGAAAAATGATCGTTTGTTGTTGTTTGTTGTTGTTTGTTGTTGTTTTTGTTGTTGTTTGTTGTTGTTGCTGCTATTGTGGTTGTTGTAGTCATCATTCATGTTGTACTTATCATTATCATGATTTGGCGAGAGAGTTGAAAAAGCAGCAGTCGAGGAACTCAACGAAGGATCAATCAAATTCAAGGAAGAACAAACAAACTCAACCAAGAACCAACAAATTCAACGATGAACCAACCAATTCAGCCAAGAACCAACAAATTCAGCGAAGAACCAACAAATTCAACCAATAAAATTCAACGAAGAAACTTCAAATCATTCCAAAGTCAAAGAAGATATAAAAAAAAAGTCGATGATGAAGTTACTTCTTCGAATGAAAAATCCCATGGAAAGCTCAGCTTCTCTTCTCGTTCAAACACATTTACCAAATTACCCAACGATATATTCATCAATATATCTATCTATCAATCTATCCATCCATCATTCTATCCATCAATCTAACCATCCATCATTCTATCCATCAATCTAACCATCCATCTATACACCAATCTATCTATCTTTCCAGCGTTCACAATCGCTATGACATAATAACTAGGAAATGATTGCCGCTCGAGCGATAAATTCGTCGAATCCGAATCCGATTGAAATCCCTTTCGATACCGATTCTCGAGGATTCGTGGTCGATCCACCCACCGATGCCTGCCGGGGTCTTGAATGGGTTTTTGCGATTTGGCAAAAAAATCCCGGCGGAGAAGAAAGAAGAAGAGAAGCAAACAAAAAAAAAAAAACAAACAAAAGAACGACAGCAACAAAGTTCCGTAAAACAACAAGAACGATTTTTATTATGCTTTTTTTGTAGGTATTATTCGTTGTTGTAGTTATTACTTTTAGTTGTTGTTATAACTCTTTGTTGTAGTTCTTGTTGTCGTTGTTATTGCTGCTAGTGTTCTGCTTCAAGCTGAGGAATCAACGTTAACCGCGACAAAACATCGGGCAATGTCAAGTGAAACAGAAATGAAAACAAGGACAAAACAAATAAAAAATCAATAGAGGAAACCGATCTCGAGATGGGGGCGAAGGAGGCAGGAGCAGCGAATGAGGGGCGTGGTGGAGGTGTTATGGGTTAGAGGAAGAAGGAGCCAACAACAACAATAGCACCATCAGCAGGAGCAGCAACCACAACAACACAACCAACACCACCACCAGCAAAAACAACAAACTCACAGACGACATAAATAATCCTCACATTAACGCAAACACATCCATACATAGAAAAACACAAACACACACACGCAAACATAACCAGAGAATTTCGCACGATACAATCAGGCGAAAGAATTCCGTATGTTTGTCAGTATGTGTCTATGTGTATGTGTCTATGTGTGTGTTTGTGAGTATATTCACCAGGGAGTTTGTGTGTTTGTGTGCGTTGCGAAAAACAAAAAGTTTCCGTTCGCGAAAATAACAACTTTGACAATTTACAAACAGACATGGAGAAGGAGAGCGAGAGAGAGTGGGAGAGACAAAGATAGCGACACAGATAGAGAGAGAGAGAGAGAGAACAAAAACGACCCCTACACTCAGACACCCTCGAACGCACACTGTCACAATTTGTTTGTTACTCGAGTAGAAAAGCAAAAAATTAAATAGAAATAAAAAAATGAATAAAAATAAAAAATAAAATAAAATAAAGTAAAGTAAAATAAATAAAATAAAGTAAAGCAAAAAAAATAAATAAATTAAAACAAAAAAATAAAAAAATAAACAAACAAAAAATTACAACTACAAGAAAGTTACGCAATTCAGCTGTTTTTCAAGGACTTTCAGGACTTTGGCTTTTAAGTTTTCAGCCCGGAGCAAACAACAAATTTTTTTGTTTTTCATGTTTTCTTATTTCTTTCATGTTTTCTTATTTTTTTCATGTTTTATTATTTTTTTCATGTTTTTTTATTTTTTTCACGTTTTTTTTTTTAATGTTTTCTTATTTTTTTTCACGTTTTCTTATTTTTATCATGTTTTCTTATTTTTTTCATGGTTTCTTGTGTTTTTTTTTTCTTAATAATACACATAATAGGAAACCCCAACGATCGATCGATCGAATGATTTTCTGCCATTCACGAGAATCTCAAGTGTCGACTTAAGATTAATTTCTAATGATTTCGGGAAATTTCTTTGTCACAATCGGCCCTTAAACGACCTTGACACGAGACAAGAAAAATACACAAATAACAAAGAAAGATAAAATCCAAGAAGAAATAAAAAAAACCGAAGGAACAAATATAGAAAAAAGAATGAAAAAAGAAAGAAAGAAGATAGAAAAAAGATAGAAAAAAGATAGAAAAGGGAAAGCAAAAGGGACAAAAATCAAATCAACTTTATATGATTAGATGGGTGGAAGGGAAATCACGATTTCTTGGCCACTTCACAACAAAGAGAAGACCACAAAATCCAGTCAATTGCCAACGATAAGAACCAAAAATTCAACTTAATGGCCATCATTTAAATACACGAATCAATTTAAAGACCAAGTATGGAACCATTTACGATGACCTTGAACATAATGTCCAAAGATTCATGACAGATTCACGACAGATTCACAATTAGGAATAGATTCACTATTCGAAATAGTCTCACTCTATTCTCAAACAGAATGAGCCTTCAGTAAACAAATTAGTTTTGATTAAATTACTAAAGAATAATTAATAAAGAAACCGACGGCTGTCGTCGGCTTGACATAATTGAGAATTTAATGTGTGCCGCCGACTGATTTTTTTTTTCAACTTAATTGATTTTGTTCTAGAAACTCGTTCATCAGTTTATTATTCATGCATAAGAGTGGAATGTCCAAAAAAGTTTATTCAAGAGTTTTGTTGATGGTCCACCATGATGAGTGGATGACTTTTAATTCAAGAGAGTCAACAGAATGATTTGTCAGCAGGAATATCATTTACACTTCATCTCTTTCACACTCTGTCTGTCTCTCTTTCACTCTCACTTTGTCTCTTTCTCACACTCAATCTGTCTTTGTGTTGACAGCATATTTTAACATTGAGACTTTAGGAAACCTCAGATAATTTGCATAGAATTTTGCATCCTCAAACTGATAGAATATTCTATGAAATTATAATACTAGATATTCCAAGTGATTATTATACAAGACAGTGATAGTGATGATGATAATATTGATAAGGGTTGTGGATAAAATGAATAAAATCCCTTCCGAGAAGTATCCTGATTATAATCACACGCCCGCAGATCTATAACAACAATTTAATATAAATCCATTTAGTTAGAAAGTTTGGAAAAATCTATCCAATCTTCAATGTCATCTCAACCCATCATCACACAACCTTGCTGACATTGTAAACTTGGCTGTTTCCTTGCCGAAGGCACAGACCGAAGTTGAGTCGACACTTTCTCCCCTTTCTCCCCCCCTTTCTCTTGTTTTTCTTTCTGTCGTTCGTGTTTTTTTTTTCTTCATTCATTTTTGATCTATGATGTAGAAAATGTGAAGAGTTTCTGTCAAGGACAACGAAGGATGAACTTTGTCGCGATGTCCTTTGCTCGTCCTGTTATCTTCTCCACTCCTCCTCCTTTCGCTCTTCTCCTTATGTCATGTCTCTCTATATCCTTGCAATTTTCCTCTAATTTAAAGTTGTCGTCATGATGAATTTCTCATCATTTCCATTTACGACCAAATTAAAGTTGATTTTTTTTTTGTTTTTGTATTAACCAAAGTTTTTCACTCTTACCAGCTTTTCACTTCCACCAGAAGTCGTCCTTGGCTTGTGAGTTTTCAAAGTCGCAATTCTCGGAGAAGAAATTCACAACTATGAATGAAATATTAAACCTTGTGGTGGCGAAAAAGAGATCCCGGTTAAATGAAGTTGTGGAACGAAGACTGCGAGTATTTTTGTGGAAACTTCCAGAACGAATGAAATTATGAATGAAGAAGGATTTATGGGATTTTATATGACTGTTATGGGATTGTGGATGGTAGTTAATAGTTTTTTGTTTATTTTTCATAGGATTGAATATTTGTATTATTTATTTTAATGCATTTTTTAGGATTATATATTTGAATTTTTTATTTTAATGCATTTTTTTAGGATTGTAGTTTTTATTATTATTTTAATGCATTTGTATATTTGTATTTTTTAATTTTAATAAATTTTTTCGGATTGTTGGTTTTACTTTATAACTAACTTTTTCGACCTTTATAGGATTGTAAATTCTAGTTTTTCTTTTGGCTTTAGGAAATTCTCTGATTACGCGATTTTCTTGCACTTGATTTTCTTGCACAACTTTTTGGATGGAAATTTGAGTCTTGTCTACCGAATGCTACCTGACTCCATGCAGAATGGAAAACTACTGACTGACTGACTGAAGACCTGGCGATGATCAGCTGTTCGAAGGCTCGATCACAACTCATTTCTCATACTGCGCTCTTATTCTTATTCTAACTCGTTCTTGACTCTCTTCTCTCTCTCTCCACTCGTCTCCTCACCATCCATCCTTGATTGTTTTTATTCTTTAAAGACGAAGATGCTGCTGCTGCTACAGCTGTGATGCATGAAGAAGACGAAGCAGAAGAAAGAGAAGTAAACAATGATCGAAGAAGAAGCAGCTCCAACAACAAGCATCAATAGCAACATCGGCAACAGCTACAACAACAACAAAAACTACAACAAAATAAAAACACCACAACTCAATAAGTTGTCGATGGATGGTTTTTGTATATTTCTTGTTGTTGTTGTGGTGGTTGCTGTTGAGTGGAAAATTTCCAGCAGTTTTTTTTGTTTGGTGCTTCCAAACGAATAACAAATGCAACTACTAGATACACGTTTACACATGTGTCTGTATGTATGTATCTATGTTGAGTACTCATATCGGGGGAGGGATACGAAGAGATATGAAAGAGAAAAATTAAAGAGCGAATGACAGAGAGGGAAATCAAAAAAAAAAAAGAAAAAAATGCATAAAATATTATGCGTATCTGTTGAATGCTGTCGTATTCGAAGGAAGAGATATCGTCATGAATTCAAAGCGATCGAATGGATACAAGTAAGTATATGAATCCTATGGATACAAGTAAATATATAAATCCAATGGATACAAGTAAATATATAAATCCAATGGATACAAGTAAGTATATGAATCCTATGGATACAAGTAAATATATAAATCCAATGGATACAAGTAAATATATAAATCCAATGGATACAAGTAAATATATAAATCCAATGGATACAAGTAAATATATAAATCCAATGGATACAAGTAAATATATAAATCCAATGGATACAAGTAAATATATAAATCCAATGGATACAAGTAAGTATATGAATCCTATGGATACAAGTAAATATATAAATCCAATGGATACAAGTAAATATATAAATCCAATGGATACAAGTAAATATATAAATCCCATGGATACAAGTAAATATATAAATCCAATGGATACAAGTATATGAAAAAAGCACAGACAAAATATAGAAGAAATCTATGTATAATAAAGATAAAGAAAATTTAACTAAATACGTCCATCTAGCATATCGATGAAAATTGATCATAGCCCTGTATATTTGGCAAAAATCTATTCTTAGCCATACATGTTCGAGACACGTGACCAAAACACAAAAAGAAAACAACAAAAAAACATCGCCTGCCCATAACGAATTTTTTCATACGATTGAAACTCTACCAACAAAAAACAACAACATGCTAATGTCGCATGTTGAGTGTTCAATTACAACAACAAAATCAAAGGGGACCAAAAGCAAATAAGTCAAGTCAAATAAAAATAAAGAGAAAAATAAAAAGTATCGATAAAAGCAATATAAATGTAGAGTCGATGAAAAAAAAAAAACAAACAACAAAAAAAATGAAACATTCACAGACGACAATGATGTGGGGAAACGTGCCAAAAACCTATGAATTATAATAAAATAGAAAATAAAATAGTATAAAACGACAGCATTTGCAAATTTTACAACACGCACGTCGAGACGTCAGGCAATAAACATATTAAGAAAATAAAAACAAAAACAAAAGGTGTGCAAAAAAATAATCACAGCCTTAACCCTTGAGTACACGGCAGTTACGAAATCACCAAAAACAAAAGATTACAAAATAAATAATAAAAATAAAATAATAAAAATAAAATAATAAAAATAAAACAATAAAAATAAAATAATAAAAATAAAATAATAAAATAAATAAAATAAAAATAAATTAAATAATAAAAAAATAAATAAAAAACAATTAAAGACATAAATAAAAAATATTTGTGAATAAACAAGTGATTCCATCTTAAGATGGTGAATGTTGTCTCAGATAAAATTGAGCTCTTTGATTGTTTAACCAAATTAAGGTTGCGTCAATCTTCAAAAAAAAAAACTACTGATAAGATAAAGGATATAAATTTCTTGATAATCTCAAAATTATAAAATCAACCGTCGACGATGGGTTGGGTTTGAAAACATTTTACATAATTGCAAAATTAATTGCGTAGAAAAACGTCGTTGATATTCTACTTTCTTGCTGATGTTTTTCTGTTATTTTTTTATGTTTTTTTTCTTTCTTATAATTAAATCCCAAGCCAAACAAGCGTAAATGCGAGGGTGAGAGGAAAATCTGAAAGACAAAATGTAAATCTTTTAAAATGCAAATGAAGGAGCTTCTTTTCTATCTTTCTTTTTTTTCTCTCTTTCTCTTTCTTTTTTTCTTTCTTTCTCTTGCTCTCCCTCATCTACTTGAGCTGCTTCGTCTCAAGAAAGCGCCGTCGTCGACACGTCACGAAATGCTAATTTTCGTCGACCGTATTCGCAGTCACAAGATGTGTATACAGACTAGACAGACAGACAGACAGATAGATAGATAAACAGACAGATAAACAGATAGACAAACAGTGGACAGACACACCGACAGACAGGCTTAAAGACAAACAGACAGACATAAAGACAGACAGACAGGCATATGTGAAACGATATTTTACGCGTGTGTAAAATAATTTATTATTCAAATAAGGTCGAAAAGTTTTTGACACTCTTTGGAAAAAATATGAAAAAAAGACAAATCTTTAACTCTAGATTACCGACGGTAAAATGAAAATATTTATCTTATTTTTTTGTAAAAAACATATCACTTTTTTATACAAAAATGTTTTAAAAAATTTTCTTAATTTTTTTATAATATATATTTTTAATCCTAACTAAACTCTTTCGAAAAAATATATAAAAAATCGAAGAATTTTTAATTACCAATTTTTTATATGGTAAGTTTGGTGTTAAGCAAATAAATTAAAATAAAAAAAATGAATAGACAATTTACGATTATTTCGCCTGAAAGTGGGCGCAAAAGGAAATGAAATGATAAATCATAATGTGATTCATTTCCATTTTTAGACAATCGATTTGAGATACGAGTGCATATTATGTATTAGATATAAAATATAAGTAAGATATACTAAAGCTATCAGTTCGATAGATATACCATGAATAATTCAGAGCAATATTTTATCGTATTTTATTGAAATGTATTTCTATTGAAATGTATTTTTATTGAAATGTATTTTTATTGAAGTGTCAGTGAACCCCGAATTCCATTCCATATAACTTTCTCTATCTCACGTAATTCTAATTCCTGACCGAATTCCACTTGGTATTTAATGAATTTGTAGTACTCATCTTCACAGTTAGATCTGGAAGTTAGATGGTCCACGAATGGAAATTTCAACCTCGTTGGTCTCCCCCCAACGATGAGCAATAAATTTGCAATTTTCTACTAAAGTTCGTTGTTTGATCCTTTTTTGTTCTCACCACACTTGGCCTTGTTTTTATTTATTTATTGCTTTTGTAATTTTGTGTTTTTTTTTTTTGTTTTGCTGTTGTTCCCACAAAGTCCACGTGATGATGCCCTTTCACACCCACTCCATTTCAATGGTCAATGGTTTTGCCTTTGAGACTTTTTCTCGGACCTTTCTTCCCTCGCTGGATGTTAGGAAAAGTTGCGTTATTGTAGTTGATTTTGTTCTCGCTTTATTCTACTTCTTCTTTTTCTTCGTACTATTGTTGTTGTAATGGTTTTTGTTGTTATGGTTTTTGTTGTTATGATTTTTGTTGTTATGGTTTTTGCTGTTATTCGATTTAATGTTCTGTTCTGTATTAACGAAAGTTTTCCCTCGGCATCGATTTTACGACACATGAAACCATTTTCGTACGAGTTGTTGGGAGTTCGAAAGGAACGAAAGAAAGTTCCTTCGCAACTTGTACATATTCATTATTACATCAGAATGAGAGAGAGAGAGACAGAGAGAGAAAAGTGGGGGTGAGTGAAAGAGAGAAAAAAGCGGAGGTGAGTGAAAGAGAAGACGTGGTCAATTTCGGTAGCTCTCGTTGGCCTCAGGCACTTAATTACCATCCTACAACCGAAGTCTATACGAGATGAATTCCTGCTACTGGTAGGTTAATTATAGTATGAAGGAAGTGATGGTGATAAAAACCAGTAGCAGTAGCGGAAACTTGTTCCATTAAAAATCAAAGACAGAATTATCATCAATTACAATGACACACATATAGCCACAAAGATTGTTTGTTCCTCACAGTAAATTGATTAAAAAGTCAAACATCGAGGAGAGAATCAGAAGACAACGAGAACGATATATATGAAGATGGGAAAGAGTGAGATAGAGAAGGAGTATTGCGAAACAGAACACGACTCAAATGACGCTGATCATATGTTTGGCCAATAATAAATATATATAAATGTGCTATGTATAGACATCATGTGTTGTATACCTACATTTATATCAATATATGATTATCTGGCAAAACGAGAATTGGAACAAGAGAACAGAGACAGAAGAAAAACTGGTTCGCAAAACGAGCAGCAGCTGATCGTCAAACACGATCGTCGATTCAACAAACGATCGTCGATTCAGCAAATAATCGATCGAACGATCGGTCGGTTTCACAACAATATCATTGCCGTTAGAATAACAAAAACAATAATGATATATAGAGAGAAAAGTGAAAAAAAAAAAAAAAAATGGATAGCTAAGCAATAATAATTGTTTGACAAATTGTGGTCGCTTTCAATCAATTACAACTGTCACAGATCGCGTTCACACCAATCAATGAATATCTGATGAATCAATTAGCGATCAGAAGATGAACGACTTGAGGTTTCTCTTCTGCGGTTGAGGATTGTGAAAGATGAATCCACGAAAATTTGAGAGAATATTCTGGGTGTTTTCATTTGGGTGTTTTTTGGAAGGATTTTCAAGAATTTCTCGAGGATTTTTCCACCAACCAGAGAGGTTTTTTCCTCCACCAGCCAAAGGTTTTTTTCCTCCACCAGCCCAAGGTTTTTTTCCTCCACCAGCCAAAGGTTTTTTTCCTCCACCAGCCAAAGGTTTTTTCCTCCAGCAGCTCTCAGCTAGGAAAACACTTTATTATGCAGGACGTGATGTGTTTGGATTCGATTCATTTTGATTGTTTTAATACGGAATTCATGCCTCAATGCTAGGCTAGCGTGGCAAAGAACTTAATTTAATATTTTCCCACAGCCACAAAAGCGAGAAGACGCAGCAGACAAATGAGAGATGAAGAAGAATTTTACTAAAATAAACGCACGTTTCGGCGAAAATCCTCACAATGCATGAGTGTTATTTCCAGAAACAGAACGACAAAGAATCGGTGGATGAGGGGGAGGCGTGATAAAAGAGAGGGAGAGAGAGAGGGAGGGAGAAAAAGAGGGAGGGAGAGGGAGAGACAGAGAAAGAAACAGGATACAAGGTCACAGACAAGAAGGATAGTGAGAGGAAGAAGACAGACAGCCGAAAGCTGAGACAGCAGCAACATCAACGACAGAATTTCATGTCAAGATTGGATTTGGATTTGGACGTATTCGACAGATTTTTTTTGCTGCCGGCGAGAGATTGTTTTTGGGCGTGTCAGGTGTCAGGATTTGTCAGAGAGTGAAATTTGCCTGTGATCCTAAAAATATGCAACAAAGTAGTAGTTGGAGTGTTTGATATTCGAATTCGAACTCGTTCACGTCGATCAGTTGAACACGTAATATGTTTCAATAGCAAAATCAATGATTACCAATAACAACAACATCATTGTTGTTGTGGAGGCAAAAGTAATGAATAAAGAAGTAATGAATAAATAAACCGAAGCCAGACGAAAAAAAATAAACAAAACGTCGAATGACAAAGAAGAAGTAATATAAAAAAAAAAATAATTGACAAAGAAGAAGTAATATCAAAAAAAAAAACAATTGACAAAGAAGAAATAATATCAAAAAAACAATTGACAAAGAAGAAATAATAACAAAACAAATGACAAAGAAGAAGTAATATCAAAAAAACAATTGACAAAGAAGAAATAATATCAACAAAAAAATTGCAATCGAAATAGGTGTGGATGATAGTTCGAAAAACTGTCGCAATGACTCAATAAATTCGAAATCGAACCCACAGCAATGGACGACGATCGTTTGTCGTCGACGACGATTCAACCGACGGACATCAAGTGGCTCGGATTAAATCGAGTGTGGCCACGGAAAAAAAAATAAAAAACTACAATAAGCCGAGTGATTATCAATGCTTTCCACAAAACAGTTAATAAACCATTTGTTATCGTCCAGAGAGATCGCATTTATTTCGATTATTTGCTAATGGGAACGATTAGCCAGATGAAGATGCATAATTTCTAGACTTCGAAGATATTTTTCTGGGTCTTCAGTCGGCAGTGGATGGAGTTGATTGAAAGTTGGGGCATGAGATGAAGTTGGGGCATGAGATGAAGTTGGAGCTTCAAGTGGAGTTTGGGGGAAACAACCGAGCTGAAACAACTGAGTTCCCAAATGTAGTCGTGTAATGAAACTTTGTCGTCAAACGTCTTTAAACAAAAAAAAAAAAAACCCCACTCACAAGGGTTACCACTCGCAAACAGGGTTACCTCTCGCAAACAGGTATTGAGAGCTTTATCTTGGCGAAATTAATTTTAAATGTCACACAAGTAATTACGGCAAATACACTAAAAACCGTCGAAACGACGACGCAAATCGACGACGACGACGACGACCTCAAAATGAACATGAAAATTATTTTTTGAAATGTTTTTTTCTTTGTTTTTTTGGAAAGTAACAAAAAAACTAAAAATAAACAATTTGACGTCCACGCGCACGCGAATAATTTTCCCTCACATTTAGAAGATGAAATAAATGTATATTAATCATAAGGCGGAGTTATTTATAAATAATTCGGATGGAAATTAATAATCGATGGAAATGAATTCAAATCGAAATCGAACGAAAAACAAGGGACAAATTATCCAAGACCAATTGGGGGGAAATATTAATATTCAAATAGTAAATAAATAATATTTCGGTAGCCTCTTAAGGTTTTATTGATTTTACACTTTTAAACAAAACTCACCTGATTTTCTCGTAAATTGTTTGGGAAGAAATTCGGGAGCTGGTCGTCGAGGTTTGGGTTTTGGATTCTTCGTGTGTTCGCCCCTCAGAAGAAGGGGGTTGGGTGAATTCTCGGCTTCACTGTATCGCGCTCTCGCTCGCTCTCTCTCACTCACTCTCTCTTCCTACTCTCTGGAATGCTCTCTGTCGTTCTCTCCCTGGGCTCAGCTGCTCTTTGCAATTTTTTCGGCTCTCTCTCCTCGCTTCGTTCGAATGCGAGACACTTCGTCGTCGCTTTGAATATTTATGAAAAACCTTCGAATTTTATATCTTTCCAAGCACATACAACATGCATATACTCAAATTGAAATGTGTACTTTTTTTTATGCAGTTTACATTGTAGATAGATATTTGCTTTAAGTTCGTTCGATTTCTATCAAATATTTTCAAGTTTGCAAATTAATTTGTCCTTAATTTCGCCTGAAGAAATCTTTTTTGACAAGGGCGCAATTTTTTTTCGCTGCTAACTGTCAAAGGATGTTTTACAGTGGGGCCAGCAGGCATTGTCTCATGAGAAATGGAATTTTTAAATTTTTTTTTATTTTACGAAGCAACTTTTATTTTCAACTTAAAAAGTGTCCTTATTTTTTTTAGCTGGTTTTAACTTTTTTTTAGCGTTTTTAACTTCTTTAAATTTTTTTTAGCGTTTTTTTAACTGCTTTCAAAGTGTTTTTTACCGTTTTTTTAACTGCTTTCAAAGTGTTTTTTAGCGTTATTTTAAACTGCTTTTAATTTTTTTTTAAGTGTCTCCAATTATTTTTGGTTTTGGTCGTTTTTCACCACTGTGCAGCTCGCGCAGCTGATGTTTTCACAAACACAAAATTTCCGAATTTTTCGCTCTTTCGACTGGTTGGTTTTTTTTTCTGCTATTTCCGTCGGTTGCTCTGGTGAATGAATTGTTATTGTTGTTGTTTCTGTTGTGTAAAAAAAAACACAAAGCTGTTCCAATATTTGATTTAAAAGAAACGCTTGTTGCGGCTAAATCGCATTCAATCCACTATGAACACGAATTTGTTTTATATCAATTGAGATTTTCTTCTTCTGGGTTTTCTTTCCTCCTCTATATTTATTTCAATGGGGGCCGTCGTCTCGTCGTGGTTTTTGTTACGTCTGTCGCACTGCGCGTGAGAAATTCAACTGAGAGAGAATTGCGCGATGTCAAGAGTTTTTTGGCCCGTGCTCGTGCTTTGACAGTTGGACAACAACACATCTACACATACTACAGAAACAGCACTGTCAACAACAACAACACACAACAACAACAACAGCACCAACATGAACTGAACCACCACAATAACAACAACAACAACCACGGGCCGACCGAACACGACAACCGACGACGACGACGGCGGTGCGATAAAGAAAACCCCACTTTAACACGCAGGTCCAACAACAACAACAGCAACAAAAACAACAAACTCGATAAACGACAACAACGCAAGATGCAGAAGGAGGAGAGAAATCGCAAGTAGGCGAGAGAGAGAGAGAGAGAGAGATAGTGGCGCCAGTCGTCAGCTTTCATCCTCCACCAACCACCATGAACCATAGCAACAACAACAACAACGTCTTCACTTCGGAAGCTTTCGGTTTTTGTTTACATTTCTTTCTGTCTCTTACTTTTAAGAAGAAGAAGAAGAAGAAGAGGTCGCGTGACTTTTGACAATTTTCTACAAATGCCGTCGTAAAGCGCAGGCAGGTTTTTGTTGTACAACAAACAATGCGGTGCGACAAACACAACAACAACAATGATAAAGACACATTGCAAATCAGATGTTTTGTGTCAAAGTGGCGCTGAGAACAACTCGGCGAGTAGCGGAACTAAATTTTCAAATATTGAACCCAACAAATTTCTGTAGCATACTTTTGGGGTTTTGGATTGAGTTGTCGCCAACAATTGGTGCGTACTGTACAGTAGTCCCTTTATGCCCGTATTTAATTATTGTATTGGCAACATCGGCTGGAAATTAATTTTGAAAACAGGAAATGGAAATAATTCTGACAGATCTGAACAAAATTTAAATATAAATTCCGCGAGATTTATTTGTTTTTCCGGTTTTTTTTGGTTTCAGTTAATGTTTAAAGTTCGAGTTAAAGTTCAAAGTTATAAAGAAACAATAATTTTTATATTCAGTAGGATCCCAAATCACAATCAGTAGGGAGTGCATTAATTTTCACAAATCGCAAAACCTTTTAATTTTCACCATTTTCATTTCACCAAGAGAGAAGGTAACGATGGACAACGAGGCCTCATCTTCTCATGGACTCGACCCCTTGGACTCGATTAGTTCATCGGATGCGGAAATTCCTGAGCTTAATCCGATCAAACGGAACATCGTCCGGAAGTTGAAGAAACGTCAAAAAGCCGACATGACATTCGATGAGTTCATCATGTACTCGGACTACGCGGAGAAGAGGCGAAAATACGATCGGAGGACGACGAGAGCCGAGCTGGAGGAATCCGAAGGAGTCGACGACAAACGCGAACACGAAGATTCCGATCCCGAATGCTTGTGCTGGGAGGTGGCTTCAAGGCGCATCCGACTGTTTGAAGTCAAATTCATTGAACTGCAAAATACAGTTGAGAAGTTGCGGGAGGAAAACAAACGATTGAAGAATTTATTAAAGAAAACCACATGCAACGAAGAAGATGAAGAGATGGAAGCAGATGATGATGATTTTTGATATTTGATATTTGTAAAACGAACAACTAATTGGAATATATAATTTTTTTCTTTTTTTCTTTTGTAAAACAGTAAAATTTATCCTTAAATAAATCAAAACAGTTTATGCAGGTTCCACACCAAACTGTGGGAAACGAAAGAGTAAACAAAAAAATTGTCTCTCATTTCATTGAACTTCGTGGTTGTTTTTCCATGAAAAGTCCGAACGAACGAACAATTTATTTTCTCTCTCTCTCTCTCGTGTCCCAAAAGTTTTCCCGACTCGAGCTTTTTCTTGCGTTCGGCTAAACGAACGAACGAGTGAACGAATGATTTTTTCACCAACGCCAAGTGAAAATTATTTTAGAATTCGATCTCGACGAACGATTCCGAATCGAATCGAGGATGATGGAGAGAGGAGCGAGGAGAGAGAGGTGGAGGAGACGAAGGGGGGAAGCCGCAGAAAGATCGAACGGTGAATTTCAACGAAATTCTTTCAGTTGCGAGCGGACCTCTGCGTGGAGTGGAACAAAGTTTTCAAAACAAGAAAATAGTCCGCGGAAAACGTTAATTTCAATTTTCTATATTATTTCCCAAAGTGATCTATATATATATATATATAAAACCGTGTATATATATATACATCCATATTTTTGTACCAAAAATATACTAGTTATACACACACTGAGAGAAAAAAAATTGCACGAAGAGCGAAAAAAAGAACGAAAAATTCGACGACGTCGGAGGCGAAAAACGTTTTTAAACCAAAAATAGTGCTTGAATTAAATTGATTTTTTCTGAAAAAAAAATCGACGACAATTGCATAAAATCCAACGATTTATTTAATTAATTCATAATTTATATATTTGCTTTTTTTTAGTTTTTCCTTTTTTTCTTTTCTTTTAATTTCCATTGATGACGATTTAAGATACAGTTTTTTTTTTTTTGAAATAACAAAAAAGTTACAAAAAAATAGTAATAAAAATATTGGATACCAAAAAGGAATAATTCACGAAAATGACTTTTTCGCGAATGAAAATTTTAACTTTGTTGGTGTGCTCGCTGCTGGCACTCAGTTTTCCCGGATATGTAAATTGTGCTAACAAAAAGGGTTCACCGAGCCCCGCGCCCCCTCCAGCGCCCGTCGAGCCGGAGGCGGTGATCGAGGAGGTCAATGCTAAGCAATTGGAAAAGCTCTTGGCCGACAAGGATTACGTAGCCGTCTTCTGGTGTAAGTGATACAGACACATGCATACAATTAAACCAACAAACTCTATTGGACAACGCTTTGATAAAAAAAAATAAAATAAAATTTAAAAAAATTATAAAAAATTCAATTAAATTTTAAAAATTTCAACCGAATTTTAAATGGAAATTCTATCGAATTTTAAATGGAAATTCAACCAAATTTTAAATGAAAATTCATCAGAATTTTAAATGAAAATTCAACCAAATTTTAAATGGAAATTCAACCAAATTTTAAATGGAAATTCAACCGAATTTTAAATGAAAATTCAATCGAATTTTAAATGAAAATTCAATCGAATTTTAAATGAAAATTCAATCGAATTTTAAATGAAAATTCAACCAAATTTTAAATGGAAATTCAACCAAATTTTAAATGAAAATTCAACCAAATTTTAAATGGAAATTCATCAGAATTATAATGAAAATTCAACCAAATTTTAAATGAAAATTCATCAGAATTTTAAATGAAAATTTAACCAAATTTTAAATGAAAATTCACTCGACTTTTAAATAAAAATTCATCAGAATTTTAAATGAAAATTCAATCGAATTTTAAATGAAAATTCATCAGAATTTTAAATGAAAATTCAACCAAATTTTAAATGAAAATTCAACCAAATTTTAAATGGAAATACAACCGAATTTTAAATGAAAATTCACTCGACTTTTAAATAAAAATTCACTCGAATTTTTTAAATAAAAATTCACTCGAATTTCTTAAATAAAAATATCTTTTTGGGTGATTTTCGGACATCGTGGAAAATGTGAAAATTTAAAAAAATCCCAATGGTAAAAATTTCCCATCGTTAAGAAGAGATTCGTGCAATTGTGTTGGTGTCGACGTCGATGTGTGCGTGTGTGCCGTAGTTTGTGTATGTGTGTTTTCGTGTGTGTGTGTGTGTGTGTGCCTAGTGTGATAGTATTGGTTTCCGCAACTTTCGCAGAGCGAGACGGCAAGAAGTGCGTGCGTCCAAAAAAACGTCGCGAAGCTGCCAATAGTAGAATAGTAGAGAATTTGTCTATCGTTCGTTCGTTCGTTCGTTCCCAAAGCTAATTTCTGTCAACATGAAGGAAACATTCTGTCTGAGCGGCTGCTACTTCATCATGTTGATAACGATAATGATCATGTTGTTGTTATGATGATGATCATGTTGTTGTTATGATAATAATATTGTTTTGATGATCATTATTGTTATTTTGATCATTCTATTTCTATTTTCCCACTCGTACTAGACGGGAAAACTAAGCGAAAATATATAGTATGTATAGAGAAAGCAACATGAAGCAGAAACGAAGGAACGCACAAAAGTCCAAGATAAAAAAAATGCTTAAAATGTGAATTTATTAGGAACACGCTGTGTGGCGCGGCAGACGTTGTCGTAAAAATACACGATACAGGGTCCAGAATTCGTTAAAGAAATATTAAAAAAAAAAAGTTCGATATAGTCAAGTAGACTTGATTTAATCGTTACTGCAAAAGTAGTCGCTACTGCAAAAAATAGTCGTTACTGAAAAAGTAGTCGATACTGAAAAAGTAGTCGTTACTGCAAAAAATAGTCGTTACTGAAAAAGTAGTCGTTACTGCAAAAGTAGTCGCTACTGCAAAAAATAGTCGTTACTGAAAAAAATAGTCATTACTGAAAAAGTAGTCGTTACTGAAAAAATAGTCGTTACTGCAAAAAAATAGTCGAAGTTTGCAAATCGAAAGAGTTGAAGAGAAACAAAAGCTAATATAAGCGTCTGATCATCGATGACGTCGGAGTCTCTGTCTGTCTGACGTCAGGATCTCTGTCTGTCTGATGTCGAGGTTTCTGTCTGTCCGTCTGTCTGTCTGTCTGACGTCAATGTCGAGAGAGTTCCTACAAGTGGTTGACAGCGAACACACACCCTTAATACCTGTGTATATATATTATTTTTTTCAGTGTAACTAACAGCATCACGGTTTTTCCCAAAAATAACCGACTGAGGAGGATTGAGGGAAAACATGCGTTTCAATTCAGTCAACGATTATCTTGACAAGTACAAGTATTTCTACTTCTTTTTTTTTTTTTTTCTTTGTTTTTCGTATTTCTGTTTATGCAATAAATGTATTACTTCAGACAGACAGACCGACTGTTCCCTGAATATATTTCGGGGATTTTATCGAATCGAGGTTACAAAACAATTCAATACAAAAGAGTCTAATATAATACAATTCAATATAATACAATTCAATATAATACAATACAATACAATATAATACAATATAATACAATACAATTCAATTCTATACATTCTACGAGATGCACGTCGACGTCAAGTAAATGTATACAAAAAATTTTAAATTCTATTCTAATAATTTGTGTATACTCTGAGCCATTTTCGCACAAATAGTATGATGATGTTGTTTCATGGATTTTATCAAAATTCCAAAAATAAATTGACAATGAAGAATTCTTCATGAATTCACGAGATTTCTATAAGAAAACAAAAAAAAAAATAAAAAATACTACGTAAATGGCAGCTCGTTCGAAAAAATGTATTTTCACAATTTGTTTTCAATTTACGGAATTTGATAAATTTTCACCTCGAATAAAAAAAAAAAAAAACTCTTTTAGAAACACCTCAATTACTTGGCTAATTTTTTATCTTCGTTTTTATTTATTATTTTTTCTTTTATAGTTGTTTTTGAATTGTTTTTTCTTTGATTGCTTTTTCTTTGATTGTTTTTTTCTTTGATTGTTTTTTTCTTTATGGTTTTTTCTTTAATTGTTTTTTTTTATATATTTTCTTTTATTGTTATTAATTGTTCTCGGTGTGAAAATAACTCGAGAAATCGATCAAACGAGCAGGTGGCAAATGAAAGATATATGTATTTTTTTCCAACTCATTAATCGATTTTCATATAAATTCTCCTAATCCAAAAAAAAAAAACAATCAATTTTTTTTTGGTTTTGTATATTTTCATTTTCCTCGCTTTCAAGAACTCGGCATTGCGTAAACCAATTGAGTTCAGGGTAATTTTGGAAATTTTCTATTTTTATGATTTTCCATTTGCAAGCGAAGTAAAATTTTTATTTGAAATTGAAATTTCCTTCAAAGAAAATTGTTTCTTCAAAAAAAAAAAAAAAATATTTCCAGGGTAAATATTCGACGAATTTTATGGGTTTTTTTTTTTTTGAAATTGTTTTCTTGATCGTGAAAATATTTATAATAATATATTTTCGTATTTTTCTAATACGAACATATGTTGGCTTGGCTTCGGACTCGTTCGATCAGACACGTTGACGCCAAATTAACCCAATATTTAATATTTTTCTATATTCAATATACTCGATTGGAATTTGATCAGAAAATATTCTTTTCAACGCAGAAATTGTCTTCATCAATAGCAGGAATTGTCTTCATCAATAGATTTAGGTGGGAAATCACCACATACCTTAATTTATGGCCACACATTAAGCAAATGGTCAAGTTTAGTTTCGAGTCGGATAAATAATAAATAAATAGAAATGCAATGCGAATGGGACCAGAAAAAAAAAACACATCATTTGAATCTAATGCTTGGCGACAAATTTAGAGGCACGTCGCCCAATCGTTCAATGTGTTGGTGCAGCCAAAATCGACAACTAAAACAACAACTAAAACAACAACAATTACAACAACAAGAACAACAACAACTAAAACAACAACCACTACTACAACAACAACGAACCAACGAAAAATAAAATCCCTAATAGTTGTGCATAAATTTTTATGAATTAATTCAGTGAACTTTTGGCAAATTTGTGATTATTAAATGAAATTTTGTCTTTCTCTCCCTCATCATCATTTTTGGTTTTCATGAATTGTTCGATTGCATTCATGGGTAGGAGGGTTTTGTTGTTATTATTGTTGTTGTTGTAAATACCCCATAGAACCCGCCAATTTATCCACCTTACGGATGATGAATAATCGTCGTGGCATGCGGCGTCACACACACGACAGTTGTTCGCCGCGTCTCACTTGATCTAGGAATTATTAATTACAAGCGAGCGACAATATTCAAAACAACTACAACTATGAGGAAGAGAGACAACAACAACAACAACAACGAATATGGCAACCGGAAATGATCGCCACGAAGCCACAAAGTGGATTAACCCTCACTTTCATTTCTCTCGCGCCGAAGGTTTTCCTTGAACACTGCACCTGGGTTTTTAATAGAAATTCATAAAAAATGATTGGCCATAGGATCCAACATTTTGTCGTCTGATTTTTCTCATTTATATACAGATATATGTGTATATTTTTTTTTTTCGTTTTGGTAAATGTCATTTTGGCAATGGTCTGCAGAGCATTTGCCTGATTGACGGTTGTCTCTGAGCACACAAAGTATTCAAATCGTCGCTGATCTCTATTTGATGTCTTGAGTTTTTCTCAATTACTTCAAAACCGGTGGAAACTTGACTCATGATCTTATTCGAATAATATAGAATATGATCTTATTCGAATAGTATAGAATATTTATTCTCAATACAGAAAATTCGAGTACTTTTGAACAAAATATTGCATAATTTCTATACATCAATTGTTTATTTTATTAAATTTCAGATGCACGAAGCTGTGTGACCTGTGATAAAGTTTTAGCAGAACTCGAAAAAATCGACGATGACACCGATTCGTTCGGTGTTGACTTCGTAAAGATCAACGACAAACGACTAGCTAAACAATATGGTATCAAGAATTTCCCAGCGCTCACTTACTTCAGGTACCAGACCCACGATACACGATTTTATGGTAAATGACAACCTATAACAAAGATTTTCTCTCTCTTTGTGATTGTGACAGGGAAAAGGAACCGATCATCTACGATGGCGATCTGATGGACGAGGAGGGCGTTCTCGATTTCCTCACCTCATTGGAAGCCATGGATCTGCCCGATCGCATCGAGGAAGTCAATGCTAAGATCTTGCTGAAGATCATTGAGGATACCGATTTCGTAGCAGTTTTATTCTGTGAGTTCGCTTCCATATCCATGTCTTGTTTGCAAAGTACTTTGAAATTGTTTGATTATTTATTTTATTATTTTGATTTTGATACTGGATTGAGGAGTTCTTAGAGTTGAATTGGTGCTAAAAACAAAAAAAAATGTTATTGACGAAATTTACTATTTCACTAATAATTAATGCAGTTGCAGTTTCTCTTGTTTTTTTTTCAACATTGGTAGTAGTAGATTATGCAGTAAATAAGTGTAAATTAGTAGTAGTGAGTTATTTTTTCTCATAGCGTAGTCTTGTAACTAAAAACCATGTATTAACGTCTACAACAGGTAGTAGAATCTCTTGATATTGATTGAATCTATTCTTGTGTATATTCGTTAATGTTGTTTACATGTGTTGAAATTGTATATTGTGTACTAACAAAAAATAACACGATGAGTAAAACAAATGGAGGCGAACAAAGATAAGAGAGTATAACTGTGATGTAAACATGTGTCTGATGGCATCTATTCTATTCTACAATACCTCTATTCTCAAATTGTATTTAATTGACTGCAGGTCCCGATCATGCCACTTGTCCACCTAGGGTTATGGGTAAGTTATGCAATAATGGGATCATTATCCATCCCAATTGTTCCCAAATCTTCCAATCCGAAAATCTTCTAACCCGATCCCACGTAGTCTGTATCGACTCCTGCCGGCTCCATCCAAATGTTTTCCTCCATCATCGTTAGAGCGTTCGTTACCCAAGTGTCCAAACATTTTTTGTTAATGCTATAATGCTTCATTAACCACCCCAAGTTGTGATCCTCTTAAAACCATGTAAAAAAAACCTGTAAATACATCTCTATACACACACATATATTTATACTTCCATGAGTATCGATTTGACCTGCACACGTTTCCCCCTAGACATATGTAATTGACCTACATTTTGTGATTTTGACTTGAGACATGTTTCAAATTCCATGGGCTCTCTCCCTTTCTCTCTCTCTCTCTCTCTCTCTGTAAGTTTCGCCCAGCATCAAATCACTGTGAAACATTCGAGATTTTAGATTTTTGACGGTTTCTTCTTCTTCTACTATTCTGTATTTAGTATTTTTCTTCTGTTGTTTGTTTATGTGAAAGAAGAAGAAGGAGGAGGAGGATGAGATTCGTTTATAAAAAGATCACAGCTGAACTTAGCAACCGTGTGAGAAAAAAATGCGCGACACCAAAATAGAACCCATAAATGTGCGGTAGAATGAATGCGGTATAGGGTAAATGATGATCGAGGAATGGAACAAATTGAAGAAACTCTCGGTAGTCATCATAGTATATATTTTCATCTATGGATGGTACTTGTTAGAAGGAACTCGTACCCTACATGGGTACCATAAGAGGTATCGTGTGGACTTTTAATCACCCCCAGGAAATCACTTCCTACACTTTTCTCATCGTACTCTGTTGAGTGGTCAATACTTGGTTTGGTATGGGGTAGAAAAAAAATACTATAGTACACAGACAGCTGTCTTTGAGTTCAGCTGAGTTGAGTTGATTTGGCCTGCTGCCGTAACGGTATTGCCTGGGCCAACAGCCAGCTCGTGTGCCTATGTCTATGTGTGTGTCTATGTGTGTGTGTCTATGTGTGTGTTTGTGTGTGTGTGTCCGTGTCCCAGTCAGACCGCCAGCCGGCGTCAAAGCATCGAAGAATTGTAGATGGGCAGCAGAAGCGAATAGTGAATAGCGCGAATTTCGTTCACTAGAATTTCCACTTTTTCATTCTCTCAATTTCTCGATTTCCCTCACAACCTTTTCTACCCCTTCTCTCACTCTCTCTCGCTCTTGTTCCGATGCTCTATCTCTCTCTCCCCCTTGTCTCATCTCTCTCCCTCTCATCTCTCTATCTTCCTCTCGTCTCTCATGAGATTTTCCCTTTGCCACTCGAGGTTTTTGTTTATTTCTGTTGTGTCTTTTTGAAATTGTGAATAATTTTTTTAAAACATGGATGATTTTCTTTTTTCTTTCTTATATTTAAATTTATTGTTCCTCCGTTTGCTTTCTGTTGAGAATTGAAGCATAAAATATAAATGTTTAGAGAGAGAGCGTTTTTAAGACTGTGGATTTTTTTGTTTGTTCATTTTTCCTTTTCTTTTGTTGTATTTGCGCTGTATAAGTTTCAACAATATCTCTTCCACCTACAATTGTTGTTAAAAATAAACTCGGGGCGTTTCGTTTGCGGCCAAGAATTGAATTTTAATTCTGATGGGGTTTTTTATCGAGACCGAAGAAAGAAAATAAATATTCAAAAGGAAAATATAAAATAATTTGTATTTGTTTTTTGCCACTCGAGGTTTCCTGTCGTGTTGAAAAATATCTATTGAGAAATGTTGTTGAATTTTGCTTTTGTATTTTTTCTTTCATGAGATTGTTTCTGAAAAAAAAAAAAAAAACAATATGCTTCAGTTTGCGTAGACAGAATTGTTCGATTGTCGGATATACATATATATGTATGTCTGAATGTACAGACATATTTATGTATGAATGTACAGACATATTTATGTATGAATGTACATAGACATATTTATGTATGAATGTACATAGACATATATATTTAAGGGTGCTGCGGGATCGGCGAGATATGGGGAAATGGTCGGATTGACAGGCGAACATTAAATTTTGCACGCGGACGGACGATCGACAGAATTCTTAATTGCATTTTCAAACTGCAATAGAAACAAGTTTCTATTCTTTTTTTTTTGTCTAAATATATTTTAAAAGGCTTTTTTTGTTTCAGTCTGAATTGTCTGTCGATTGGTTTGTCGTTCGGAGAATTTAATATTTCACAAAAAATCATTTCTGGCTTTGATGAACCGAGAGACAGACAGAGACAGACAATTATTCACTATATCCATTTGTTCGTCGATCTTGTCTTGTCCATTACAAAGAAACCTCGTAAAGTTTGTTTAGTTTCGGAATATTTATTGTTCGTGGCTCGTTCGTGCATAGACCAAAATCGCAGGCATCGCAGATCAACTTTAAGTCAGACGCCACCCACCCACGCCCAGCCATCAAGATGTTTGCTCCAATGCGATTCGTCACCCGAAATTTAATTTCTTGTTGAAATTTCAAGGTTTTCATACGGAATTTTAAACAAATTCATCGTCTTTCTTGGGGTTTTAACATGAAAATTAGATGCGAATTGTTATTCAAAAAGCCTAAAGAAATCATAATACAAAAAAGTTATAAAAATATGATTTTACTGGAGACATTTTCCTTTTCTATTACAAAAAATAATCCTCTTGAGAAATGCATCGTTTTATAAACTACGATTTTACTGGAGAACTTTTCCTTGTCTATGAAAAAAAAAAAAAAATAATTCAGTAAACGATGAATATTTTCATAAACTTTTCATTAGTTAAATAAAAAACTTTTTTTACAAAAAAAATTTAAAAATCGTCCCTTGAAAATATCGCCAATAAAATAAATAAATTGATAATATTTTAGTAGAAAGAAATCCAGGCCGATAAAAACGAAAACCAACTAGAGAAAGATTTCTAGCCAGAAGATCGCAGAAGATCATGTCGAAAGGTGTCAAACGACAAATGTCTGGCATCGATCGATCGTGGGTATTTTCGAAAATGCACTTCGAATGTGTGCCGACATTTCGAAAATCGCATGAAAGCTTTCGAACACGCCACTTTCGTCAAGTCGGCGGCGAAAGAGAGCGAAAGCGAACAATTGAACGAAAGAGAAATTGTTGAGAAAAATCATTGGTGAATTTTCACCATCGGTTGCATCGGTTCGGTTCGGTTTGTTTACCATTTCGATGTCGAATTCGAAACACTACGAAATGCATTGTTTTTTTTTTATCTCTTTTTTGAAATTGCATTTCTTTTCATTTTGATTTTCTCTTATATGTCTTTGTTATATAGACAAAATGCAAACAGGTTGGTCGTTCGCACATTTTCTTATGCTCTTCTTCTTCATTGTCGAACTTTCCGTTGGATTATTTTTGTTTTGTTTTGGTTTTTTTTTTTTTTTTAGAACATGAAAACATTGACTTCTTCACCTTCGGACAAGGCATTTTATATATATTTATATATAGACAGAATACTTAGATAATAGATAGGGTTATTGTCAATGATCGTTTGTGATCTTTATGCGAAATGAAAGAAAACTTTCGTGTAATTTCAGAATTGAAAACTTCTTTTTTTGAAATATCTTCCCCACATTTGTAATGAACAAAAAAAAACATCCCCCAACCTTGTAAATAGCACGTGTCTCCATAGTTATAAATTATTAATTCCAGAATGAGTTTTTTTTTGCATGTTTTTGACTGCCACAAGTTGTATCCTTTGTTGTGTTATTATTCAATGTCCATATATACTATAGAAAAATAAGTATTTAAAAAAAAACACTTCCAAAGCATCCCAAAAATTATACATATAAAAATTATGTATATAAAAATTATGTATATAAAAATTATGTACATAAAAATTATGTATATAAAAATTATGTATATAAAAGTAAAATCCTTCAAGCAAATCCAACTATAAATGCAAGAAACCCACACCTTCACACTCACACCAGCCGAATCAGCAGCCTCTATCAAAACAACATGTTTATTCATACAAACAACATGTTTATTCATACAAACAACATGTTTATACATAGTATATAAATGTATTGAAACACCTCAAAACACACCCGATATCGAAACACTTTTAACTGCTACCAACCTGCATCCAAACCAAACCAAACCAAGCTACAAAAACCCTGCTCTCACAAACCAAACCAACGCAATCCAACGAAATTCGTGACCATTACCATCAATGCTAATGTGTTGTTTCCACCTTCGACTATTTCAAAAAATATAAAAAATCCAGATAAACCGCAGTGTCGCAAGTGCGCGAAGGCTCTGCAGGAATTGGAGAACATCGACGATGAGGCTGATCAGCTCGGCATCGGTTTTGTCAAGATCCACGACGAAGCCTTGGCCGATGAGTACAATTTGGGAAATCTTCCAGCATTGGTCTACTATCGCCATCAGACGCCAATTATTTATGAAGGTAATACAACAACAACAACAACAAAGGCCACACAATCCACCAACCCACACTAAAGTACAGAAACTCATGACAACTTCCTCTTCATCATGCAGGTGAACTGTCCCGTGAAGAGGATGTCTTGGAATGGTTAGTGCAGAATAAATCCACCGGCGATGAGGATGATGTGATCGAAGATGTCACCGCCAAAACATTGGCCACACTAATCACCAACATCGACAATTTGGTTGTACTATTCTGTATGTGTTCCAAAATACACCGCAAAAACAATCAAAGCAATGATAATTCGTTATTGATTCTATCCAATAGATGATCATGGCAATGATGATTCAATGACCGTGTTGGAAGAGCTAGAACAAATCGATGACGACTGCGATAAGCATGGCATACAATTTGTGAAAATTGACGATGCCAAGACCGCAGATGAGTTTGGAATCGACACGGTAATAGAAAAAGCCTCTCAACATTTGATCTCATGATCATGTAATCGTGCAATGAATGAATTCCACAGATTCCGGCAATTGTTTATTTCGAAAAACAAATCCCTAACGTTTACGATGGCGATCTCATGGACGAGGAGCAGATTCTGCATTGGCTGCTGGGACAATTGGAACACGACGAGATCGAGGACATCACCGACGAGATGCTCGACAAGATGGTCAAGGAGGGACGCGTCATGGCGGTGCTCTTCTGTAATTATCATCAATATCAGCAATGAAAATTTCCTCCCCCTAACAATGATCATTGAATATTATTTTCGTATTTCCCCGCAAGACGACAATAATGATAAGAAATCGATAAAGGTACTGGAGGAATTGGAGAACATCGACGATGAGTGCGATGCGCTCGGTGTGACATTCGTGAAGATCGACAATCCAGAGGAGGCGCTCGAATATGGCATCAATAAAGTTCCTAAATTAATTTACTTTGAAAAAGGCATTCCAACAATATACGAGGGCAATCTGGAGGATGAGGAGAAGCTGTTGAAATGGCTCGAGGAGCAGACAAATTCGGATCAAATCGAAGATATCACCGATGAAATGTTGGATTTGATTATTGATAAAATGCCATATGTTGCTGTGCTTTTCTGTAAGTTCCATAACAAGTTCCATGCAAGGATCATGTTGATCTTTGAGATCAAAATCTTGAGATCAAAATCTTGTGATCAAAACCTTGTGATCAAAACCTTGAGATCAAAACCTTGAGATCAAAATCTTGTGATCAAAACCTTGTGATCAAAACCTTGTGATCGAAACTTTGTGATCAAAACCTTGAGATCAAAACCTTGAGATCAAAACCTTGAGATCAAAACCTTGAGATCAAAATCTTGTGATCAAAACCTTGAGATCAAAACCTTGAGATCAAAACCTTGTGATCAAAACCTTGAGATCAAAACCTTGAGATCAAAACCTTGTGATCAAAACCTTGAGATCAAAACCTTGTGATCAAAATCTTGTGATCAAAACCTTGAGATCAAAATCTTGTGATCAAAACCTTGAGATCAAAACCTTGTGATCAAAACCTTGAGATCAAAACCTTGAGATCAAAACCTTGAGATCAAAACCTTGTGATCAAAACCTTGAGATCAAAACCTTGAGATCAAAACCTTGAGATCAAAACCTTGAGATCAAAACCTTGAGATCAAAACCTTGTTATCAAAACCTTGAGATCAAAATCTTGTGATCAAAACCTTGTGATCAAAACCTTGAGTTCGAAACCTTAAGATCAAAACCTTGTGATCAAAACCTTGTGATCAAAACTTTGTGATCAAAACCTTGAGATCAAAACCTTGAGATCAAAACCTTGAGATCAAAACCTTGAGATCAAAATCTTGTGATCAAAACCTTGAGATCAAAACCTTGAGATCAAAACCTTGAGATCAAAACCTTGAGATCAAAACCTTGAGATCAAAACCTTGTGATCAAAACCTTAAACTTCACTTGCATTGGGTTTGTTATTTCATGTATATAGCGAATATTATTTCTAAAATATATATCACATAGATGTTTATTTGTTGTACAGGATGTCGTGATGCAGCTCTCAATATTTGTTGTATAATAAATTAATTATCATAAGTAGGATATATCGTATATATAGTGATATCTGCTTGCCTCAGCTTGTATATATATATCTATTGCTATAACAATGGTGTACAAAATTTAAATTAACTTTCAACCTCTACAGTTAGAAAATTAGAATCCATTAGTTTCTTCGTTAGGGAGTTTCTTCAAGGGTCAGGCTCAAGTATATATTTCCATTGTTCATAGTTCAGGTTTCCAAAAATAGGATCCATTCAATTCCATTGCATTTTGTGATAGGTGAAGAAGAAGAACCCATACTAATATTTGATTTGATTATCCCATCACACACAGACGACAAGGATCAAAAGAAATCACAGAAAATCCTCGCAGAGTTGGAAAACATCGACGATGAGTGCGATCAGAATGATATTGCATTTGTGAAAATCGATGATGATAACGAGGCCAAGGAATGGGGTATCGACGATATACCATCGATTGTACTCTTTGAACGCGGTATTCCACACATCTACGAGGGTGATCTGATGAAGGAGGACGAACTACTCGGATGGTTGGTGCATCAGAAGCGCTATTCGGAGATTCCTGAAGTGACCGATGAGATGAAGGACAAACTGGTCGAGAACACCGAACATTTGGCTGTTATTTTCTGTGAGTTTCATTCAAATGAATTATGTTATAATTATCTAATTCTTGTTAATCGTAGACGACAAGGACGACAAACAAGACATTCGCATTCTCAATGAACTGGAGAACATCGACGATGAACTCGAGAAGGAGGGCATCGTGATTGTTCGCATCGACAACGGCGCCGAGGCCAAGGAGTACGGCTTGGATCACTTGCCCGCCCTGATCTACTTCGAGAACAAGATTCCCGCCCTGTACGAGGGTGATCTGATGAACGAGGACGAGGTCTTGGAATGGTTGATTCTGCAGAAGAAGACGGCCACCATTGAGGAGGTCACCGATGAGATTCTCGTCAACCTGATCAACGATCATGAATATGTTGTTGTCTTCTTCACCGGGCCCTGTGAGCCGGGTGAGAAATGCGACAAGACCTTGAATGCTTTGGAGAGCATCGACGATGAACTCGATGAGGCTGGCATTATTTTCGTGACGACCGAAGATACCGTTGTGGCCAAGAAGCACAACATCAAGAACTATCCACAGTTGGTGTTCTTCAGAAATCGCGATCCATTGTTCTTCACCGGCGATCTCGATGATGAGGATGAGGTCTTGTCGTGGATCACCGACGAGGATACCCTCGAGATTCCCGGCAAAATCGAGGAAGTCAATGTGAAGTTGTTGGATAAGATTTTGGCCGAGAACGAGCATGTTGTTGTCTTCTTCTGTAAGTATTTTTATTTAATTTATTTCACATTTTTAATGTTTTTTTTTTTTAATTTCTCAGACAAAGAGGGCGACAAGAAGTCCCAGAAGATCCTCAATGAATTGGAGAACATCGACGATGATTGCGAGGAGAAGGATATCGATTTCGTGAAGACCTCCGATGATGATATCGAACGGGAATACGATCTGCCCGCACTGCCAGCCCTTGCATTTTATCGACATAAATTCAGAACCATCTACACTGGTTGGTATCTTGGTATAAGACAAGAGAGAGACTTTTATTTAAAAAACAAAAAAACATTCTTTTAGGTGACCTTATGAAGGAGGACGAGATCCTCGAGTGGCTTCTTGAGCTGTACGAGTCCACCGCTGATGTCATCGAATCGGTCGATCGTAAAACTCTGCAAGTTCTGATCAATGACGTCGAACATTTGGCCGTCTTCTTCTGTAAGTCTTTCGCGTTATATCCTTGAGAATCGAGAGGTAATGATGGGTCTCGATTACAGATGACGACAAGTGCACATCGTGCGCTCACATTCTCGAGGAATTGGAGAACATCGACGATGATACCGACAAGCATGGCATCCAGTTTGTCAAGTCGAACGATGTGAAGTTGGCCCACGAAATCGGCATCTTTGCATTCCCCGCTCTGGTCTACTACGAGACAGGCGTTCCGATCATGTATGATGGTGAGTTTCGAGTTCGAGTTCATCGATTGTGCTGGATTGTTTTAACCCTTGATTGTCTCTCTTTTTCGGTTGTAGGTAATCTTAAAAATGAAAACCGTGTGCTGCAGTGGTTAATCGATCAAAAGAGTAAGCGTTCTTGTTTACAGTTTTCTAATTTAAAATCCCACTAAAAGTTAGCGATCACTAAAAAAACAAAAACTGAAACTCAATTCAATTCAAAAAAAATGCAATCATTACTTTGTTCGCATACACAATCCATACACATAGATATATTCAATATTCACAACACGGACATACGGCAGACAAGATGTATTTATTATTAAAACATATATATATTTCTCAATTATTGATATTTCAAAAAACTTTATTAACACAAACTTATTGTTAGCTCCATACATTGAACGTATGTTTAAAAAAATTCTCAAAGTAATTCTACCAGTTTGAGGAAATTTTGTTTTAAGAACTTACCTAGGTGCGTATAAATTGTTTCTCAATTAAAAGCATTCACTCACTCTAGAATATCTCATTCATCTCAGAAGATGAAACCGCTCTTTTTATCTCACTCTCTCTCACTCTCTCTATCAATCTATCTCACTCACTCTTTACCCCGCCACAATCACGACCACAATCTGTCTAATACTCTGTCCCATGCTAAGGAACTCTAGACCCTCGCATTGTGTTGCATACTCATGTGTGATTAAAGTAAAAGTTTATTAATTGTCGAATTTTCATCTGCTGTGAAAACGAACGTCATCATAGGCAATGATGATGATGATGACGATGAAGACAACAATTCCAGTGATGATGATGGCGATGACAATGACGACAACGATGACGATGATGACGATGACGACGATGATGACGATGACGACGATGATGACGACGATGATGATTATAATAATGTTAAAAAAGTAGCTTCCAAGAGGAAAAAATTCGCCTATGAAAATGTTGACGACAACAAGAGAGAAAAATTGAAAAATTTTAAAAGAAAAATAGCCCAAAGAAAGAAAAAACAAATTGATGATGACGACGACGATAGCGATGATGATGATGATGACGACGACGATAGCGATGATGATGATGATGACGACGATGATGGAGACGATGATAATACGAAAAGAACTTCAAAGATAAATAAGTTGAAAAACAGAATATTGAGAAAATTTAGAAAATTTGATCTTGATGACGATGATGAAGATGATGACGACGATGATGACGATGATGATGATGACAATTATAAACATGATATAATGCGAGTTCGATACAAGAATCGAATACTAGAATCAGAAGAAGTTGATAGAAGAAAACTGAGAAAGTTGAAAATGAGAAAAAATCTGAAGAAGAATGACGACGATGATGATAGTGACGATGATGATGATAGTGACGAGGATGATGATGATGATGACGATGACGATGACAATGACGACGATGATGACGACGACGACAATGACGACCACGACAGAAAGTACAAATCAAAATCAAAAAAGCCACAAAAGGTCTACCGTGCCTCAGAACTCTGTGCTGGAAATTTTAAAGATAAGATAGGTAAAGTTTATCCCAAATTTGACCTTGAGTTGTAAATGGAATGAACCCGGCCCCACCCCCCCTGACACCCTGCCCCCCTCTAACCCATGAACACAATATCCACATACATAAGTTTACATCCAACACAGATTTAAGAATTATTCTGTTCAACAGATTCGAAGAACACCCGTAAAAGTTCTTCTATGGAAGAAGGTAAACATTTTGAAAAAATTCAACAAAAAACTATATATCAAAAAATTGCTTCTATATAAAAGGCAACAACAATAATGATACAATTAGTGGTCGTAAAATATTTGAGAATAAAATTCGTCATATACAAACATATCACAGGAATGCATTATAAACCCCATGCTAACCGATCTTATATGAATGAGTTTGAATCTAATAAATTGCATTTGGAATGACCCTCGTAAGCCCCCAATAGACCCAAAACCAATACACCAATAATTCTCCTCCTCAAATCCCATTTAACTGGACCAATTGCAAGAATCTTAATTATCTGCAATTGGTCGCCTTGTGTGTTGTGTATTAATTTAAGCGATAATAAACAAAGAAAACAAAAAACCGAAAAATTTTCAACGAAATCTAAAGTTGAAAAATATAAATTTTTCTTATTCGAAAAATAATTGAGTATAAAACAGTATTTAACGAATAAAAAAAACCATAGCTGACACAATGTTTTATTTAAATAATATTTTATTATTATTACTATATATTTCATTAGACGAAACTTGAATGAAATCGATATCAACAAGATAAAACCATTATTAAAATAATAGTTTAAAATACTGCTCAAGTATAAAAAAAAACTTCACAAACTTTAAAAATATATATTTTTAATATTTTCACTAAAGCAAACGCATATTATTTTTAATTGTTTTGTTTGTTTATTAATATATATTTTTACTTATTCAAATTGTTATTTACTCAATTTAATTAATATTATGCTGCCAACGAAATCAAAAACAACCAAAAAGCAAAAACTTTCTATAAAAAGAACACAATCGAACAAGTTATAGCAGAATAATTGAAAAAACAAAACAAAATTGTGATAAGAAGAAATTAGAAACACTAGTGTTTGTAATAGAATAAAATAAAATACGAAGATGTCAGCATCAAAAACATTTTGTCAGTTATTAGTTTCTTGCAGTTATTTAAAAAATCAATCAACAAAAACTGAAATTCGAAAACAAGCATAATTCGAAGCACGCTTTCGTTAAACGATGCAATAGAAAAACTCTTTACTAACTTTTTCTGTGGTATTCTTTGCAAAATAGCAGAAGCATTTCAAATCATCAAAGATAAAAAATAATATGAATAACAATGTTATGTGTTATTAATGGATATCTGAAAAAATAAATAGTTGATCAATGTCTCGAAATAATAATCTCTCTCTATATTTCGTTCTCTATTAATTTCACGTTTATAACTGAAATATTGGAATGAATTGAATATGCCAACTAAATAGTTTAAAAGAAAAAATAAATTAATTAAATTGAAATTAAGAAAAAAAAAAAAAAACGAAAAAGATACAATCTGACAAAATGTTTTTGTTTGTTTGCACACAGATGACGAATGTTTCTATGTTGGATTGGGTCACGAAGGCCGTTCAGCTAGACGTGGTGACAATTACGTTCCCAACGATTACAGACCATTCCAGTGCTGTCCGACCAAGTTGGAGAAATCAACGAAAGTTCCTAAAATGACTGCCCAGCGCATCGGCCACAACGAGGGCGACGCCAAGAACAACAAGGGCGGCAACTTTAAGTTCGCCTCCACCACAAACACCGCAACCACCACCGGATCCTCGACCAAGTCCAGCTCCAAAGTGAACACCAAGAAAACGCCCAAGAAACCCCTGAAACGCGTTGTCGAGGATGACGACGACGACGACGACGATGACGATGATGATAACGACAGCGATGAGGATGACGACGATGATGATGATGATGAGAATGATGCACCATTGGTCAAGGTCTCGTATGCCTCGCCCAGAAAGTCCGGCTCCTCCTCCGCTGGATCGAAGAAATCGGAGGATAAGACTGGATCCACCACGAAAAATGCGAAAGCAACGAAAAAGGCTCTTGCTAAAGAAAATGGCGATAAATTGAATGTGAAAACCGGTATGTTCGGCTTTGGCAAATACATTATCTGGTAGATCCCAAATATATCTGAGAGACATATACATATAGCAAATACACAGTACATACAAATACAACTATGTAGAGCTCAGATTAGTTAGATAACGTCTTTAATGTGGTAGCAATTATTCGTGTTTTTATTTTGTGTCTTTTTTCTCTCTCTCTCTTCTTCTCTTTTTGTGTCTTGCAGGCATTAATTATTTGCATAAACGACTAAAAAATCTCTATGACCTCCTTTTTCAGGATATCTCTCTGTGGGAGTAAGGAAACAATTTAATTGACTAAAAATTTCAAAAACGATAAATAATACAAGCATAAAAAATCAAAAGAACAAAAAAGAATAGCTAAATCAAAAAAAAAAAAAAAATGTCAAATTGTCAATTGAGTCAATTGATTTGTCTGAATTTTTGTCGCATTCGCATATTCAGTTTTTTTTTTGCTCTGTTTAGTTCGTTCGTTCGTTTTTTTCGCCACTTATCTTTACGTAAAGTAAGATTAATTAATAGTCGAATATACTTTTGAAATAACAAACAACAACAACAACAAATGCACTCACTGCCTTGAAAAACAGGATCAATTGGTATAATTCTCACACACACACACACACACACCAACCCCCACTGATCACCCTTGTGTCCTTCGTTCGGCCGCACATACCATGAAAAGTACCCACGATGGGTATTTTCTAATTGGCTGGGCAAAAGTACCATGGCAAGAGCTTTTTTCGTTTTGACATGGATCCCAACAGAGCAAGAGCAAGAATCACTATAACAACAACAACAACAAAAACAACAACAACAACAACTTCACAAAGACATCATCATTGACATCAACTATAACAACAACTACAATGACAATTTCAATGCTATGAACAATTATGTCAACTATATTATTTATCCGTCCTTGGAAACTATGTTTAAGAAATACAAGAAAAATATGGGAATATCTTAGAATATCCTAAATAAATATGCATACAGTTAGCGCACCAACAACAGTAACAACAGCAACAACAACAACGAATACATTAATTTAAAAAAAATTCAACACGTTCCACTGTATTGCAGAGAGTTCACTCAACAACTCAACTTTATAAAAAGTTTTACCTTTCTTATTTTTTTAGCGTTTGAATTTTATTTCGAAAGAAATTTGTTTTCAATTTGGAATTATTTTATTTCTTTTTAACCATGAGCAAAATGCATTTTTGTCATTTTCTTCAAATTAATTCTATTCTCTTCGGGTTTTTTATTTCGAAACATTGTAAAAGTAAACTTTGTTAATGTGAATTTGATAAAAAAAAAAAAAACTATCCCTATAAATTTTCAAAGCTCACTTTTTTGTTAACCTTAACTGCAAGTCAACTCAGTTGAACTCAACTCAACTCAACCTAGTCTTTGCCTACTTTTGATACTACTTGACTTTTTCCGAATATATCTATATTTTTGTAATGCACAGATATTCAACTTTTTGACTACTATTTTTGAATACTTTACTTTACTACTACACTACTACAACTATTTTTATATGTGTCTTTTTTTGTAAAAATAACAAAAATAAAAACAATGAAAAATAAAAAAACAAAAACTACTATGCTGCAGTTATGCTATTTACAAATGTGAAACTTATGAAATCTCGTGAAAACTCGCTGAACACTTTTTTATTTGTTTTTAATTTTTTAGAAACTGTTCTATTTACAATAAAACTCTTTAAACTAATACTTTCTTATATGATAGCTAATCTATTGAATAAACTTGTTATCGATTGGAAATATCGATTATTTTTTACTCTTTGTTACGTTTGAAAAGTCTACGTCTGTTATCAAATGTAATGAAGGCATAATAACTAAAACATTGTTAATGAAACGAATTCATAGTCTGTTATTATTCTATTTAATAATTTCTAATTGTAATAAATAATCTCCTTCTATGAACTAAACTTAAGGCGGACTTTGTTAGAAAATTTTCAAATTGTAGTTGAATTTAAAAAAAATAAATACACTTGTAAAGGAATTTGGTGAAGTATAAGAAATCACAAAATAATTCAATAGTGATTTATTTTGTTATTTCTTAGCTTACAATTTCTACTCAAATCTTTTTTTTTTTTCTAGTCATACATTTAAGATGTAAATTTTATAAAAATTTCAAATATATACAATATTTAATTGCGTTTCTTTCAAATATATTAAAATCATAATAAAAAAAATTGTAATGGTTGTTTTTGGTTTCCGATGAAAATAATTATACATTAGTGTATATGATTATTTTATATATATAATATTGCATGAATGGAATAGTTGGTTTCCTTCTTTCAAAACTTTGAGAATCTGCCCTAGTCCTATTAGCGAAAACCCTGGTCAAAAAAACTCCACCCCTCACACAATCTCATAGAAAAACTCACGGCACCTCATGGTAGAAGTTCATTATTTTTGATTTATCATACTCTCTATCCACACGCTAAAGATCTCTGCAATATTTTATTTTCCTCCCCTCACGTCTGCCGCCGTAACAATGGAATGTCGTGGACCCTCATTCCATTATTTTTCCATAGTCTCCGACAAGCAAATTTACGAACTATGTTTTAATATTCAGAAAAGTTCAGAGAACAAAATGCTCGGCACTTTGCCAAAATCTTTATTTTTAAACAAAACAATTAATTATTCGACGAAACGGAGAAAAATTTCAAAAAAAACTATAACCATGAGAAAAAATTAAAAATCTATAACCATGAGTAAAAAATAAAAAGCTATAACCATGAGAAAAAATTTATAACTATGGGAAAAAATTTACTAACAATGATTCCAGTAACCAAATATCTAATAAGTTTCAAACCAAGGTACCGGGTATTTGTTGTAAGCTCTTACAATAGATTGATTGATTGATTGATTGATTGAATCACTGCAGCACTCAGGTATGTCAGCAAACAACGGTAGAAAAAGAAGAAGAATTTTTGGAAAAATCCAAAAATGATATCAATTAATACACAAGAATAATTTTCTATATATATGAACTGCATGAAATGTAGGCAACATCGAGGAGGAACAGGAGGTCTTCAACTGGATTCTGGAGCAGAAAGCTGACGAAAGTATTGAACTGATCGATCGCGAGACATTGTTTGAGTACATTGAGTCCAAAGACTTTTTGGCCGTTGTCTTTTGTAAGTAAATACACCGGGGTTTTGATGCTGGTAGACGCCTAAAACAATGATAGCTAGGAAGAATAACTGCTAACCCAAGTCAATTAAAACAATTTTAGAAGGCTATGTAGAGGCTTAAGCCAGAGGTTCAGCGCACTAAAAACTGTAACTGCTTAATTATTAATAATTAAATTTAAAAATTTTGTATATATAATTTTAATATTAAATTTTATATATTGAATTAAATATTAAATATTGAATTCTATGTTGATGAAGACTAGTTGGGGTTTTAAAATATGTCTTTTACTCTTGTAGACAAGGAGGACGACCCCGATTCTCCTCGTATTCTGCGACATATCGAGCTGATCGACGATGAGGCCGCCGAATATGGAATTCTGGTGGTGAAAATGCATGACAAACTGATGGCCAAGAAATATGGCTTTAGGAATCCCCCCGGCATCACATACTTCAGAAAAGGTTTCATCTGCCAAACCAAATGAAGTGTATTTTTTTTATTGAAACAAGTATGTTTTAGGAAAATATATCAACTATGATGGTGACATCGATGATGAGGAGGAGGTGCTCGATTGGCTGACGAGTCCAGCGAACATGGAGATGACCGATCACATCGAGCAGGTCAATCGCAAGATGTTCGACAAGATACGCAAATCCTCCGACTACTTGGCTGTGATTTTCTGTAAGTTTTGGAATTACTTTCGAAAATTTGTGATATTTCTTTGAGACTGATTTGAGTCATATTTTCAGATAGCGAAGAATGCAAGCAATGTCCCCGAGTTCTGGCCGAAGTCGAGCATATCGACGATGATGCGGACAAGGCGGGCATCGATTTCGTGAAGATCGATGACAAGCAGATGGCCAAGGAGTGCGGCGTCTTCGCATTGCCAGCGATCGTATTCTTTAAGCCAACCTCGAAGGAGCCCGTCATTTACGCCGGTTCGTCAAAATCCTTCTAAACAAATCGTAGGATTTTTTCTATTATCATTCGTTGTTTTTTTTTTTTCAGGTGATCTTTATGAAGAAGAACAAATCCTCACTTGGTTACTCACGCAAAAGGATCCAAGTGGAGATGTTATCGAAGATCTCGAGGGCGAAAAACTAGTGACATTGATCGAAGAATCCGGAGCGATTGCTGTCTATTTCTGTAAGTGAATAACCAAGGATGGGGGAAGGGGGAAATGGAGCAAAAAAAAAATGTATGTATATGGCGCTGCAATCGATTTGGTGACCAAAAGCCATGGAAATGCCTCAGGGCGAAAGAGGCTCCAAACAAAGTTTACTCAATATTAATGAATAAAATCCTCCTTAGACATGACTTTTGGCTTCAGGTTACACTTTTGCGCAAAGAGTTTGCAGGGCTGTCGACTACTCTAATGTAATTAACAAAATACTCTATCTATAAAGATCTAAAGTTCTCTCTTTCTCAAAGAAAAAAAAAAAAAAAAATAGCTAGGTTTGGAAACTCAGCTAACTTGAACTTGTGACTAACCACTTACAAATTATAACTTTTAAGTATAACTATATTATCGAACGAAGTCTGTTCTCTATAAATTGAATATCTTGAATTCTTCTGACTCTCAAAATAATTTCAACTTTCTTATTACCAAAAATCGAAACAATCAAACAAATAAATACAAAAACACGTTACGATTAACAACGAACAATAAACAACATTAGGGAACAAGACACAATGCGATATTTGCAACTCGAAGGCGGCGAGAAAGGCGCGTATGAAAAAAGACAAGGAAACCCAACAGGAGGGAGGCGGGGCCAGTGCGGCGGCAGCATTCGGTGGCGAGAGCGAGACAGCCGATGGAACGGATGGTGGAACGGCCGGCGAGAGTAAACACGATGATGGTAGAGTGCGCTTGAGTGAAAAAAAAAGCAAAGCAAAATTTGAGAATGAACCGATCGTACCTTCCGCCATGTACCATTGTTTCCTGTGCCTGTATTTAGTACCATCCCCAGTATCAAACACATCAACAAAACACATACACACACACACACACTCAAGACATATATACTCGTAGTTGTTTTGATATGTAGTCTTACCCGAGTTATTTAATTACCGCCCACACGCACACACACCCATAATGGTTATGCTCCCGTTCTTATGTTGATTCCATTCTTTTACTTCCAATTACTTCTTCAAATACCTCAAAACCCAAATTCAAAATACTGACTCAAACCAAACCTTAGTGACCCCAGTTTTGTGTTTCTATTTAATCGATGAAATTCCTCAATTATTGGAATATATTTCTTAATAAAAACATTCACTTTGCCAGATGCCGATGGCTGTGAACAATGCACCAAGGTCCTGGAGGAGTTGGAGAACATTGACGACGATTGCGATAAACACGGGATCACATTTGTCAAGACGAGAGATTTCTCGGTGGCCGACGGTTATGGCGTTCACGAGTATCCGGCTCTGGTGTATTTTGAGAGCGGAATCCCAAATGTCTTTGAAGGTGGGTCTCGCTTTTTTACAATTTTTAATAGACTTTTTTAGAAATTTATGTTCCTCCTTCCTAATGTCTCAGGTGAACTGAACGAGGAGGAGGAGGTTCTGCAATGGTTGATCACGCAAAAGACCGAGGATCGCATTGAGCTGATCACACGCCAGATGCTCGAAACGATGGTCGAGGAGACCCAATATCTTGCTGTATACTTCTGTAAGTTGCGATAAAACATCTTGTAAAGCGATAAAATATTTTTAAAAAAATATCATCAAAAGCTTCAAATTCAAAATTCATTTTTTGGTAAAGCTTCTCGAAATTTTTCTTTTGAATGAATGTCTTGTTTTTGTATGAATCTCATGATTTTGTATGAATCTCTTGTTTTTGTATGAATTACATATTTTTAATGAAACAAGTGTTTTTATATGAAACAAGTGTTTTTATATGAAACAAATGTTTTTATATGAAACAAATGTTTTTTTATGAAACAAATGTTTTTATATGAAACAAATGTTTTTATATGAAACAAATGTTTTTATATGAAACAAATATTTTTTTACGAAACAAATGTTTTTATATGAAACGAATGTTTTTATATGAAACAAATGTTTTTATATGAAACGAATGTTTTTATATGAAACAAATGTTTTTATATGAAACAAATGTTTTTATATGAAACAAATGTTTTTATATGAAAGAAATGTTTTTATATGAAAGAAATGTTTTTATATGAAACAAATGTTTTTATATGAAACAAATGTTTTTTTATGAAACAAATGTTTTTTTATGAAACAAATGTTTTTATATGAAACAAATGTTTTTACATGAAACAAATGTTTTTATATGAAACAAATGTTTTTATATGAAACAAATGTTTTTTTATGAAACAAATGTTTTTTTATGAATCGCATGCTTCTGAATAGAACAAATATTTTTGTATTTTGAGTAAAAATTTAGTTAAAATTCATCTTTATTTATTTCCATTCATTTTCATATGCAAATTACATACACAAATACACCACAACCAACATCATGCAACCACCACCACAAACCACCACCACCACAACCAATGTCCACCACAACCAATGTCCACCACAATCAATTATACCCCAAAAAAATCAATCAATTTGAAAAAAACACCTCATGCTCAGTACCCCCTGAGCGCAATGGAAAACAACCCGCTTATTGTCGAAGCTTCTGTTCGCCCATCTCCTTTTCCGAAGGCAACGTCACGTCGACCCACTCATCCAAACAATTTATTAAGAGTTACATGTCGCGAAAAAGAAAACGTTTCCAAAATCAAGGTATTCAAAAAAAAAAAAAAACACTAAGTACAACAACATAAACAACAACAACACTCAATGGATAAAATTATTAACGTTTTAAAAAACCAAACCAAACTAAAGAAAACAACCAAAACTCAGCTTTTTATGATCACACATTGTCGATTGTTTCAACTGTTGACCATAGTTTCAACTGTTGACCATAGTTTCAACTGTTGGCAATAGTTTCAACTGTTGACCATAGTTTCAACTGTTGACAATAGTTTCAACTGTTGGCAATAGTTTCAACTATTGACCATAGTTTCAACTGTTGGCAATAGTTTCAACTGTTGACCATAGTTTCAACTGTTGGCAATAGTTTCAACTGTGGACAGTAGTTTCAACTGTTGGCAATAGTTTCAACTGTTGACCATAGTTTCAACTGTTGATAATAGTTTCAACTGTTGGCAATAGTTTCAACTGTTGGCAATAGTTTCAACTATTGACCATAGTTTCAACTGTTGACAATAGTTTCAACTGTTGACCATAGTTTCAACTATTGACAATGTGTGGATAAGCTTTGTTGCATGTCTTTAACCAAACTCTTCTTCTTCTATGGAATCGTTATCGTTGTAAATTACGCGATCTCTCTCTCTCTCTCTCTTTCACTCTGACCTCAAGCTCTTCTTTAACTTTTTCGTATACTAAACTCGAAATTTATTGCGCGCATAACTTTGTATTACGTCCAAACTAAATACGCGTATTTATAAAAAATTCGCTAAATCGGGTCGATTCTTTACATCTGTACTTGACGGTGTTTACTTTTGATCAGTTAATTGGACATTAAACATGTTAATAAGACATTAAAACAAAATTTTCTATAAAGATCAAAGTAATATTTTATATATAGAATATATGTGTGTTTAGTTTGGAAACGAATACCTTTAATTTTGGCGTTTTCTTTCTCTCTATTCATTCACTTGACTCAATCTTCTTAACACCAGTTAACCTTTACCGTTTCTTCAGCCCTAACATTCCTTTCTCACTACTCACAATCGCTAAGAAAGAAATCCAAAGAAGCTTTGGCCATTAATAATTACTCATGGTATGTTTTGTATCGATTATAGATAAGATAAACTGCAATATTTGCGATCAGATTCTGGAGGGACTCGAATTGATCGACGACGAGTGCGATGTCTTCGGCATTCACATGGTCAAGATTCAGGATCCACAATTGGCCAAACGTTACTCGATCAAGACATTCCCGGCGTTGGTCTATTTCAGGTGGGTTCAATCCTCATATACCTCAATACCATCATCGATTACGATGAAATTCTCCAACAGAAATGGAAATCCATTGCTCTTCGAGGGTGATCTACAGAATGAGCAATCGGTGCTCGAGTGGTTGATCGACGACGACAATCGCGAGCTGGCCGATGAGATCGAGGAGGTGAACGATCGCATGTTGGAACGTCTGATGGCCGAGTCCACACTCTTGGTTGTGTTCTTCTGTAAGGAAACTCTCTTTTGTACAAGTTTCCATTCTGATTAAAACAATTCAATCTTTCAGATGATGAGGATTGTGCCGAGTGTGAGGAAATCTTGGAAGAGCTGGAGGAGATCGATGGTGAGGCGGATATGTTTGGAATTGATTTTGTGAAGATCGCCAGTGTCGAGGCGGCCAAGACATACGACGTGGTCAACATCCCATCCTTGGTTTACTTCAGGTAACAACTTAAACCATAATATTTTAATGATATGGGAACTATAATGATATGAAAACGAATATATGAAAACTATAATGAAATGAAAACTATGATGATATGAAAACTATAATGATATGAATACTATAATGATATGAATACTATAATGATATGAATACTATAATGATATGAAAACTATAAAGAAATAAAATCTATAATGATATGAAAACTATAATGAAATGAAAACTATGATGATACTGATGGTGAAACTATGATGGTACTATAATGATATGAAAACGAATATATGAAAACTATAATGAAATGAAAACTATGATGATATGAGTACTATAATGATATGAAAACGAATATATGAAAACTATAATGAAATGAAAACTATAATGATATGAATACTATATTGATATGAATACTATAATGATATGAAAACTATAAAGAAATAAAATCTATAATGATATGAAAACTATATTGATGTGAAAACGAATATATGAAAACTATAATGAAATGAAAACTATGATGATATGAAAACTATAATGATATGAATACTATAATGATATTAGAACTATAATGATATGAAAACTATAATGAAATGAAAACGAATATATGAAAACTATAATGATATGAAAACAAATATGATATGAAAACTAATATATGAAAACTATAATGATACTAAAACCATAATTAATTTTTTGTAGAAAACAAGTTCCGGTTCTCTACGACGGCGACTTGCATCAACACGACAAGATCATAACCTGGCTGACATCGCAGGATGTGTTCGAAATTAAAAACGAAATCGAGGAAGTCAATCGCAAGATGTTGGACAAACTACTCGAAGAGAACGAATTCATTACCGTCTTCTTTTGTAAGTCGTCACAAACAATTGTTGGACATGACGATAGTTTATCATATTTTTATTCCGATAGATGAACACAATCAACAGGACAGCATAGCAGCACTCGAGAAACTGGAGAATATCGATAGTGAAACCGATAATTTGGATATTACATTTGTGAAAATGGCCGATGCGCGCTATGCCAAGAAATGGGGTGTGACCAAACTGCCAGCCATGGTCTATTTCCGAAGACGATTCCCAAGCATCTACAGGGGTATATCTTAAGAAAAACATTATAATAGTATTTTTTTATAGACTAAATTTTGTATTCTTTTACGAACAACCAGGCGACCTTTTGTGCGAGGACGAAGTGCTCGAGTGGCTGCGCAAGAATCGCTTCCGCCAACCGGAACTGAACATCTTCATGTACGCCCTGATAGCTCTGGCCATTGGCTTCGTCCTGTACACCGCGTTCCTGTTGCAATGTTTCAAGCCGGCGCCACCACCACCAGCGCAGCATCCGAAGCAGACGTGATAGCGCACACACACACACACACACTAATACACTACTACATCCACGCAAACTATCAATTGAATCAAATATTATTTTGTTTTCTAAACAAGAAGAATCAACAAGAACCAATCGCAACCGAAATAAGCAGTAAATTGAACGAAATTCTTTAAGTGAAAAAAACACACACACACGACGACAAACACTGAAGTGCATCATCCAAAAAAAAAAAATATACGAAAAAAACCAAAAAACGAACACCGTCTAAATTAGATGGCGATTTTTTTACAGTGGTGGCGAAAGGCAAAAAAAGCAACGACAATCGAAAGGAAATCTCATTTGGAAATTTGGATCAACACGAAGGAAGCCAAGGCTATTGAGCACCACACACACACACACACGTATACACACATACATAGACATACATCCACAACGTGACTTTTCTGAAAATTCAGTTTATTTTAAAAACAAATTCAGGTTTAATTACCAAGGCGCAAAGTAAAACAAATTCAACCCAATCAATCTACAGTCCACACACACACATGAAATCTCCTATATGAGTGAATTTCAGCTCAATTTTCATTTCCTTTTGATAATAATTGTAGAAATTTTACATATTACGAAAATTTGTACGTATTAAATTTTATTAATAAAATTTTGGATGATAAAAATTTATGAATGTGTATTTTCTTAAAACAAAGAACATGAAATTATTTTAACCCTTAACCCGGCCGACCTATAAAATATTTAAAATTTTGCATTATGTAGGAAATGTAGGAAATTATGTGAAAATTTCATAATCCAGGCAATTTTTCATGGAAATCTTAAATCGTTCATATCTCCGTAAATACGCGTTATTTCGCAAAAAGAACGATAATTCGTGACGACCTATAAATTTTCGAAAATTTCATAATCCTGGCAATTTTTCGTGGAAATCTTAAATCGTTCATATCTCCGTAAATACGCGTTATTTCGCAAAAAGGACGTTAATTCGTGACGACCTATAAATTTTCGAAAATTTCATAATCCAGGCAATTTTTCATGGAAATCTTAAATCGTTCATATCTCCGTAAATACGCGTTATTTCGCAAAAAGAACGATAATTCGTGACGACCTATAAATTTCGAAAATTTCATAATCCAGGCAATTTTTTATGGAAATCTTAAATCGTTCATATCTCCGTAAATACGCGTTATTTCGCAAAAAGGACGTTAATTCGTGACGACCTCAAAATTTTCGAAAATTTCATAATCCTGGCAATTTTTCGTGGAAATCTTAAATCGTTCATATCTCCGTAAATACGCGTTATTTCGCAAAAAGAACGATAATTCGTGACGACCTATAAATTTTCGAAAATTTCATAATCCTGGCAATTTTTCGTGGAAATCTTAAATCGTTCATATCTCCGTAAATACGCGTTATTTCGCAAAAAGAACGATAATTCGTGACGACCTATAAATTTCGAAAATTTCATAATCCAGGCAATTTTTCATGGAAATCTTAAATCGATCATATCTCCGTAAATACGCGTTATTTCGCAAAAAGGACGTTAATTCGTGACGACCTCAAAATTTTCGAAAATTTAATAATTTAGTCAATTTTTCATGGAAATCTTAAATCGATCATATCTCCGTAAATACGCGTTATTTCGCAAAAAGGACGTTAATTCGTGACGACCTATAAATTTTCGAAAATTTCATAATCCAGGCAATTTTTCATGGAAATCTTAAATCGTTCATATCTCCGTAAATACGCGTTATTTCGCAAAAAGAACGATAATTCGTGACGACCTATAAATTTCGAAAATTTCATAATCCAGGCAATTTTTCATGGAAATCTTAAATCGTTCATATCTCCGTAAATACGCGTTATTTCGCAAAAAGGACGTTAATTCGTGACGACCTCAAAATTTTCGAAAATTTCATAATCCAGGCATTTTTTCATGGAAATTAAATCGTTCATATCTCCGTAAATACGCGTTATTTCGCAAAAAGAACGATAATTCGTGACGACCTATAAATTTTCGAAAATTTCATAATCTAGGCAATTTTTCGTGGAAATCTTAAATCGTTCATATCTCCGTAAATACGCGTTATTTCGCAAAAAGGACGTTAATTCGTGACGACCTCAAAATTTTCGAAAATTTCATAATCCAGGCATTTTTTCATGGAAATTAAATCGTTCATATCTCCGTAAATACGCGTTATTTCGCAAAAAGAACGATAATTCGTGACGACCTATAAATTTTCGAAAATTTCATAATCTAGGCAATTTTTCGTGGAAATCTTAAATCGTTCATATCTCCGTAAATACGCGTTATTTCGCAAAAAGGACGTTAATTCGTGACGACCTATAAATTTTCGAAAATTTCATAATCCAGGCAATTTTTCATGGAAATCTTAAATCGTTCATATCTCCGTAAATACGCGTTATTTCGCAAAAAGAACGATAATTCGTGACGACCTATAAATTTCGAAAATTTCATAATCCAGGCAATTTTTCATGGAAATCTTAAATCGTTCATATCTCCGTAAATACGCGTTATTTCGCAAAAAGGACGTTAATTCGTGACGACCTCAAAATTTTCGAAAATTTCATAATCCAGGCATTTTTTCATGGAAATTAAATCGTTCATATCTCCGTAAATACGCGTTATTTCGCAAAAAGAACGATAATTCGTGACGACCTATAAATTTTCGAAAATTTCATAATCCAGGCAATTTTTCATGGAAATCTTAAATCGTTCATATCTCCGTAAATACGCGTTATTTCGCAAAAAGGACGTTAATTCGTGACGACCTCAAAATTTTCGAAAATTTCATAATCCAGGCATTTTTTCATGGAAATTAAATCGTTCATATCTCCGTAAATACGCGTTATTTCGCAAAAAGAACGATAATTCGTGACGACCTATAAATTTTCGAAAATTTCATAATCTAGGCAATTTTTCGTGGAAATCTTAAATCGTTCATATCTCCGTAAATACGCGTTATTTCGCAAAAAGGACGTTAATTCGTGACGACCTATAAATTTTCGAAAATTTCATAATCCAGGCAATTTTTCATGGAAATCTTAAATCGTTCATATCTCCGTAAATACGCGTTATTTCGCAAAAAGAACGATAATTCGTGACGACCTATAAATTTCGAAAATTTCATAATCCAGGCAATTTTTCATGGAAATCTTAAATCGTTCATATCTCCGTAAATACGCGTTATTTCACAAAAAAAGACGTTAATTCGTAACGACCTCAAAATTTTCGAAAATTTCATAATCCTGGCAATTTTTCATGGAAATCTTAAATCGTTCATATCTCCGTAAATACGCGTTATTTCGCAAAAAGGACGTTAATTCGTGACGACCTCAAAATTTTCGAAAATTTCATAATCCAGGCATTTTTTCATGGAAATTAAATCGTTCATATCTCCGTAAATACGCGTTATTTCGCAAAAAGAACGATAATTCGTGACGACCTATAAATTTCGAAAATTTCATAATCCAGGCAATTTTTTATGGAAATCTTAAATCGTTCATATCTCCGTAAATACGCGTTATTTCGCAAAAAGGACGTTAATTCGTGACGACCTATAAATTTTCGAAAATTTCATAATCCAGGCAATTTTTCATGGAAATCTTAAATCGTTCATATCTCCGTAAATACGCGTTATTTCGCAAAAAAAGACGTTAATTCGTAACGACCTCAAAATTTTCGAAAATTTCATAATCCTGGCAATTTTTCATGGAAATCTTAAATCGTTCATATCTCCGTAAATACGCGTTATTTCGCAAAAAGGACGTTAATTCGTGACGACCTCAAAATTTTCGAAAATTTCATAATCCAGGCATTTTTTCATGGAAATTAAATCGTTCATATCTCCGTAAATACGCGTTATTTCGCAAAAAGAACGATAATTCGTGACGACCTATAAATTTTCGAAAATTTCATAATCTAGGCAATTTTTCGTGGAAATCTTAAATCGTTCATATCTCCGTAAATACTCGTTATTTCGCAAAAAGGACGTTAATTCGTGACGACCTATAAATTTTCGAAAATTTCATAATCCAGGCATTTTTTCATGGAAATTAAATCGTTCATATCTCCGTAAATACGCGTTATTTCGCAAAAAGAACGATAATTCGTGACGACCTATAAATTTTCGAAAATTTCATAATCCATGCAATTTTTCATGGAAATCTTAAATCGTTCATATCTCCGTAAATACGCGTTAATTCGCAAAAAGAACGATAATTCGTAACGACCTATAAATTTTCGAAAATTTCATAATCCAGGCAATTTTTCATGGAAATCTTAAATCGTTCATATCTCCGTAAATACGCGTTATTTCGCAAAAAGGACGTTAATTCGTAACGACCTCTAAATTTTCGAAAATTTCATAATCCAGGCAATTTTTCATGGAAATCTTAAATCGTTCATATCTCCGTAAATACGCGTTAATTCGCAAAAAGGACGTTAATTCGTGACGACCTATAAATTTTCGAAAATTTCATAATCCAGGCAATTTTTCATGGAAATCTTAAATCGTTCATATCTCCGTAAATACGCGTTATTTCGCAAAAAGAACGATAATTCGTGACGACCTATAAATTTTCGAAAATTTCATAATCCAGGCATTTTTTCATGGAAATCTTAAATCGTTCATATCTCCGTAAATACGCGTTATTTCGCAAAAAGAACTATAATTCGTGACGACCTATAAATTTTCGAAAATTTCGTAATCCAGGCAATTTTTCATGGAAATCTTAAATCGTTCATATCTCCGTAAATACGCGTTATTTCGCAAAAAGGACGTTAATTCGTGACGACCTATAAATTTTCGAAAATTTCATAATCCAGGCAATTTTTCATGGAAATCTTAAATCGTTCATATCTCCGTTAATACGCGTTATTTCGCAAAAAGGACGTTAATTCGTGACGACCTATAAATTTTCGAAAATTTCATAATCCAGGCATTTTTTCATGGAAATCTTAAATCGTTCATATCTCCGTAAATACGCGTTATTTCGCAAAAAGAACTATAATTCGTGACGACCTATAAATTTTCGAAAATTTCGTAATCCAGGCAATTTTTCATGGAAATCTTAAATCGTTCATATCTCCGTAAATACGCGTTATTTCGCAAAAAGGACGTTAATTCGTGACGACCTATAAATTTTCGAAAATTTCATAATCCAGGCAATTTTTCATGGAAATCTTAAATCGTTCATATCTCCGTTAATACGCGTTATTTCGCAAAAAGGACGTTAATTCGTGACGACCTATAAATTTTCGAAAATTTCATAATCCAGGCATTTTTTCATGGAAATCTTAAATCGTTCATATCTCCGTAAATACGCGTTATTTCGCAAAAAGAACGATAATTCGTGACGACCTATAAATTTTCGAAAATTTCATAATCCAGGCAATTTTTCATGGAAATCTTAAATCGTTCATATCTCCGTAAATACGCGTTATTTCGCAAAAAGGACGTTAATTCGTGACGACCTATAAATTTTCGAAAATTTCATAATCCAGGCAATTTTTCATGGAAATCTTAAATCGTTCATATCTCCGTAAATACGCGTTATTTCGCAAAAAGAACGATAATTCGTGACGACCTATAAATTTTCGAAAATTTCATAATCCAGGCAATTTTTCATGGAAATCTTAAATCGTTCATATCTCCGTAAATACGCGTTATTTCGCAAAAAGGACGTTAATTCGTGACGACCTATAAATTTTTGAAAATTTCATAATCCAGGCAATTTTTCAATGGCTTCTTCCAGGTAGGAGGCCGGCAGTTTTGTGCAGCCGGAGGTCCTTCTGCTTTAAATTTTCCCTTGCATTAAAAAATAACTTTTGTGTATATTGCACAAAAATTTGCTCCTTTGCAAAAGCAAATTTTTAAAAAAAAATTTCTGAAAGAAAGGATTATCTTCATCAAAAAAGTTTGAAGAAAAAATAATATCTTTATAATTTAGCACATGTTTTATTAAAAAAATTTTCATAATATTTTTTGAGTGCAGGGTTGATTAGCAAATCGACAGGGTTGTCGAATGCTCATTAAAAGTATTGAAGCAATTAAACAAAGAGACAAAATAATTTTTATTAACAAATAATTAACAATTATAACAAACTATGTATTATTGAATACATATTTGGACTCTGATACGGAATATGCGAAACTGAAGTGCTTTTGAAAAAAGTGGAGTGGCGTAGTATCAAAAGTGGAGTGAAACACATCGATTAAAGTGACTCCGAAAACCCTGCTGGCGAACATATGTTTTTGACAATTCTCGTTTCTCATTTCGTTCTACGGGGAAGCAGACAACAAAATTTTCCGTCGTGGTGCGCTCCATCGCCAACAAAAAAGGGAAAAAATACAGATAAAAAAGGACAAAACAAAACAACTATTTGGATAAAACACGAAAACAAAATTCATAAAAGTAAACAAACGTGCGGGGAAGAAGGAAGCAAGCAGCGAATGCAATTATGTGACGACGACGATTCTCCGAGTTGAACCGAGCGAGCTGCGTCGTTGAACAAAAACCGAAAAGTTTGCTGCTCAGTTGCTTCGCGTTTCTCTTCGGTTGCGGTTTGGTTTGCTTCGTGTCTCGTGTCGTTGGCATCCGAGTGAGAAGTGTTTCTTTTATTTTTCTTGAAAGATTTTTTATGAAAGTCGTGATAAATAGTTGATAGAAAATATTACAAAAGAAATCTCGTATTTAGCGGCGGTGGAGAGCACACAACAACAAAGCAATAGAAATTCCAAAGTGCGTAATTCGAAATTAACGGTGAGTTGTTGTTTTTCCAAACAGTTTTTCATAAATTCATGCTTTTTTTTTCACGGAACACGGATAATAATAAAATTATCGTGACCTTAAGAGAGAAATTTCTGTGCTTCTTTCTTGTTTCAGTGTCTTTTTTTGTGTGTAATTTTCAAATCTTTTATTTTTCAATATATTTTTTTTTTGTTGTTTTTGTGATGTGAATTTTCATCAAGTGCGCACGCTGTTAAACAACAACAACAACATTACATACGGCTGCTCCAACAGTTGCCTCGCTCTCTGAATGTTGTTGGTTGCATGCAACAAATTGATTTTCCATTTAAACCAAAACGCTCTGCTCTGCAATTCATTGCTCACCTTGAACTCGCTCGCACTGCGACCAGCTCGCTCGCCATCGTCAGAGCCAGAGCCAACGAAGTCGAGCCACTCGATATCAACAACAACAAACAAAACAACAACAATGCATAGGTTGTTCCTATTCGGACCATTAAAATTTGTTGTCGCGCTACCCAAAGCTCGTGGGTCGTCACAACTTCGAGCTTAGAGGTTTTTTCGGAGGTTTTCTTTCCTTCCACCACTGGATAAATAATTCTTTCAGGACAAAATCTATTCTTCCTTAGATTCCTTATACTCAAACGCAAACGTGGCCCAATCGCTCGTAGCCCAAAAATATTTTGATCTATATCGCTCATATCTCTCTCTCTCTCTCTGTCCACTGCACTGCTCCATACCGAATTTCTGTCGAATGTATGTCATTGCACGTTCTATTCGTCTACCTTGATAACTTATCTTCCACCTCTTCTTTGTCTCCTCTTGTTGTTCTCCGTGTCCATCCACCAAAGCGTTTTCGTCAGATTCGGAAGTCTGTTTGCATTCGTTTCATGCTAATGCCTTGATTAATGATACATTTACATACTGACTATATAGTATATACTATAGGCTTTGCTTATACAACATCCATACATAAAATTAATTAATAATTCACACATCATTTCCTTGCATGAAATCCATATATTGATGTATGAAACTTATTGATGTTATTTCCGTACTAGTTGATTAATGTTTTCAACAACAAAATGAAAATGTTTTCAACAACAAAATGAAAATGTTTTCAACAACAAAATGAAAATATATGTATGTACTTATCAACAAAAGATATCTTGATTAACGAATATTTATGTACTTATTTCGAAATGAGTCTTGTTGATCTAAGAGAGGGAGATAGAGAGAGAGAGAGGGGGAAAGCGAAAACAAAAATTGGATAAATAAACAATTTATTTCTTAGAAGTTTTTCTACCTCACGATTGTCTGGAAATGTCTGGACTGAACTTTTAGGGAATTTCCATACATTACATCGATCGCGACGAATAATTCATTTGAATCGAATTTGCATGGAAAGAAATTTTACAATGAAATAAAGGTTGGATTCCAATAAAAAACAAAGGCTCGTTTCCCATAAAAAACAAAGGCTCGTTTCCAATAAAAAACAAAGGCTCGTTTCCATGGCACAGTTATTGCAATGAATCGATTCTGACTGCCCAAATGGAGAAAGTTATTGTTAATTTCATTCGATTTATTGATTAATTTGCTTATCATCCATCGTGTGTTTTCCGCTCTCTGTGGAATGGAGAATATTGTAGAATTAAGTGGTTCATATTGAAAATCGACACCTTCGTCATGGACACCATCGTTTGAATGTGTTAACTTTCAATTCGCATTAATTTTCTCGTTCACGAAATTTGAATGCTAATTAAAAAAAATTATTGTTTTTTGTTGTTTGTCAAAAAATTACATAAACCAATATTTGTATAAATTACTGAACTCACCAACTGAAGCGTGTTTTTGTTTTTGCCCAATTATTGACCAGACATCATTCAAATTAACGGCTTTCAATAATTACTGCTGCCGATAACGATATTAGCCAGGGGTTCTCAAACTCGAGGGCACTTTTATGTCATCGACTTTTATTCAAGAACTAAGAAAGAATTTTTTTAATTGACGACTTACTTAACTATCTGTTTATTTATTCACTACATAAGTTCAAGTCATGCATATTTCATTGATAATTGATGCATACATTATAATCTATGTTGATATATTTTTATTACTGATCGCTCTTTCTGATAGGCGTTTGGAAACAGTGGGCGTGCCTTGTATCAATTTCCAATTAATTAAATATATGACAGAGCTCTAGATTAGTCCTTAAACCTTCCCCCACAAATTAATGCGTAATTTATTTTATTGACTGATGAAGAATTTAATTTTATGGGTCTCAAATATAGAACAAATATTTGTTCGTCTGTTGATAAAAAAAAACACACAAAGAGTACTTTACTATACTATTTATTTTGCACTAACAAAAACTACAACTGCATCATCATATCATTTGAGTGTTGTTGGTTTTTTTTTTATAATAAATACGATAACAGGCGTTGCCGGCACGCCATACATTTGTCCACATCAATTTTAACGCCTTGCACACTTCTATTGAATATATATCATTGTAAGCATCTTGTGTTTCAATTAAGCTCTCTCTCTCTAGTTGCTAATTGAAGCCTTCGGGTTCAGACTCAGACTCACAGTCTCCAATTCAATTCTCGTTAAACAACAAAGTTTCATTTAATTTTAATTTAATTTCTTCTCTCGTTTCAGACGTTGCAGACCTTCAAAGACTTGCATGTGATTTACTATGAAATTGGATGAAATCGTTGCATGGTGAGCGATGATTAGTTAGTAGTAAAAACTACAACCACATGTTGAACTTCTGTTCTTTACTATATATATTTTTTGTTTTGGTTCAGGTATCAGAAAAAGATCGGCACCTATGACAAGCAGCAATGGGAGAAGACGGTTGAGCAGAAAATCCTCGATGGCTTCAGCAGTGTCACATTGAAGAATGCCAAGTTGAAAACCGAACTCATCGACGTCGACTTGGTTCGAGGTATTCACTTATGGCTTCCTTGTACTTTATTTCTAACGATTCTATATCGTGTCTCTTTTAGGTTCGACATTTCCTAAAGCGAAACCAAAACAAACACTTCTCACTGTGATACGATTGGCTATTTTGCGTTACCTTCTCCTGCCAATCTATTCACAATGGTGGGTGCGTCAGACATCTCCCAACATTTTCGCACTCATCCTCTTTCTGTACATAACGCAAATGATCAACTGGGGTGTTTATACATTCAACATACATCGCTTGGAGAGCACGGCCAACAATAGTACGAACAACAACAATGCAACAAGCAACCATACAAACCTGCATTCTGCAGAAGTTCTAGAGAACAACGTTGAGGAGGTGAGTGCATCGTTTACTTGATACATAACTTGATACATTTCAACATTTGAATTCATTGCAGCATGTCGTCTCGTTGACGGAGCTCTTGATTCCAATGGCATTGAGTCTTCTGCTCAGTTTGATTCATTCGCAGATTGTGGCAACGAATTCCTCAAGCGGCATCAAATCAAAGCACAGACGTTTCTCCAACACCAGCCTCAACGGTAAAGCACCGCGAGAGGCGCGTTTGCGCAGGCGCAAAAAACTCGTCAAGTATGTTCATAATAATATTTGAATTATAGCAATCGTTATTTATTTCTAAATCAAATTGGTTTCTTCTCTGCAGAGTTCGAAATCAGGAATTTAGCGATGGTTCCACTGTGAATCTCCTAACTGGGGGATCCACACAACAACGCAGGCTGAATGCGGCTCCAATGAAATTCAATGCGGCCGTTGATAATTTATCTAAGTCAACTCATGTGCCATTAGAAATCGCCACTGCTAATTTATCCAATATTCAAAGCAAACAAGAGACTTTTCAATCATCAACAACAGGTTCAGTACCTGTGATTTCACATCGTGACTGTCAACTAGCACGTAATTCATCCATGATTACCACCATTACACCATCATCTACATTGAAGCTTGATCTCAGCAGTAACGGCACCACCCCATCAACCGCATTAGACTGTTTAGCTGATAATAATAATCCAACTAGTATTTTAAGTAAGAAACGCAATGTGAATTGGCACTCGCCAATCCACAATTATGCTGTTGAAACGCAAGAGAAACAACAGCAAACATCTCCACAAGTGACGGTCTCCTCGACGACGAGTAGCGAAAGCTCATCACCCTGTGCCGGAAGCAACTGCAGCAGCAGTAGTAGCAGTTGCAATAACAACAGGGCGAAGAATTTCACCATCAGCACACCCAAAACGGTGCGCATTGATGAGAGTGTACAAGAGTTTTTCGACGATTTGATAAGTCAAACTGTGGTCGAGTCAACAGACAAGAAGTCCATCGCCCAATGTCCATCGGTTTCCCCCAGACTCGATACGTTGAGTGTGAAACGTAATATTGGCGAAGATGATGGATTCGAGAGCCTCAACGGCAAGAGTTCAAGTGGGGAGGAAACAAACTCTCCTTTACCGACCACGTCGCTTCCACCTGTTGGGGGACGTGGATCTGGTTCGGGAAAAAATCAATTGCGCCTGCGATTGAATGCAGGCGATATACAGACGACGACGAGAACGGAACTCGATGCCGATGGAAATGTAAATATTTGAAGATGAATAATATGCTCTAAACTAATGTTAAATAATTTACTTTTAGTCTAAACCAGCACTTCAAGCGGGTTATCGTCGGCTGGCACCATTATCATCAGAATCCGACTATGATGGAGCACGACCATCTTCGGTGGATATATCGTTTAATCATGCAAAGAAAAATCAACAGCAGCAGCGTTCCGCACATGAAAGCACCGATGAAACCGATGAAGAAGGTTGTGATGATGGTGAAATAATATCGAGCCCGGCATCGATTGGGAATAATTCGAACTACAATGAGTGCACAACTTCGGCAACCGAATGGTTGGGTGTGACCACAAACAGTAAGACAAATTTGACTCTACTTTTACTATTTTACTTATACATTCTGTACTTTTCTCAGGCGAGGATTGTAGCTACAGTTCGGATCTTAACAACTCCGACGATTATAAGAAACGCAATATGTCCGATGATGATTATGATGGTTACGATTTGGATTTTACACCGACGACAATTTTGAATCCACACGGCACTACCGCAGATCATAGTGAGTAACAATAATTCTTTATTTTATTTTCGATTACTTATGGCTTTTGTTTTGTTCAAATTCTAGTAAGCTGTACTATTTGGGATCAACGTGAAATTAAAAAGGCTCAGATGTCAGTACTAGAGATCTCCTCATGCATTATAGAACGTGTGGAATCGATGCCGGAGACAAAGGACTACATTTACATTGGCATATTCTTTTCTGTCATACTCTCGTTCATACCATCATTCTGTCGTCTATGCGAGGTTACAATCGATTCGGAAAATCCAAGTGAAATCAACTATTTGGACGTACCAATGCTGCTGTGGGAAAAGGCTTCCTTCTCATTCATGGCCATATTCCACTTTGCATTCGGACACACACAATGGGAGCGCACGGTTCTGATCATTGGACTCGTGCAACGCCTTTGTTTGACCATGATTCTGTTCATAATCTTTGCCGTAGCTGAGAGAACATTTAAGCAGCGGTAAATATTGCATCAACTCTTCTACACATACAGACTTTAATTGTGATTTCATTCTTAGATTTCTGTATGCGAAACTGTTCTCGCATCTCACATCATCGCGTCGTGCAAAGAAATCTAATTTGCCCCACTTCCGTTTGAACAAAGTGCGAAATATCAAAACATGGCTGAGTGTTCGTTCCTATCTGAAGGCAAGCTCCAGTTTTTCTTTTTAATATTCACAGTTTCATATTAATTAAGACACATCTTTGTAGAAACGAGGTCCACAACGCTCCGTCGATGTGATTGTATCAGCGGCCTTCATCGTCACTCTTCTGCTCTTGGCTTTCTTGAGCGTCGAATGGCTCAAAGATTCCGTGCATTTGCATTCGCATTTGAATCTTGAAGCCCTGATGTGGTCAACGACAATTGGCATCTTCCTGTTGCGATTCATGACGCTGGGCAATAAAATTCATCATAAATATCGGAGTGTGTCGGTGCTCATCACGGAACAGATCAACTTATATTTACAGGTTTTTAAATATTTAATTCTTTCAAATCGTTTGAGCTTTTCAGAAACAATAATCGTACAATTATTTATAGATTGAACAGAAACCCAAGAAAAAGGACGAATTAATGGTATCCAATAGTGTGCTGAAGTTGGCCGCTGACTTGCTGAAGGAATTGGAATCACCATTCAAGATATCGGGGCTCAGTGCAAATCCCTACTTATTCACAACAATTAAGGTCGTTATTCTGTCCGCACTCTCGGGCGTTCTGAGTGAAATGTTGGGCTTTAAATTGAAACTGCATAAGATAAAAATCAAATAATTATCTAATTGTATTTTGCAATAGTGTAGTAGATATACATAGATATATTATATATTTATTTATCTATCTATTTTCTCTCAGAGAACTTAAAAATCGGAGCAAAGCAAAGAACACAGTTTCAATATTTTTGTAGTACAATTATTTTTTGAAAACAAAATAAATCTATCTCTTAGTAACCATATATTATATATAATAATAATAATACTCTAATCTGAATAAGAAAAAAACATGTGTTGTCAATGTGATTTTGTCGAGTGTGAAACTAATTGTGAGAGAAACAAATAACTGCTATTTAGTTTGATATGTATATTAAATATTACGATAGAATTTTGTTGGTTTTTGTGCCCACAAATTGATTGCACGAACGTTAAATAATTTAATTATACTAGGAAAAAAAAAACACACACATATAGAGCATAATATTGTGTATTTTAAAAAAAGTGTTAAAATCAAAATAATGTAGTAGTGATCTTTATTTACACATTAAATATTAAATATACCAAAATAAAAAATTGTTTAATTAATGCTATAGATCTATTTCTATACTAGATCCTAAAAACTTAAATCATTCTTCTATGATAAGCACCTTGTATTCAGTCAGATAGAGAGAGAGAGAATCTGAAAATACTAACTCGTTTTTGGATCTCGGAAACTACGAAAAATGCACGAATATATATTTTATTTTATGCAATTTGTAGCGGGGGATTTTAAACCTAATATTTTGATTAATTTCATTCAATTTTTGTTTAGTTCTTAAAAACTTTGGACTAGAGAAAATTGTGTTTCAAAAGCTTGAGAATGATATGTTTGGAGTGATTTTTTCTAAAAGACTTTCCCTAACCTTTAGTTAAACCTATGTTAAACGTATAAAAAAAATTATATTGTTATATTTGGAAAGGATTTCTTTGTCCTCATTCCTACCGTGCGTGTTACTCGGGGGTTAATTGGAGTTCTGATAGGGCAACAGCAAACAAGCGAACGCCGCCAAGATCCCGAATATACTGTAGATCGCAATCGCTGAAGCGGGCGACGTTTGCAACAGCACCTGGGCCACATACGGCGTCGCCATGGCACCGAGGCGAGCCAAAGCCGAACAGCCTCCGACGCCAACGGAACGCAGAGCAGTCGGATACACCTCCGGGGTGTAAATGTAGGCGGCCTGGAAGAGTCCAGCGATGACGCCACGCCCGATGAACAGCACCAGCGTCATGCAGATGCGGCTCTCGACCATCAACAGTAGGAAAACACATCCAGAGTAGAGGACAAATTGCAGAGCCATCGTGCTCTTCCGGCCGAAACGTTCGATGATCGCAATTGTGGCAAAGATCCCAGGGAATTCGGCCAAAGTGGTCCACAGCAGATCCATGAAGTCGGTCGTCTCCAGCGACTGATAGTGATCGGTGTCGGTGGCGAAGGAGTCCCTCGTGTTGTTCTTGTACGACAGCAGCTCGGTGGACATGAGGACGAGGCCGTAATAGCAAAAGGCGCACACCATCCAGATGAACCACAGCAAGAGCGTCGTCCGACGCAGGCTGGGACTCAGCAGCGATCTCACGCTGCCCTTCGCGGTGGGCGTGCCGTCCATAACGAGGCGCCCCAGCAGCATCGGTTGCTTGTTCTCGCGCGCGATCTGCTCCAGCGTCCTGTAGGCGCTCTCCGTGTTCCCCACCGAGACATGATAGCGAGCCGACTCCGGCAGCCAGGGGGCCAGAGTGGCGAAGATGAAGAGCGGAGCGGCGGAGAGACCGAGCAGCCAACGCCAGCCCAAATTGGGCGAGACAGCCAGAGCCAGGGCGACCTCAAAGCAAGCGCCCAACGCCCAGAAACAATCCATCAGGACGACGCACTTGGCGCGCTGTTTGGTCGGCAGGAATTCCGCATACAACGTCACCGATTGCGGTACACAACCGATGGCGAAGCCGACGAGGCCACGAAGCAGAAGGAGCCAAGCGAAACTCGGCGCCACCGCACTCAGGAGACTGTAGAGGACGAGGAGAACTCCGCACAGCGTCAGGGCTGGCTTACGGCCATAACGATCGCTGAGCTGTGTCCAAAAGGTGGAGGACAACATCATGCCCAGGAAGACGACGCTGGTGGTGAGCGCCTGCTGGTATTTCGAAATGTTCCATTCGCATTGGAGCGACACACCGAGTATACTCAAAATGGTCATCTCCATCGAGTCGGCCATCCAGCAGAGGCCGACCAAAAGAGAAAGTTTTATATGAAACCATCCGAAGCCCAGTGCGTTGACAGCTTGCTGCACCGTGAAGGTGTCGTCGGGCACCACCGTCACCGCCGACGACAGCTCGAACTCACCACCCAGGCCACCAGCAGAGGAGGTGGTCGCTGATGGTCCATTGGATGTGGGGGTGGTCTTCAACGATATGTTTGAGCCCATCATCTCCTCGTAGCCGTAATTCATGTCAAATTTCCGCACACCCATCTTTTTTAAACTTCTTCTTCTTCACTCGATTCGTGCGCACCCAAGGCATGTGAAACGCAACACAAGACAACAACAACTGATCCAACATCGAACTAAATACCGATTTCAAGCCACGGACGCTTTGCATCATAAACAAAGTATGTGTGTGTGCGAACCACACGAACACAGGCACACGAACAACAGGTGTGAGATCACTGAATGCACACATGCGCAGTGGGGCCCCAACTTGTTTACGTTTTCAATCGAAGAACGGCGAAATTTGTGAAGAATTCTGGTTGCCCTAAGCAAAGTTGAGAATATGTAAACAAGGTGTGAACCACTTTAATGTAGACAAATGGAACTAAATAAATAGTGCTGACGAGGAGAGACACGAATTTCAAACTTGCAATAAAAGGCATGGAGAGAAAGATGTACAACAAGAATAATCGGAAAGAAAAATAATAAATCAGTAGCAATTGTATTGATTATTAAAATTATAAATTACATTTTTATTGTTCTGATTTCATTTCGATCGACATCATCAAAAATCAAAATAACAAACCAACCACAACAGGTGTGATGAGTAGAAAATGCAACTTGTGGATCAAACTTGTTCCACAAGTGGAACGATTTGTCAAAACAATACTTTTTTGACACACATGAAATATATTCATCTCTTTCGTGCTTGTTGAACTTGGGAAAGCAGGGATGATTTTTTGACGTCAGAAAATCTGGAGATTTCTGGTGTCGGCGAATTGCAAATTGAAGCGAAACAAATGACAGAACAGAGTTTCTTGCCGCGATTCGCCAATTTCGACCAGGGATGCCGCGTCGATATTTTTGAATGAAGTGTAAAAGTGGGAAAAGTGTAGTGTCGTTAAGTGATAAAATTTTTTAGAGAAAAAAAAAGTCACAAAAAATAATATTTGTCACTTAAAAAAAAAAAAAAAATTCTCGAAAAATAAAATTTGTCAAACTTTGTCCTAGAACCCATTTTTCAAGAGCATCAAAAATTTGGGTTATTTTTGTGGAAAATCCCATTAAAATTTGTGACCATTTTAAGCACTTGTTTTAAAAGAAAAGACGAAAAATGTCCGTGATTTACGATTTGTTTTCATTTGATTTCACCTTCCCTGTGAAGTGTTTTCCCAACAAGTGGAGTGTTTTGATCAAAAGTGAAGTGATAGAAGTGCCGTCGACAACCCTGTCGTCAAACTAGTCTCTCAGTTTATTTTGGACCGCCGAGTTGTTTGGTTTTGCGAGACGGCGAAAATAAAGGTTGACCAGCTGCACACCAACAAAAATTAGAACAGCAAAACAAAGCCAGAGATTGAGGAATAAGAATAAAAAATTTCGTTTCAAGGAGTTTACGGAATAAAATTAACGTAATAACGCAGAACACGACGCGAAGTGAGAGATGTTGAAAACCAGTTAAAAGAATCAAATTTGATGAGTGCAAATTGAAAGGAGAAAAAAAGTATTCAAAAATATATCGTGTATTGTGTGCAGAATTGAAATCAGCATCCAGTTGTTGGTGGTGTTTGTCGCCGTCGTCTTCCATACTTTGCCACATCGAGTGGTGGCTCCCGAGTGCGCGTGTGTCAGTGTGCAGCAGCGCCCGCTGTCATCGTTGTCTTCGCCATCGCCGTCGTCGTCGCCGTTGAACGTCACATTCGTAGCCTGCTGCCTGCAACGAGAACGACCGCAGGAACAGCCGCTTCGGCTACGCGACCTCAGTTCGCTCCAACCGCTGGCGCTCGTGCTCCCAGTGGGCGGTGTGTGTGTGTGTGTCCGTCTCCGTGTGTGAGTGCGCGACGTGAGTCCTGGTGGAAGATCCCCCGGTGACCTCTTTTATCAGAGAAACAACAACAACAACAACAAAATTATTTATCCAAGGAGTGAAATAAGAAAATATAATAAAATATTTTTTATGTTCATACAATTTTAATGTAAACAACAACACAAAAAAACGCAACAAACAACAACAACACCAAGATGTTGGAATCACCGAAATATATCGAAAACGATAATTACGATGGAAGTCGTGCCTTCACATGGCTCGCAGATCTCTGCGGACTTTCCGTCGATTTGGTGAGTAAGTCCAGGAAGAAAGGACGAATATTCATTCCTTTTTTTTGTGTTTGTATATTTGTCTATTTGGCTCAGAAGTCGATGACGCAGACAGGTGTCCTTTGCAATGACAAATGCAAGACTCGCAGGAATCTATTTGACACCGATGATGAAAAGATGAAGAGATTAATGTAAATCTCTCAAATTCATTTGAGATCTACACGATTGAAATAACATATCGTGAAATTCCATATCGTGACTCTGTTCGGATTTTCGCTTCGAAGAAAATGGGGGAAAGGACACGAAAAGGAGACGGACGAAAAAAATGGGGAAGAACGAAAAAAGGAGAATGACAAAAAAAAGGAGACGGACGATAAAAAGAGATAGGGACGAAAAAGCGCAAACCAACCAAAAATAATCTACGCAGAATTTTTTGTGAATGAGTTTGCTGCGTATAACGTGGGCGACACCACCACCATCGACCACTTCATGGACGGGAGGGAGGGTGGAGGCAGTCGCCAAAGACACCCATGAACGAAGTATAACTTGACATGGTTCAATTCTCTCACACTTCACCTACTTTGTCGATGACGATGAGCAGGAGACATTTGCAGGAGCCTCTTGACAAGGGGAGGAAGCGGAGGAAACTACGCTCAAACGAGTGCCAATGACTGACATGTCGATGAGAGAGAGACAGAGAGAGAGAGAGATCCAGAGATTTCCGCTGGTTTTTCAAGAACTATTTCTTTTCTATGTTATCAAAAGTAAATACTATCAACAGAACGATCCGACTTCATTCATGAATTCTCCTCACAGTTCATTCTTAATTTCCAACACCTTGACTTCTTCCACTTAGCAATGATGGACCCTATTTAATTTTTAATTTGATTTAAATCGTTGGCGAATTTCTTCTCATTTCCCATTCGAACTACTTTGTACAAGGTTGTAGTAGGACTCATGTTATAATTATACATAGAATTCTAATGCGGAATTTAATTTATTGTATAGAGCGTTATCAATTCAAAAAAAATAAACAAACTCAAAATTGGAGCATGTTTGTTTTTCGCATATGGGAGGGTTTCAAGGAATAATCACAACTAAGTATTCGAGATTGATATTCATTGAAGTTCAGAATTCAATACGATTAACCTTTGATCCTCCTCCTCCTCCTCGATCTACAAATAACTATTAACTAGATCGTGCTTCTCAACGTGCTCCTCACCTCAGTGGGAACTGTTTCTGTTGTGATTTCATCATCATCATCATCATCTCGTCGGATTTGCAAAACTTTCGAGTGACCTCGCTTCTGGTGAATCTGAATCGGGATCGGCCCCTTGAGATTCAGATTCGCTTCGCTAAAATGCTTTTGATTCAAGCAATCATAATCAATAAATTTTCAATTTACACCGAGGGTGTTGATCTCGTCGATTCCCTCTGTGATCACTGCTTGTGTGATCTCATCTCATCTCTAATCTGAATCATTGTTAATGCGATTCAGTATAATATATTTTAGTATATAATTTTTTCATTCTTTGATTCGAGCAACAGTTTAGTGACTTTGTTTACGAATATTTTCAAATTATTTTGTTTTTTCCAATTGTTTCACGCTGTCCCCGGCTTGTTCTTTGACGACCTGGACGACTGGGCGTGCGTCGTTGTTGTTGCCCCCAACCATCGTCGTTGTTGTTCCCCAACCATCGTTGTTGTTGCCTCTAACCATCGTTGTTGTTGCCCCCAAACCATCGTTGTTGTTGCCCCCAACTATCGTTGTTGTTATTCCCCAACCATCGTCGACGCTTAAATTCGTGTTGACGATCGTTTGAAACTGTACTCCTGAAGCTTCATCGTCGCCCTTCTGGCTTTTCCTACTTCTATAGTTCCATGCGGTTAACTGAGTCATGAAATGTTAATTGTGTTTTTCTGCAAAGACAAAGTTTGCTCTATTTTTTGTTATTCTTTTTTTTCTTTTATTTTGTCTCACTCACTTCATGACAACGGGCAGTAAACAGAACATAGGGAAATTACGGTTTGGGGTGATTATTTCGTCTAAGTTTATGCCATGCATGGTCTTTGGGGGAATGGGATTCGGGTGGGGCCCTCGGTGTTAAGGGTAGAAGCTTCTTCTTGTGTGTGTTTGAGATGAACTGAAAATATTTTCTTTCTCCTCAATTAGTCGCAGTTGCCCCAAACGAATATTAATATATTTTTTTAATTTTAATTTATATCAATTTGTCTTTGAATAAATTATAAATTCTATTAATTTTCATCTTTCATCGCCCGCGTGATAGAATTTTACACTTTTATTTTCAATATTTTTATTCGCCTGTTGATTCTATAAATTTCCATTCCATTCTCCATTCTTCTTCATCATTCAATTTATTTAATTTATTCACGCGTTGCTTTCTTGCATAACAACACATGGCCGATCCATGATCTCCACTCTCTCTCTCTCATTATTTTCTTTCATCGGATCACACCATACCATATACCACACCCCTCTTCTTCTTCTTCTTCTTCATGTTGTGCTTTCTTTCTATTCTCTCTCGCTCTCTTCGTGTAAAAATATCTCGTCGGCTTCCAAATGTTGTACAAATATCAAATTGAAGGCAACGTTCAATGTGATGGAAACGGACCGAAGACTTGAAGAAATGTTCGACTGCAGCATTCATTCCATTATTTATGCACCGCAGCCTTTTAAATTGAACGGCGAATTTGGCTGAATGAATGATTCACCGTCAATCGTCAATACAAACATCGATCAATATTTCACTATTTTGAATAGTTTTATTTTGAGCAAATACTTCTTATATTTTATTTAATTTTTTATCCAAAATATATAAATACTCCAACAATAAAATATTCCAACAATAAAATATTTTAAAAATAAAATATATATTTCGAAAATAAAATACATATTTCAAAAAATATTTGTTCTTGAAATGATAACATTATAATTTATTATTTTTATTTTTGGATTCGTAAACAATTTTTTATTTCTCATTTCTCTTTGAATAGTCTGATGTCATTTCTTCAATTTCCTTTCCATTGACAATTTCAAGCAAAGCTATTTCGCGATTATTTCTCCTATAATCGTATAGCAAATGTTATCTATTTCTATTCTATTTTTGTTTTTATTTTTTTTCCTCTAGCTTACGTCGCTCAACCGTTTGTTCATAATCATAATTCCATATACTTTGAGTGGTTTTTATTTTTCTCAGAATGTTTGATATATTTATTTTGATTTAAAACCTGTTCGCGTTGTCGGCACGAAAGGAAATAAAACAAAATATAAAATGAAATAAAATGTGTATACATATAAAAATGACCTTGAGAATACTTACAACAGCTGTCTGCATGCGTTCAGATTAATGTGTAATCGTATGACGTCACGTGACGCCAACGATCATCACAAAAAAACTGACTCCAACTGTTGGAGTTTCATCGGTTTGTTTGGCTGTTGTGGCATTGTGGTTAACATGTTGCTCCAGAAGTTGAGTAACACGAGCTATCTCTCACTCTCTCTCCCCTTCTATCTTCCTCTCTATCTCTATCTCCCTCTCACTCTATCCATTCTCCCACTCCCTTCGCTCTCTCATGGATGCATCAGTAGGTGTCGAGCGGATCTCGTTGATTTATGATCATCGCTCCACCTAGCACTAATTCATTTTGTTTTATCTCATTACTTTTTTTTATTTGGGGCCTGTTGTTTTCTCAGCTGTTTATATATCTAGTTTCTACTTTTATACTTTTGTGACTTTTATACTTTTGTGACGTTTATTGTTTGCTCCTGGTTTTTTTTTTGTTTTCTTTGAAAAATAATTTTAAAGTACTTTGCATTCTTATTAATTCTCGTATTATCAGCATTTAATATTTTGCGAGTCTGTTTTCTTGTATTTCAAAAATATCGCACAATTGAATCTCATTTAAATTGTCTTGACTTGCCTTGACTTAATTTTTTGTGTGGTATTTTTTATTTTTTTTTGCGATGACATAATTGCCATTAAATCTGGATTTAATTGCATATTGTTATCGTTAAATACGACGTCATTAAATTCATCTATTCGGTCAATTGACTCCCCAAAAAAAGGAAATAAATAGATACATTTTAAGACATGTAATTTGCACAAATCCATATGTAATTTTATTTTTTTTTTTAATCGCAACTCGTGCAAGGGTCAATTAAGTTATTTCCTGTTTATTTCCAAGAAATTTTCAAATTCAATTGAATTCAAATCGATGACAGACTTTGAATTTAATTGAATTCAAAATCAAAGTTCGCAATTTCGACCAAATCGAAGTGACTTCGAAAAGGAAAACAAATTAAATAATGCGTTGTAAATTATGCAAACTAATCGTTTGTCTCATACTTTATGGACATAAATTAATTTCTTCTGCAATTTGGGGGAAAAGTTCTCAATCGACGATGAAGTGAATCGGTGGGAATCGATGTCTGATATTCTCATCAACCGCTTCTCAGATTGAATTCTTGAAACAGTTGATTGCATCATTCTTCATTCTCGATGAATAATCATTTAGAACCTTTGAACAAACACGAGTGTCAATAAATTAACACCTCATACTGCAGGTCGATCACTTTGCATGACTCACATGACTAAGAAAAACTACACGTTTTTAATATTATATCTATTTTACGACATCGTTCCACCGTCTATCAATAGTATTTTGCTTAATTTATTTACATAATTTACATAAATCATTCGATCGGAATATGTTTGCTGAATTTTAAAATGTAAACAAAAGATTTTGGCGCCAAAATAACTTTTTTTTTTTTCAATATGTTTCAATGCTTTGCTCTCATATACTACATGTACTTTTAATTGGTATTCCAATGGAAGATTGTAATTTGTAATATACTCGTTATGACCTTAGTTTTTGTCTTTTTGTCTTTGTTTTTTGTCTTTGTTTTTTGTCTTTGTTTCCTTCGAAACTCCGAAAACTCTTATGCTTTTACCACATCGACAACAAGTGTGGATCGTTTTGTTGATGACGACAAAAGCAGAAAATGATGACGACGCCGGTCCAATGTATCGTGGACTTTGACCAGATGTCTTTCGAATCGCGTTCACGCCATACCATAACGTGTTTTCTTCTTTTATATTTATTTTCATTTGACATTGAAAACGACTGAATGAAAGCAAAAGTATTTTATGCCGCTAGTTGTTTGTGTTTATGCTCTTGTTTTTGTTATTGTCGTAAATTTTGTTATTGTTTCAGTTGTTGTTGTTATTGTTTTTATTGCTACCGTTAATATCACACAATTTTCCGCCAATCGAACACACTGAAACTCTTAAACTTCATCAGCTGTTGCTGTTGTCGGCATGAAATGAATGAATTTCTATCAAACATCTGGTGTGCAAATAAAAGCGATAATCACAGAAAACTACAACAACATGAAGTCAGTGGCCAGAGAAATTGCAATTACATTTTATAGCCATTGGGACATTCGGTGGGACATACAGATGGACGGACAGACAGATGGACGGACAGACAGATGGACAGACTAACTGACACACTGGCGACCAGATGAACTGGTCTTTTAAGCCTAAAACTTGGTGCCAATAGCCAATGATCTTCGTCTGGTTGTCGGACGAGGGTCGGAAGTCTTGAGTGTCTGAGTCTGAGTATCTGAGACTGAGTGTCAGATTCCCCTGAGCTCTCCAGACGAACGAGAGAGAGAATCTCCCAAACGTTTAGGGAGAGTTTCGAAAGCCACCTCCAGAGAGAGAGAGAGAGAGAGAGACTCCTAAATCGTTTTGGAGCTCGATCCAACTCGACCTGAGAGTGTTCGACCAACTGTGCGATCAAAGAGCCGGCGAGAGGAGAAACTTTTCGCTCTGTGTACATTGAAACACATTGTGAAAGAAAAGACCGACTGAAAAGGAAAACAACAAAAAAAAAAAACATCTCTTCAATTGCGGAGTGAAAAACGTGTTTAATAAATTTACGAAATACTGTGCAAATGTCTTATTTGTGCCATGAAGTTGTTGGGAAACACCGTCATTTGGAGTCCAAAAAAGACAACCAAATAAGACAACGAACAATAAAGTAATAAGTAAACAAACACAAGTCATCGATGGATGTAAAACGAGCACAAGTCATCGATGAATGTCATCATACATGATGTAGTCCAACCACCTCAATCGTTGTCCATGGAAAATCCTTAATTAAGACATTACATCTTCATCTTTTCACTGACCGGCGGGAAGACAAATACTAACCTATATTTGTGGTTCCTCTTTGCATTTTCTCACGCACATAAAACTTACACAAATTGTTGATTGCGTGACTTGGTTCCCACGTCTCTTTTGTCTTTGGTTTCTTTTAAATGATCCCTAGGCCGGAAGAAATGGATCCTATACTGAGGGGGGAAGATGGATAAGAAAGACTGTAATGAAAAAAAAAATAATGACAAAAAGTACTGCGTGACTGCTGCGAATAGTTGTCGAAAGTGTAGCAAGTAAAGTGCGATGCGGGGAAGAAATAAAAAAAAAATAAAGAAATCCAAGTGGGGAAACCGAATACAAAAGAAATAGTTATTGTTGTAGCAAAAGAAGACACACGTCGTCGTTGCTGGTGATGAAAGCGATGGTGATGGCGATGATGATGAGCGAACGATGGGGGCGATAATGATGACGATTATGAGGACGATGATGATGATGACGATGGTGATCCCAACTAGTTGCATAGCGGAAGATGACGATTAAACAAATTGCGTAGAGTACTGATGATGGTCATTATAATCCTCACCATAATCATCATTATCCTTGTCATTGTTGTCATTACCTTTGGCGCTCTCCCCTCTTTGTTTTTCCCATGTAAATAAGTAATTGTGAGATTTTTGTGCCCTCCTTCAAAAAACTACAAACTTCCGGTCCTCAACGATTATGTTTCAAGAACACTTTTCTAAGGCTTGTATTCATTTTCGGTCTCAAAAAAAATCTAGAAGATAGGGTTCCAGATCTGAGCTCTGTTTCCTGTTCTCAGGTCTTAAAATTCCATACATTCCTTATCTGGACAGTGAGCTCAACTTGATGGGTTTCGTAAGTCTTATCGCAATTCCCATTAGAAATGGACATGATTACGAATTAATTAATCATCAAGTTAATGGATTGAATCATTCACCTATCACATGATTCCTCAGTGCTGAGTCTTAGAAATAAACGAATCAATTTTGCAAAATTCCTATTGATTTGTAAATAGAACAACACATATATACGTATGTAAATATTGTATTGTAAAGTAAATTGATAATAAAATAAGCCAGAAGATCTTGAACGATTTACTTATCACCAGGGCGGTGAATTCTACATTAATCGCACGTTCCCATTCCTCAAAGTCGATTGACCCAGCCAGAACAATGCCAGAAGAGAGGGGGGGGAAGAGTTGAGGGAACGGATTGTGATTGTTGCTGGACAAAGACAGCCAGTCATTAAATGTTGAGACCGTTGAGTGCAGATAAAATGATTTGTTTACAAATAAAACGAACACAAATATTTGTATAAATTCAATTTCTTTCTTCACTCGCATTCTCTTTCCTCTTGCTCCTTTCCTCCATCTATCTATTCGAAAGAAATGCGCATGAAAATAAAAAAAAAAATAATAAATGGTCAATATTTCGCTGCTGGAAACCTTTCAGTAGAAATATAATATTTTTGTATGTGATTGCGATTTTTTTTTTGACACGTACATCAATATGCATATAAATTAACCTCGTTTCGAAATTATAGACATATGTACATATATTTTCCGTTGAAAATTTTTCGGAACAAAGAAAAGCTATTTTAAGTGAATGAATTAATTTGCGTAGAATTTCTTTGTGGTGGTGAATTCGTTGAAGAACGCAAAATGGAATGCAAAACAATGACGAAGAATGATTTCGTTGGAATGATATTCTTATCAGCATTGCTTTTTTGTTTTTGTTTTATCGTCTTTAGTGCCGGTGGTGTGATGTTACACCTGGTTATCGGGTCGTATGAGTGACTAATATTAATTCATTTTCTATTTATACAAGTACAATTTTAATCAATGCTTCGTCATTAAATCGTTGATGGAAATCTCGGTATGAACAGGTGGCAGTTTCTACTATTCAACAGACATATTACCGTTATTGTCTACTCTTCTGCCTCCATTTCTCTGTCATAAATTATATATTCAAAGGTCTCAACTTAGTTCGTGTTAAAGCCTTGATATTCGCTTGGCTACCACTTCACCTTTTTACCCTTTACATATAAGGATCTATATAGACTATAGGATTCGATTTATTTACCCTTCTGCATTGCTGCTTTGGTCGTTTCCTGCATTTCAGGAAAACTCAAACCACCTATTGATTTTCTTTACGATTTCCTGCATTGTCTTGTCTAATATTAAAACGAACGAATGGAAGAACGAAGGAAGGTTCCGTTCGCCTGGCTCGATAGTCATCCTAGTCGGAGTAGGCTTCGAAATATCAAATATACGCGATTTTTTCGGTAGCTGCCAACAGCAGGAAATTCTCCCACCTTCACCAACTTTTCATGGTTGCACCATCGATCAAGGACAGAAGGCAGGCAGGTGTTGCCTCGGTAGAATTTTATTTTCGGACCACTCTCTCTCTCTCTCTGATCCGAGTTCAGTTTTGCATTTTATTGGCTTCGATAAAGGGTTCGAAAGGAGGAGGTGATGGAAATGAATGGAGGAGGTGATGGAAATGATGGAGGTGCCGTCCTCCTCCTCCCTCCCCCAGAAGGTGTGGTATCTCTTCATAATGTGGGTAATTTCGAGAAGTCGTTGTCTACGTCAACAATCCCCAGAGTGGATGAGGTCAAAACGTAGATAAATTTGGGAATTATATCCTTCAGTTTGTGCATTGTTGTATGTATAGTCTATGAACAGAAATTTCCAATGTGTCAATAATTAATTTGAATAATTTATGGATTTTCCAACTGAGTCCGAATATTCTTCAAAAATGTTTTCTCATTGAATTTCACAATGAAAATTTTCGAAAAATATTATTCATCAACGAGATTGTAATTTGTTTGTTCATTTCTAAAAATTCACCCAATTAACCAGATATTCTTCAAGTATTATTATTCTTCGACTTATTCTTCGTCTTATTCCACATTTGGATTTTGGTTGATTTTATTTTTAAACCATTCGTTCATATTTGAATGTCATGAACAATAACAACAACAACAGCAATAGCAACAACAACAGCAATAGAAACAACAGCAATAGCAATAGCAACAACAACACGACATTTGCAACAACCATCAGAATCAAATGCAGCAGGGGGCAACGAATGCAGTCGCCCTCGTCCTCGGTATCGTCGACGTCGTCTTCGTCGTCAACGTCGTCAACGTCTCTGTCGCTGTCTCTTTCACTGTCATCGACGCCAGTTGCAGCTGTGTTGTATCGCACGTGTGTGTGTATCGTCCCATAAACAATTGCAACAGCAACAGTAGAAATAACATTGCATTTTTGTTGTTTTGCCACGCTTTATAAATGTTGTTGTTGTTGTCAGCGCGTGTGTTTGAATTTGTGATTTTTGCATGTTCTTGTTGTTTTTTTGTTGTTTGTTTTCGTTTTTTCTTTTTTCTTTTGGTTTTTATTTTTCTTTGGTTTTTATTCTTCTTTGGTTTTTATTTTTCTTTGGTTTTTATTTTTCTTTGGTTTTTATTTTTCTTTGGTTTTTATTTTTCTTTGGTTTTTATTCTTCTTTGGTTTTTATTTTTCTTTGGTTTTTGTTTTGTATTTTTTTGGTTTCCGTTTAATTTCTTTGTTTTTGTTTTTTTTTTCTGTTTTTTTTTTGTATTTTTCTGGTCAATTTGACACACTCGAAATCGGCTCGACGTGAGCTTTCCCTCTTTGAGACTTTTCTCTCTCTCTCTCTCTCTCTCTCTTTCTCTCTCTCACTTTTCCCCCCGAGTAATTTAAATTAATTAATTAATGTACGTTGACCGCCGCCCATCACACACAATGCTGAATGTTTTCGCGCCCAAGGCGTTACCTCGTTGCTATTTGTCGAAGGCGGGGTTTCCAATAGTTTCAATTGCATGCTAGCGGGAAAAAAATCAGGCTGACGCGATATTGAGAGTGAAGCACGGAGTGAAGCATGGAGTGAGGCACCGTGAGTGAGAGAACATGCAATCGTGCGCCCGTGGCCCGCCTCGAACTATGCAGTGATTTTTTTTATCACTCTCTCATTCTGTCTCTCTCTTTTTCTCCCTCTCTTTTTCTCCCTCTCTTTTTCTCCCCCTCTTTTTCTCCCTTCTGTCCCCTCCGTTCGATGTTCAATGTCAGAAATGTTCCAACACACCGAATGAAGTTCATGAAAATGGGTTTTATCGTCATCGTCGACGTCGTCATCGTCGTATAAGGTATTTTCCATCCTAATAAAAAGTTTGTCCGTTAAGCGATTCATGCCAAGACCTTCGCAACTGTTATGGGGTGCTCAACATGCACCGCTGTCTGTCTATCTATCTGACTTTCTGTCGGTCTGTCTATCTGACTTTCTGTCGGTCTGTCTGTCACTCACTCATTCCGTTGCCTCAGTTGGCGCAAATGAGAATGAGACTTGATGCCCGTGTGTCATTGGTCGAAACACGTTCGTTGCCAAAGTGTTTTTTTTGTTCTTGTTTGTTTTTCTGCGAATTTTGTTTATTTTATTCGTTTTTTCTTTATTTATTCTTTATTTATTAATTCCTTCTTATTTATTTCTTCTTTATTTATTTGTTCTTATTTATTTCTTCTCTATTCATTTCTACTTTATTTATTTTTTCTTATTTATTTCTTCTCTATTCATTCCTTCTTTATTTATTTGTTCCTTATCTATTTCTTCTTTATTTATTTCTTCTTTATTTATTTCTTCTATATTCATTTCTTCTTTATTTATTCCTTCCTTCTTTATTTATTTGTTCCTTATATATTTCTTCTTTATTTATTTCTTCTTTATTTATTTCTTCTTTATTTATTTCTTCTTTATTTATTTCTTCTATATTCATTTCTTCTTTATTTATTCCTTCCTTCTTTATTTATTTGTTCCTTATATATTTCTTCTTTATTTATTTCTTCTTTATTTAATTCTTCTCATTTATTTCTTCTCATTTATTTCTTCTTTATTTATTTCTTCTTTTTTTATTTTTTATTTATTTCTTCTCATTTATTTCTTCTTCTTTCATTTATTTCTTTTACTTCTACTTATTTTAAATTTTCACCCATGTGTTATTTATGATTTACTTAAGTAATTTATATAGATTCGATAATTTTCTTCAAATTCCTTATCGACCTTAAAAACCTCTCGAACATCGAATGACGCAAATTTCTTTCCCCCGAAAAACGAGTGGATTTATTTTTGGGATGATTATAGTTGAGGTTGTCATTCGTTGTTGTTGGTGTCATTCGTTGTTGTTGTTGTCATTCGTTGTTGTTGTTGGTGTCATTCATTGTTGTGGTTGTCAATCGTTGTTATTGTTGTCATTCGTTGTTGTTGCTGTCATTCGTTGTTGTTGGTGTCATTCGTTGTTGTTGGTGTCATTCGTTGTTGTTGTCATTCGTTGTTGTTGTCATTCGTTGTTGTTGTTATTCATTGTTGTTGCTGTCATTCATTGTTGTTGCTGTTACTCATTGTTGCCCATTGTCATTATTGTTGCTAACATTTGTCACACCACACTGAACAAATCGTTGATTATTTTGGTGAAATTATTATTATTATTATTATCGTCTCTTATCAGTCTCTCTGTTAACACTTATATCTTGGTTGTTATTGTTGTTGTTTTTGCTTGAGCATATGATTTCCTCGTAATTGTTTTCGTTTATCATTCGGTCATTTGTTTTGTTTTTTTATCGCATTGTTATTGTTGTATATCGTATTGTTCTTGTTGTTGTTAGATATCCATTACCCATGGATATTAATGGTCCGTGGTGTTGGTGTCGCCTTCAATAATGACCAAACAATTTCACAATAACAAGATATTATAATTGTAAAGATATTAAAACGTACGATCGTCCGTGGCAGCCTTGGTGCTGGGAGCTTGGACTTCAGCCTCCTGTTCGAATCATGTGAATCCTATTTGTATATTCCTCATACCAATCACTGTCAAGCTGATGTTATACTTAAACATGATACAATCATATTTGGGGAAAAAACAAATTATAATATACTATATATGTACCCCATAATAATTAAAAACAAAAACCTTTTACCATTGATTTCCTATTAGAATTCAATGCTCTATAACTTATTCTAGTGGTTTCAAAAATGAAGCATTTATGAAGCAAAATAGAAGGCTCGTGTAGGTCTAACTTTTCCCACCGCTGACCAGGTCTCCATATTTTCCCTTCCCCTTGAAACCACACGATCGATCGATTGATCGCCACGCATGATCGGCAACGATGACGCCAATGACAACGACAACGACGACGACGACGATCGCAACCTGAAACCCAATTCCCGATCGACGTGGTTTGACCATAAAAAAAAAAAAACAAAAAACTAGACGCGCATCTTGAGTTTTGAAATGTGTCACGTTTCTTGAAGAAATTAGATGCAATTAAATTCAATATTGTTGCCACAACTGGAAGATCAAGTGTGCCAATCGTGCATTGCACAAGCCCCTTAAATAGAATAGAAGAAATATGTAGAAAAGAAAAAATCCTACAGTTAAGAAGAAATTTACGTCATCCAATAAAATTTTGTACTTTCTTGATATTTTTTATTTTTATTGCAATAATGGACAACGTGACATTCTCTATATAATGTATAAATAAATTGTTTGAAATAAATGAATTGTTTGAAATAAATGAATTGTTTGAAATAAATGAATTGTTTGAAATAAATGAATTGTTTGAAATAAATGAATTGTTTGAAATAAATGAATTGTTTGAAATAAATAAATTTTTGCAATTAAATAAATTTTTGCAATTAAATAAATTTTTGCAATTAAATAAATTTTTGCAATTAAATAAATTTTTTCAAATAAAAAAAATAATTGTGATTTTCTAATTTTCAGATCAACTTTTTACTTTGCCAAATATCGGCGCTCTTCCTGGCCTCACTATATCGCTCGATATTGCATCCTTCCAAAGTCTCGTCCGCCGTTCGTCACACGTTCGCCCTGACGCTCGGCCTGACCTTTGGCTATTTCTGTTTCGGCCAACAGGCCATCCATATCGCAGCACTTCCGACGGTATGCTACATTGTCATACGAACCCAGAGTCCAGCTGTGGTACAGCGGTGAGTGCACGTCTCTCATCTCAATTGTCATGGTTTGAATATTGTTTTTTCTTTGTCATTGGAACTATTGGCAGAAGTGTCATGCTCGTTGCCATGACTTATCTGCTGTGCATCCACTTGGTTAGGCAAATCTACGATTATGGCTCCTACTCGCTGGACATCACCGGACCGTTGATGATCATCACGCAGAAGGTCACGAGCCTGGCATTTAGCATTCACGATGGCTTCGTGCGTGAGCACAAGGTGAGATCCTTATCCACATTATCTCCTTAATTTTTATACTCTTTTTTCATTCAATTCTTGTACTTTTTACTCAATTTTTGTATTTTCTTAACTAATTTTTTTTACTCTTTTTAACTCGATTTTTTTACTTTTTTTAACTCGATTTTTTTACTTTTTTAACTAGATTTTTGTACTTTTTTAACTTAATTTTTGTATTTTTTTAACTAATTTTTTTTTACTTTTTTTAACTCGATTTTTGTACTTTTTTAACTCGATTTTTGTACTTTTTTAACTCAATTTTTGTACTTTTTTAACTCGATTTTTGTACTTTTTTAACTCGATTTTTGTACTTTTTTAACTCGATTTTTGTACTTTTTTAACTCGATTTTTGTACTTTTTTAACTCGATTTTTGTACTTTTTTAACTCGATTTTTGTACTTTTTTAACTCGATTTTTGTACTTTTTTAACTCAATTTTTGTACTTTTTTAACTCGATTTTTGTACTTTTTTGACTCGATTTTTTTACTTTTTTAACTTAATTTTTGTACTTTTTTAATTTACTTTTTGTACTCTTTTTTAACCAATTCATTTGTTCTATTTGTCTGTCGATAGGATTTAACCAAAGCCCAACAGTATCACGCTGTCCACAAACTTCCAACGACACTCGAGTATTTCTCGTATGTGTTGAACTTCCAAGGTCTAATGGCTGGTCCATTGGTTTTCTACAAGGACTACATCGATTTCGTCGAAGGCTACAATCTACTCAAGAGCCCAACATCAAATGTAAGTGCGAAGAGAGCAGAATTTAATTGATATTTGCATGTGAAATGATATGATATTTTGCGCATTGCAGGGAAATTTGGATAATGGCAAATCGAAATTAGTCCTCGAGCCGTCGCCCACAAAGACGGTCGTTAAGAAAGTCATCGGCAGTTTAGTGTGCGCCTTCATATTTATGAAATTCGTGAAAATCTATCCGGTGAAGAATATGAAGGACGATGCATTCATACAAGGATCCACGATTGCATATAAATTCTGGTATGCCATGATGGCGACATCGTGCATACGTTTTAAGTATTATCATGCATGGCTCCTGGCCGATGCGATTTGCAATAATTCCGGTCTCGGTTTCACCGGCTACGATAAGGATGGTAATCCCAAGTGGGATCTTATTTCTAATATTAATGTTTTAGGTTTTGAGGTGAGTCGAATCAATTCAAATTGTGGTTTGGATGACTTTGTAATCGTTTTGTTTCTTGTTTCTTGTCTCTTTCTAGTTCGCTACAAATATGCGCGATGCCATCAACAATTGGAATTGCGGCACCAATCGTTGGTTGCGCACCATCGTCTACGAGCGTGTACCGAAGAAATACGGCACCGTTCTGACGTTCGCCTTGAGCGCCGTCTGGCATGGTTTCTATCCCGGTTACTATTTGACCTTCGCCACTGGCGCCGTCATGGTTACCTCAGCGCGCATGGTAAGCCAAAATTTAACACAATGGCTTGAATGACTTGAATGAGTTCATTGTTAATGTTCCCTTCTATTACTTCTTGCAGGCTCGTCGCATGTTCCGTCATCGTTTCCAGCAGACACAATTCACACGCATGTTCTACGATATTGCGACGTGCTTGACCACTCGCCTTGTGATGGGCTATGCAACATTCCCATTTGTTCTGCTTGAATTTATGGTAAGCAACTTGATGTCTGTCTTTGTCCACTAACAACTAATTAATCTACTTGTTTATTCCCTTTGCTATCAAACAACAACAGGGCAGCATCAGATTGTACCTGAAATTTTATTTGTGCCTTCACATAGTCGCTTTCATTACAATTTTCGTTTTACCTAAATATTTGCGCGGTGAGAAACGTTCCTCCTCCTCCCTGTCCACCGGCAACGCCATCACCATCAGCACCACCACAACCACCAACAATACTAGCAATGAACAAATGACCTCAACGTGCACCACAGAAGCCGCGTCTCTATTGACACCACAACAACAAGAAGAACTCAGAGGACAATTGTCGGGAAGAAAACTACAAGAAACCGTTCTCGCAACCGATCTCAGTACAATTAGTGAACCAAGTGTTAACTCATCATCATCAACATCAACGTCATCACCACCATCCCTATCACATTCATCGTCATCGTCGTCATCGCCAATAGTGCAGCAACAACAACAATTGCCGACAGTCGCCTGTGCACGCGAAGCTGTCAGCGTCAAGCATGATCAATGCGAAATGGAGCAATTGTCGAATAAACTCAAGGAGAAAATCGAAGCGGAGACCAAAAATATTGAGGAATTTATCGATAAGACTGTAACCGATACGGTGACGGGTATTGTGGAGTTCAAAAAGGATCTGATGCGTGATAGCGATCAGATATTCATATCACAGGATGGCATACGAAAGCGCACCTCGATCGCAGCCGTCGTGGGTGGAGTGAGCAGTGGCGGCGGCGGCGGCGGTGATATTGTTGGCAAGACGGGTGAGGAGACGAATGCATTTCTGAAGAAGGAAATCGAGGTTATCAATGCGGTCGTTCAGCAGGCCAACGTCTTGCCAGCTGTGTTGAGTAACGGTCATGCTAAATAGTAATAAATCCTGCGAAATCAAACAAACAAGCAGAACGACGACACCGAGAAACTCAACAGCAACAGCAGAAGAATCAAAAGAATCACCGATAGTAACAACAGCAACCAAGCAGCAGCAGCAAGAAGCAAACAAGCAGCAGCAGCAAGCAGTAACCAAGCAGCAACAGCAAGCAACAACATACAACAGAAACACAGCAACACCTACTACAACACAGTAACAACAGCAACAACAACAGCGCCAACAATATCATCACAATCAGCAGCACTTGAAATAGTCTCAGTGCAGAGTTGATGATGATGATGATGATGACGAGACTGATGATTGATTGGATGCGATGATTAGGGATCAGTTACGAGACTCAGAAAAGAAAGATAGAACTATAATAGAAAATACACACGCACACACACAGACAGACAAACTTGTGACCACCTAACCCGAGGGTTCGTTGAGCCCACAGTATTTTATACAAGTTTTATAAAAACCGAAATTTATTTTCGATTTTCGACTCTTTTTCTTTTTTTTTTGCGAACTATATATGTATATTACAAACGAGTTTTTCTCACACAAAAACAGCACACAGTAAAATCCTCAACTTTACAATGCACACTTCTTGGAAATTAGGATAGATTATTTATCAAATTTGTCCTGATTACTGAACTTTAGTTAAGTGAAAATCTAAAACACACTCTCATACATACAAATGATAAACCTGTACCCCAAATGTTAAATGATTTTACAATTTTTAACGATATGACTTAAAGTGCGAAATTTACGAAAATTCACTTCTTCATATACAAATTTGCATTGTTCATTATTACAACTTGCATTGTTCATTATTACAACTTGCATTGTTCATTATTACAACAATAACAACAACAACAACAACAAAAATTGAATGTCTAAAATATTGTTAATGATTCACATAATAATAATGTAAGAAGAGAAGAGATTTTCAAAACCAAACAATCGAAGGAAATAATTTAAGCAAAACAAAATCAGCAACTGTTGCATAGAAAAACACACATATTTGCTGCTCAAACGCGCTGTGAGCACAAAACTTGTTTTAGATTAATTAATTTTAATTATGTACAATAACGACAAAAAAATAACACAGAAGACAAACAAAAGAACTATTAGTGAAATGTTTATACAATAGTATAAATTTGAATACAAAGATGATATTTATATATAATTAGAATAGAAAAGAAGAAATTGAGAGAATAAAACCCATTCATATAGACTATTGAATATATTGTAGACAGAAAGAAATACAGAAATATAGACAGAAATACAGAAATATATGTATATGTGAGAAAAGACATTGAAAACTATGTTGTTAAAAAAGAAATGTGACAAAATTATGTTGTTGGTATCGTGAACATTATTAAGTAGAAAATAAGTGTGTAAAAAAAGGCTTATTGTAAATGTGCAAACGGCTGTTGTAATTCGATCTGAAGTTCCACATGAAGAATTTATCGCCGTACAGAAAGGGTTTTTGTTGCATGTTGATCCATAGATTTCGATTTTGGCTTCTTCCATATTTTTTTGTTTATTTTGTAAAACAAAACCCAACTTTCAAAACGAAGAACTTCCAAATTGGATTCAAATTTTGATACATGAAAATGTACTTTTAAATGTAATTATATTATATTAAGAGAGTAACACGACCTCTTCTTCCATTTCCTTAACCATGTATTTATCCTTTGTAAACTAGTGTATGAGTACACCTAAAACTGTTTTTACACGGTAGATTGGTTACAGAAAAAAAAACGTGTAACTGCTATTTATTTGTGTTATTTTGAATCGAAATAAAATCGTGTAAAAAAAATTAAATTTTTGATTTTCAAACCATGTTAAATCAAAACCATGTAAAAAAACCATGTAAAAAAGACCGTGTAAAAACAGAACTAGGTTTATTGGTTTTCATTTACGTAGTTTTGTTACATAGTTAAAATATATAGCAACCACGAACAACTTAGACTGAACAAACAAAAAAAAACCCCCATCAAAAAAGAGTTAAAACAAAATCTTTGACACCTGAATACCCAAATGAAATATTACGTCTGATATTTGAAATACACCTAATTCTGTTTTTACACGGTAGATGGGTCCAGAAAAAATATTTGTTGTGTTATTTTGAATCGTGCTAAATGGAATAAAATAGTGTTCAAAAATTTTAATTTTTGATTTTCAAACAGTGTTGAGTCGAAAACGTGTAAAAGAAGATCGTGTAAAAACAGAATTAGTGTACATTGAATTATTCAATTTATACCTTCATTTTGTAAATAGCGTCGAATCAAGTGTTTGTGTTGCGTTTTCCTTCGGAAAAGAAATTGTTTGTGGAATTTACCCTCAGACGTTCTTCTTTTTCTTCTTTGATTATTTGTTGATTTAAACGAACATGTAAACGTTAAGTTTTCTTAAATTTTATTTAACTTTGTGCAAGTATTTATTTTTTAAGTTCACAGCCATAAAATTTTATTTACACTAAAATCAAATTTCAATGTAGTTTTGTTAAAAACCAATAATTAAAATTGAGATTTTTTCGTAAATCTCACTAACATTAAAACATACTCTAAAATTGTTTTTAATATTATTATTCTTCATGTGAAGACCATGCATTCAGAGATGAGATGAAAGAAAAGAAAAACCGAACGATTTTAAAAATAAAATAAAACAAAAAACAGAAATAAATAGAATAATTATAACCAAAAATGTGTATATTTAACAATGAACAAAATTAATTAATTCAAGAAAGTAAAACAAATAAAAAAAAAACTTAAATAAACATTAAAAAAGCACATGGAAATAATATTTTTAAAAAGTTGTTTTGATTTTATAAATACAAAACCTACTGAGGGCTGACTCATGAGAATGTGAAAAGATAGAATTGAATTAAATTGAATTCAACAAAGTAAATAAATAATTTCCATACAGTGGATATTTAAATCTTCAACGATCCAGTCGTCTTATAGAACTGCGAACGATCTCCTCCTCCCAAGACGCAGAGCAATATCTCATTGCATTGTGTCGATCCAAAATGATAATCACCATAACGCTTCAAGATTTCTCGAACATCAAACTTTACATTTTTGTCTTCTAGTTTGCTACTCTTCATCAGTGTCATGTGTAATTTCACATTATTATTCTCTCTACGGCTATAACCGCAATCAATGAATTTTTGAACAGCACGATCAGCAAATTTCTGGAATTCGGGCGCATCAACGACAGCATAAAGAACACGAGCTGCACTCGGATCATCATTCATGATTTCCAAACCCTTTACTTTGAAATCGAAAGGCGTTTTCAAATCACTCAACTGATCTCTGTAATGGAAATTTGATCAAGCTGTTGCCATATATATTTGTTGTGAATTAATACTTTAAGCTCTGCAATATTTCCACTCCTTTGTTGCGCTCAACATCGTCCAAGAGCACACAAACACCGATCGTGATGTGAATGCTTACCGTCTCGACAAATAGTTCATCGACAATACCCGGAAAGTTTTCAGCTAAAATGGTTTCCTATTTTAATGAAACAAGGAACAATTCGATTCATGTCATTAATCCCCATAATATAGCAAATATAACAAACTTTGAACTTGATGAAATTCTCTTGAATTTCTCCATAATTGAGGGCCACCCCAAGGAAATGGGTGGGTTTTGTGCGATTGCGTAGCGATGCAGTGAGAAGAGTTATCTTACGACGAGCGGTGCAGACACTGCTTCGAGTTTTACCTTGAAAAAAAAAAAAACAATATTAAAAAATCTCTCCGAGAGTGAGTGAATTTGGTACCTGTAATGGATATAGTGTGATCGCCTCCACGTCCACGAGGGACATGAATTTCTGTTTGGGTTTCTGATTCGATTCGTCGCTTGGTGGAGCCCTTGAATCCAATTATGCCACCGAAGAATGATCTGTAGACATTTTTGTAATTAGTTTAATAAACAATTGGTATAATTCATTTGTGCGAAACTCACTCCGGGACATGCATTTTCAACTTTAGCTGTGAATTTGGTAATTCCTCCACTGTAAAGTTCTCCTCTTCCCCATCATCATCTTCGTCGTACAGATCTAATTGGAATTAGATTCAGAAGATTAGTTCAATTTGCCAATGGGATTCCTATGGGATTCAATTTTCCATTGGAAAGATTATTCGAACAATATTGTGAGAAAACCGATTGCGTGATTATTAGATTAATGTTTTTTTTTTAGGTTGAGAGGCCTTTAATTTTTGATTTTCAGTCGAGAATTTTAAAAAAGTAGGATTTAAATAATTTTTTAAAAAAATTTGTGCTATAGATCTTTTGGCCATGGTGATGAATAGAAGATGGAATTCTATCTGATTTGATTTTTTTTGCCACTCTCGTTACCTGGTTCGACGTAGCCCTGCTTAGCGGCTTTTTGTGGGAGCCCCTGCCGGGCGGGATGTCCACCGAAGTCATCGTGAACCAGGTTAACACGGTAGGAGCGATCTTTGCCCATGCGCTGGAGAGGTGGAGCCAACACGTCGCGACTCATTTTGAAAAATTTGGTAAGTTTTAAAAACAAAGAAAATTATATTTAATTTGTGAATAAATAAATGCTATGGCGACTAAACAAAACACCAGTGGTTCTCAAATGAAAATGTTGATAAATTGTAATCGATTGTTTCAAAATTCGATGAAAACACAGTGCTTGCCAAATGTTGCCTCCAGTTGCTCCAGTACTCGATAACAGGGTTGCCGAATGCACTTCAAGAGAAGTTTTTCACTTCACTTTTGATACGAACACTACGGCACACCACTTTTGAAGAAAACTCTTCACTTTAGTAAACGCATATTTTCGGGAAATAAATTGCGAATTTTGTCACGTTTTTTGAAATATTTGTTTTTGGTCTTCACAACATTTTTTTGGGCAAGTATTTCAGGGTCTTGGATCAAAAGTTCAACTTCACAATATTTCACTTTTTCCACTCTAGCACTTCGTTCAAAAATTGTGGCGCGGCAACCCTGTCCAGCACACACTTTGTCGTTAGTGATCACTTTCTGAACGCTTCCCTAAACACGTGCAGTGAACTGTCAAAACAAATCTTCACAATTCTAGTGAATTATTTTTTTATTTTATTTTTTCCCCTATTTCCAATTGTTTTTGAATGAATAGAGTTCGAATTCTGTAATCAATTGCTGAAATGACTCCCGCTCCGCCCGCCGCCAATGGAAGGGCGATGGAACCCCAAAAATCCTGGAAGAAAATCAACGAGGAACGCAAGGCGCTGAAAAAGAAACGAAAGCAGGAGAAACTTTTGCGAGATCTCGAGAAGGCGGAAAAACTCAAGGAACTTGTGGATGATCCATCCGCGGCGGCGGCAAATGTGCCCCGAAACAATCCATCGACGGTGAGCATCGCCGTCCCCGGATCGATCCTGGAGAATGCACAATCGGCCGAGTTGCGAACGTATGTCGCGGGACAGATAGCGAGAGCCGCGTGTATATTTCGCGTCAACGAGGTGATTGTCTTCGACGATGTGGGCATTGCGACGGCGAGGGAAACCAAGCGAAACTATGCGGCCGACGACGATGCCACCGAGGAGAAAACCGTTCGTGGCAGTTCCTTGCAATTGGCTCGCATTCTGCAGTACCTCGAGTGCCCACAATACTTGCGTAAATTCTTCTTTCCACTGCACAAGGATCTGAAGTATTCGGGTCTTCTGAATCCGCTCGATGCACCGCATCATCTGCGGCAACAGAACGTGTTCCCCTACCGTGAAGGCATCGTGACGGACAAGAGGGCCAAGGATGGACACTGCTACGTGAATGTGGGACTGCTCAATGATGTGCTCGTGGACAAAGCCGTCGAGGCAGGCGTCCGAGTGACGGTCAAGCTGGAGAATCTGAATGGTATTCAATCATCGTCTTGAGTACTATTATAATCATATACTAATTTATGTTTGTTTTACAGAGAAATCGAAGAAACTGCGTGGCACCTTGGTGAGTCCCGATGAGCCGCGTCGCGAAACCGGCGCCTACTGGGGTTACACAGTTCGTATAGCGCATTCGATTACGGACATTTTCACCAAGTCGCCGTATGAAGGTGGCTACGACCTCACCGTGGGCACCTCGGATCGTGGTGCAAACGTTCACGACGTTCCACAGAAATCGTATATCTTCAACCACCTGTTGCTTGTGTTCGGCGGTTTGAAGGGCTTGGAAGCTGCTCTGGTCAACGATGATAAACTCGATGTCGATGATCCGGAGCTGCTCTTTGATCATTATGTGAATGTTTTGCCGAAGCAAGGATCTCGTACGATACGCACGGAGGAGGCGATACTCATAGCAATGGCTTCCTTGCAGGAGAAGTTCAATCCCAAAGTAGCAGACATCAAGGAAACCCTCAAGGAATTCCTGCCTCAGAGTACGGATACTGGCGAAATGGCAGGCGCTACTATGGGTTCATATAACAATGGAAGGCAGGTGGAATCAACGGTGTTCGCAGGGAAATCCAACAAGAGAAAAAAGGAAAGAATACCAAGGGATAATCCTGAAATGGTGGAGGCGGTGGAACCTCCAATGCCCAAAGCCAGGGAAATACCCGAAACGACTGCTGCCATGGACACAGATGACTTCGAAGTTGTGTCTGCTGACACTGCAATCGTATCACAGACGAAAGATTTGGGTGACTTGAGTAGATTTGATTGATTGAACCATTCATTCATTACCTTTTGTATTGTTCTACAAAAATTAAAAATAATTTTAAGTGTGAATTTTGAAATAAATATGTATGTATATATTTTTCTCAGAATTTCTTACTGTACCTGGACTGTAATTTACACAATTAATATTCGTTTACAAAAAATTTCGAATCTATGCTGCTGGAGAAATTCAAAGAGATTTTAAAAACTTCAGATAGAATTGCAATTTTTTTTTATATTATTTTGTTCGTCTTGACCTATCGATAGCAAATAGTATATGTAACATTATTTGTTTGCATTCAAGATCTTTGCATTTTCTCTCTAAGCAACATTCATAACGGGTTTTTCCTACCAGAAGAAGATTAGCCTTAAGCAGTTCATTGGCGTTAGCTCGATTTAGGTGAAACTTAAGTCTCTAATCCTTGTGAGTTTTTTGTTTTAATAATCAGTAGTAATATCAATTGTGTCTAAAAAAAATTCATTTTCACAAGTAAATATATATCTATATAATATATATTTATCTCTCTCTCTCTTTTAAACCAATAGAATACACTTTCAGATGCTTAACAATTAATATATAGTTCTTCCTAAATTACAATTATGTACAACGCATTTGGTATAAATTGCTTAATACTACATTAGGTACTCGCTACAGAAACGATACGATAACTGATCGTTGTATCAAAACAAAATCATACACCCAAGTATTTAAATTGGCCCAGAAATACAACAACAGTTATACGTGCAATAGAAAAAAAAAATATCAAAGGAAACCGTCATAGACGAAACGGAACGGAAAAAAGTAAACATCTTTGATTAAGTCAGTCAAAAAGTCCTAAGGTGAAGAAGCCTAAAAGGAATCAGAAGATTGTTTGCTTTTCATTACTTTCCGCCAACAATTGGAATGTCTTTGATCGCATTGAAGAACTAACTCCAAGATAACTAAGAAAATTCACTCATTTTCGGGCTTAAAACATAATGAAACAATTATGGTAGCTAAATGTAATACATTGGAACATTGTCGGCGGACATTATCAACTATGGGATGCTGGTGTGCAAGAAGCTCGTCTCGGGGAAGATGATGTCCTCCTCCATTTCGATGCGGGTGTCGCTGCTGTTGCCCAATAGCGATTCGGTGTCCTCCTCCAGATGTCGGATGGGATAGCTGATGCCATCGCCAAAGCTGAATGAGAGATTGTTGGGGAAGGCGGGAGGAAAATAGTAGAATGATTACTTTGTATAAGAAATATTGGTGTAGAAGCTATGGAAAAAATAATACGAAAAAATCCAGCACATTAAATGCAAAACATATACAGCTGTCGATGTCTTTCCAGCAGACAGAATAGAATAGCAAATATATAGATTATAGAATATAGAAAGCAACAACTATTTGGGCAAATTAAAACACATTTTGTATAGTTTTCTGTTTCAATTCATTTATATATAAAAATTATATTTATTGCAAAACTACAAAAATATCTATGTTGTGTGTGTGTTTAAATATGGTATTAAAAGTATAAAATAAGAAATGTTAATTAATTAATGAAATAACAAATTTAATTACTGTATATTTTTTTAACAAATTATTAATTGAGTAAATAATAATTACGCTCTTACAAAATACCGGAGCTTGGATATTGAGGGAGTTTTACATGATTTAAGGCAAGCAGTCAAGGAATTACAACATGACTTATAGTTAATTGAAATCCCGAAATGCACAATTAAAGACGGAAATTTGTCATAGTCAAATAACACTTAAATAACAAACACCTCGACTAAAATAAGAACTTAAAACATTTCAATTACAACTAGAAAGGGTTTCTTTCATAAACACTGAACTCTAAGATGGGGGTCGATTTGAAGGTATAAAAATAATGATATTTATTATTTATACGTTGGTGAAGTGGTGTTACATTAGAAATATGTTTATTCTTATTGTCTAGCATCTTTACACAAAACAATGTCGAACAATTCTTATTGTGCGCAATATTAATATTAAAATGTTAACAATCTCAATGGGGGTAAATTACCAAATTGATCTAATCTAAACCAAAAAACGAGAAAATCTTAGAAATTAAAACGTAGAGAATGGTACATAATCTTCGATGGTCGCTCATTGCCTACAATTAGGCATGTTTCAATTGAATTCAATTTAATTTCATTAGATCTCAATCTTTGTTGTTTGGGAAAACTAAAAAATAATCGTTGCCAATAAAAGGTAATTGCAGTTGCTTTCAAATCATCATCATCATCATCGTTTGAAACAACGATTTGCTTTCAAATCATCATCGTTTGAAACAACGACATCGTCATTTGTTCAAATAGAAAATTTCGTTTTGTAAAATCTACTACTATCTACTATTATTTTGTTTCTTTCAAGAGAAGAATGCAGTTTACATGGCAGCGACGATTGTGGGCTTTTCAAATGCATTATACCAAGTAGCGACATTTCGACACTACGTCTCGGGATTCGAGCTATCGACATCGCAATGCTGGTGGTGCTCGTTGTTGCCACCCATATCGATAACAACGTTTCCCCCAACGCTACAAACAGTGGGGGAGGAAGCACCAGAAGCATGTTCGGGCGTTGTTCGTGTAACTGGCGCAACAGCATCGATGTCAGCATCAACTGGATTTTCAATTTGAATATTCGTACTCAATGCATTGCTAGCGCGGTGATGTTCTTCATGATGATGATGGTTATGGTTACTTAAAGAAGTGTCGTTCAGCATGATTAACTTATCTGTGGGTAGCACATCTAACCTGAGGGTCTGTGTGGTGTCGCCCATCGAATCGTATGAATTGCATTGATGTTGCGCTTGCGTTGGATACTTGACGCCGTCGCCCACACTAGAGGTCGTTAGAAAAGATTTACATAAGAGTATATTTGACTTAGAAACAGTGTGGGAAAGTTAGTGGTTTAGGAAGCTGCAATTGTTGCTGTGTACTTATTTGCTAAGTTCGGTGGTGAGTTTGCTTATAATTAATTAATTTAATCACTTCTAGCAATTATTTTACACAAACAAGTATTTTATGTTTCTATGCTATATCTAAGTAATGTTTAAATTAATAGGTTTTATTATTTACAGAACGTGAACATGAACATGAACGTAAAATTAGTAACGAACGGATATTAAACATTAAACGAAAACAATCAGCACAACAGATAGTTAATATTTTAGTGAATTATTGTACAAATTATAAGATTTCAATATAGCTGATTATAAATGTTAAGTGAGAGCACTTGGTTTTGGACAAAAATATAATCATTAAACACCAATAATTTACATATTTTATATTGCACGAAATATATGTACCTCAAAATACCATTTTTGAAACCAAAGAACAACGATTATAAACTAGAATATACCCCTTAAATATATTGTCTAATTGTCCTTTACTATATTCCCAAATATCTGCAACTTTTCATATACAACTATGTTAATTCTATGAAAAATTATGTTCAAAATTATGTTCCAAAGACATGAAATATATTGCAGACAAATGAATAATTTGCCATTGTTTTAGTTTGTTCTTAAAACTAAATAAATGAATTACGAAAATGTTCTCGATAAAAACAACTTCATCACGCGACTAATAATCGCATTGAATGAATAATAAAAACTGGTTCAAGATTTCGAAAACAAACCTATCAAATGGTTTTAATTTGCCAAATAGTGAAATTCTTTGAAATACACAAACGCTTCTTCATCATTCACGCACACAAAGTCGAAGTGTTATCGACACAGCGGATTAGGGGATTAATTGACATTTAAACGAACGAATAAAAGAGGAAAAACAAAACAAAAAAAGAAACAAACCGAAAGCTTTTATTATACAACAATAATTACCTTGTGTAGATGGGCAGAAACCATAGTTTCCAATTATCGCCAAAAACTTCTTGGAAATTGGCGAATTTACCCAGATTAAAGCCATTTTTGTCCGGCCCACCAACGCGAAAAATGGGCGCCCGGAAAGCTTCTGCAAGTTCGCAACAAAGGGAAAAATAAGAAACATGAAATTAAGTAATTACATTCTCAACTCACCCAACGTTGTGCGATTCATGAGCACCAAATAGATATGGTAGCCAAAGAGACTGACCAAACTGATGGCGAACATCAGCGAGACGAAGAACAGGAACAGTATGTGGAAACGTCCCATTCCACCGTTGAGTTCACCCTGTGAATTAGTCGACTTGACAGATTATCGATGCAAGGGCCATATTTTACGCCATAGATATGATAGATACGAAAGATATTGAAACTTTGCTTACCCGCCAGAATCGTATAAAGTACTCGATTGTCGTTAAGGCCACATAGAGGCAGTAGAGCAACGCATATCCGAGGAAGAGGACGAAGAATTTGTAATTCTTGAAATTCACACAATTATTCACCCACGGGCAGTGATGATCCATCTTGAGGACACAAGACCCACAGACACTGCAATGATGCGCTCGGTCGGGTTTGATGATTTTGCATTTCTCACAGAATCGCACCGAGCCACTGAGGGTGCTAGAATGATGATGATAACAGAAAGCAGGTTCAATTCAAACTCAAATTGATAGACAGAATGGCGATATTCGCCAAATTATTTACCGATTTGTGCAGGGCAAATCTCTGGCGAAATTCTCCAGTATCCGCTTTTGTTGTTCTTGATTCTCGGCTCGAAACAATCGCTCGATTTCCGACTCTGGTATGCGCCACTGGAACGAGACGAGAAAATTAAGAATTTCAGACCACCAATCGGTAAGGATCCATCGATTCAATCGTGGAATACATAATTTTGAGAGCACTAGTTGCGTAAGAAATTCCATTCGATACTTTCATTTTTTATTTGTTGTGAATGTAAGAAAGCATTATTATTGCTGTTCATTAAAAGCGACAAAGAAGAAGACGAAGGAGTATGAATGAATGATTTCGCTTTCAAAGACATAATTGTTGTCTGAAATACTTGTTGGGTCGCCCACAAAGCTCATCATTATGTTGCCAAAAACAAGTGTTTGAAGATAACTTGAAATAAAATCGCGACCGAGTGCTGAATCAGCGAACATAAAAGAGAAGGAGAGGGAGAGCAAAGAAATTCGCCAACTGGTTGAATATGAATTTGTCGACATTGTCCTCCAGTCGATTGTGAACATTAATGAGCTAATCAAGAGAAATGTTTTTGAAACAGCGTTTTCTTTGTATTCAACAACTTTTGTTTTATACAACAGATGAGTTATGAAATATTGTTGAATGAATTCTGAAATATTGATGAATTCATTGATTGAAATGCTTCGTTTATCTTATTAAGTATTTGTTTCCAACGACGATGAGCGGCCGTGTTGTTTGTGTACCTTCTTTGTTATCAGTACTAGCGTTCCTGATTCTCTTATCACCGATAAACATCGGTCGAAACCATACTTTACTGCTCTCAATGATTGTTTGCCAAAGTGTGAATCACCTTCGGCTTCGGTTCTTGGAACTTATCAGTGAAATAACCCAACTTATGTGCACTCATTAAGGAGGAAACGATCACGATACTATGACTATAACTTACATTCGACGGCACCGTTCCCACCGGCGTAAAGACCGTACTCCAGTAGGACCAGAAGAACAGAACACAAATGATGTGATAGAATATGAGAAAAACAATCTTCTCAAAGGTGTTCTCGATGGAAACTGCAATTGGGGGAAGGTAAAGCATATGATAATCAATGAACTGAACTCGGAGGAATCATCGTCGTCGTCTTACGAATGCACAGCTGAACCACATAAGCGTAGTAGGACCAAACGATGACCGATGCTATGAACAGCACCGGAATCCATTTGAGCGCCCGCATGCAGTCCGCACATGGGGTGCTCTTCTTGCGATCGTAATTGCCCATCGCTGGGATGGGATGAAGTGCGTGTGGGTGCTGGGGCTGGGTGTGAAGTGGAGCTTCCGTGGCGTTCGTTGGCGGCGGTCTCTGGGCCAAGGTTGAGTCACTTGAGTTGACGCTGGTCGGTTGCTCCTACTTCTGTCGTTCTTCCGATTTCCTCTGCCGTTTTCCTTCTGCTGTTTTCCCTCACCGTGTTCTTCTCCTTCCTCAATTCCACATTGGGTTGATAATTAATAATATTGAAATTCCACACGATATCCACAATTCACTTTTGCCACACTCTATCTAACCCTTTACCAGTTAGTTAAAGCGACTTTTATGAATTTCGATTCATAATCTTGAATTTTTTCGCACGTTTTGCACTCTTGATAATTTTTTTTCTTTTATTTTGATTGTTGTTGGCTCGCGAAAATTTTCTTCACCACCGACGAATCCGCCGAGATTTCTTTCGTCTTCTTTCTCACTCACCGTGCGCTCCGCAAATCGGAGAAAGTGTTTTTCTCTTCTTTATTGGTGTGGAATTTTTTATGATTTCTGATCGAAAAATTTTGTGGGGATTTTTCACAACACACAAACGCACGCACACACACCGATTAAATGATAGGGGAGAATTGTGGGGAAACACGATAAAATGACACAACACAAAAAGCAGGTAATCCACAACGTCGATGGGGACAAATGACTCCGAGAAGTTGTTGTTGTTTCTGTACGTCGCTGTTCCTACTGGAGCATCGAAGTGATGAACTCCGAGCTTTGCGTCCGTCGATCGGGTGACAGACTGCGGTGAGGCGGTGGCGACTAAAATTAAAAAATTATTAAAGCGTTGCCACTTTCTGTATAAAATTAGGTGAAATTTAATAAATATATATATATTTTTTTAATTCTATTAGAATATATAAATTTTAAAGTTTTCAATAATTGAAAACAGTTTTATTTAACTTTTTGTTACTGACTAAATAACATCATGTAAAAATATTGTCAAAGTAGTTTTATGAAATATATTTGGATTTCACCACGATTTGCATGAAACCTCGGGCGAAACATCTGGTAGTATTGATAATTTGAAGTTTCTCAGGTGAACTCACAAATAAAGAAGAAGTGTTGCCACATCGTTCCTTTATATATTTTTTCTTAGTAAATTAATATAATAATAATTAATATTATATAATTGTAATCAATTAATAAACTATTGTTTTGAATTTGATAATTGCACTATATAAACATAATTTCAAAATTTTGCAGTACCAAACGATCTGTTGAGCGATGAGATCATTTGGATGGATGGATCCATTGTGAGAAAACTTATGAGAAATTTTATTTTAAATAAAAAATAAAATAAATTTTTACAAATTTTTTAAAAAAGCTGATGAATTTGAAATTTTTTTGATTTCAAAAATGTCTGTTATTTTTTACGGGGACGTTATAAAAAATTTCTTATTAGAATCTTGAAATCTTCAAACTTCCGCTACAACACCATAGATGGCGCCATCATCAAAAATCAACATTTCACGGACGCTTTAAAAAATCAAAACAAAATGGCGAATGCAAAATTCGAGTTCTGTAGCTTCCCTGATATCTATCGCTGGCGCTTTTTCGTGTTTTTCACACACACCATCAAACAACAACCACAATCTGTGACAACACCAGCAGTAATTCAGGGATGCTTTACAAAACCAAACAAAATGGCCGCCGAAATCAAAATTTTATCGATTTTCGTCCGAAAAATCGGGACGTTTTTCAATCTGACCAAGTTTTGTTTTGATTATGTCATTCGTAAACAATTGAATTTGCTGTTGCTGTCACATCCAGAATCGCCGAGAGAGAGTTCGACTTCATCGTCAGGGTTGCAAAGTCACTTCACTCGAACTGTTTGACTTTAAATTAAATTTCAATATATAAATTTAATATAAAACTAATGAATTCAATCCTATATATTTTTATATGAAAGAAATACAAAAAATGCGTATAATTTCTGTATTATATTATTATTCGAAGTATTTTTGTCTTTCGGGACATACCTTATAAAAAACTAAAAATAATTAATAAAGAAAATGCTGGAATTGTTCTTTTTGTGCAATTGCGAGTATTTATTTGTCCCTCTCGAATATATAAATTTTAACGTTTTGCTCACTAAGGAGCTCGCACCTTTTGCGTAGCTCCACTCCAATATTGTTATAATATTCCATTTTATTAAATTTACATTTATTATTTAAAAAATATATATATAAATATATATATAAATATATATATATATATAAAAATCCAAAAAATTTGATATTTTTTTCTACCTACGCTTTGTCAACTTTCGTTGGCCGCAGGGTTGTCAAATCAGGGATTTTCAAATCCAAGTGTCACTTCACTTTTGATCAAAGCCTCCACTCAACTTTTTGATAAAAAAACAACACTTAATTTTTCGCATTCTGAAATCACCGCTTTGTTCACATGATCCGGATTTTTGGCTCATAATCGATTTTTGCTTAAAATCAACTGAAATCTGATTATCGCTTTGGAATTCTATCGAACTTCACTTTTCTCAGCTTCACACCTCGTTCAAAAACTTATATGTGGCATCCCTGCTGCCCCCAGTTGTTTTTGCATTGACCATATGACAGTTATAAATGGCAGCACTTTTGGTGGGAATCGTTGGTGATGCCAATCAGTGTGAAAGGTGAAAAAAGAATTTAGGTGAATGTGGGGAATAATTCAAATGATACAGTGCTAATCACCCATATATTTATTTACCTCTAAATATACTTGAAGCCTATTATTTATTGTAGTATTTACCCATATATTTTTAAGTAAAATGCTTAATTTACAAAGAAAATTTAAATTGAGTGGTGAAATGTTTTTAACATTTTCTTAACATTCGGACGCCATGTTGTTTATCGAACGAGAGCCGACGACGTGCTCTTCGGCAACGACGACGACGGCTGCGGCGGCAACAAGAGCGAACTCACCTTTTGGAGCAACACAGTTTTTGCATTCCCACCAACTGTCACTCGTCGGGCAAATCGCAATCGTTCGTGTGTCGAGAAGTAGAGAAGAACAAGTGTGCAACGCGCTCCACCGTGTGCTCCATCAGAAATTTTGTTGAAAGCAGCACAGTAATTTCAAAAAAATTTACAAATATTGAAAAATGTAAATTCAAAAATTTATTAAAATTTACGTAAATTAATTGTGTGGTGTTGAATAAATTTAAGAACGGATTAACTTGGAATAAAAAAAACGAAAAGCCTCAATTGAGCGAAATTCATTCCCTCCCATCGCCGTGAAGTAGTTAGTTGTTGCTATCGTCGTCGTCGTTCGTTCGTTCGTCTACGTCGCCGTCGCCCGTTCTGCTGAGAGACGACAAGAGGCCTGAGTGGATTCCTGTTGGAATTGGAAATGCGAGATACCAACCAAAAATAGTAGTGAAAAAAGAGAGCGAGACCGATAAGAAAAAAATGTTGAATTAAAAATCGCTCGAAGATAAAAATTCGTTCGAATCTGGGGGTGAATAGAAAGAATTAACACGAAAATCCAGCTCCACAAAATCCACGATAGGAGAATCCAACGAGAGCAGAGCAGAGAATGCAGGAACAGACGAACGAACGACCGACCGAGTGAGCGGGGGAGAGAATGAAAGAATGGAAGAACGATAGACGAGAGCAAAAAGAATAAATAGATAAAAAAAAGAGTGGGGCCGAGAAAAACACATGATTGGCGTGAGACCGTTGAGATTTTTGTGCGACAGACAGGACGACGATGGAGTCGTCGGTGGGGTGTGGTGGGGTGGGGTGAGATGAGGTGGGTTCGACGACGTGTGCCGCGACAATGAACCGTTACGTATTTTCCACTTTGATTTCCTCACTTCTTTCACCTTCCTTCCTCCTTCTTCCTTCTCTCACCGTAGCACTCTTTCAATTATGTTTCCTCAAGGCTTCACCACAGGCTTTTCGCCCCCACTCTGTCTCGCTCTCTCACGGCCCCCCTTTCTCTCTATCAATTTCCATTCTCACCACTCTGTCGACGCTCTCTTGATTCTCTGTGCGCGTTCTAATTTCTCTCTCTCTCTCTTGGTGTATGCCCGTCTCTCACAGTCTGTCGAATCGATACTCGTGAGTGGCACCTGGTTGTGGTCAGTGGGCTGCCCTGGAGAGTCAGGTGAGAAGGTGAGAAGTGGGCGGTCGGCCGAGTCCAGGTTCGGCACCTCTGCCTGGTCACCTTCCGGAACCATGCGCCACGAGAATTATCCTCAGTCTCTCTCACTCCTCTCACTCACTTACTCACTCCCTCTCTCTCTCTCATCCCATTTACCGCTAATTCTCACTTTCCCTACTATTCTCCGGAGCGAGATCTCTCCGTTTCCGGAGAACAATAACTTATTCTCTTAATCCCATGATCTCTCATTTTGTGGAGCTCTCTTAATTCTCGCCAAAGAGCGCATTTCGACCTGGAGAATCCTATGAGAATTCCGGAACTTAGATCGAGTTGAAATCGACATCTCGTGGTGAATATAAAAAAATATTCGATTATTTTCCGATTAGTTTTCCGGGATTAGAAAAAAATAGCAGAAACACTTTAAAATCAATTAATAATTCCCCAATTTATAAATATTCATCGAAGTAAATGCTATTTTTATGAGATTTCGCCGATCGGGGATTTTCGCCATAATTGTGAGAAAATCCAGGGGATTCTTGTATTGTTTCCGAAGCTGTGATATAAATAGTTGGGACGATGGAAATCGAGAAATTATACTTATTCCTATTCAAATATTTAATTTAACATATTTAAAAAAAATTAATCATAAAGAAAAAAAATTAACATATTTAAAAAAAAAATCCCCCTTTTTATCCACCTAATAAATTTACAATAAAAACAAAAAATCCCACACAAGAAATTTCAAGAGAAAAATTTAAATTATTACGAAAAAAAACACAATTTTGTTTTTCTTCATAATTTATATAGCAACAAAAAACAACAACATATTTTTCAAATTGTTTATTCGTGTGAGTGAAGAAAATTGAAAATATTGCAAATTAACCAGAAGAAAAGAAAAAATATTTACGAATACAAAGAAAAGAGAAAATATCAAACGAAACAGAAAAATCTGGCTACTCCATGCGAACCTAGTGGCAACGAGTTCTCTCTCCTCCGTCTCCCAGTGTTCAGATCCAACAACAAATGGTGCGTTCGACTTTTGATCAGTGAAAAAAATCAAAAAAAAAAAAATAACACAAATTTCAAAAAAAAAAATCTATATTTAGTAAAGTTAAATTAAATACGAAAAATTAAAATTAAATACGAAAAAGTAAGCAGAAATAAAGAAATTCAATTGAAATCCTTGTCGAAAGCTTTCAAAGGCGTTCAGGCGATAGAAAGAGAGAAAGAGAGAGAGAGAGAGAATTTCGTTCTCACACTCACTCACTCACTCACACATCGACATCAACCAAAAGTTGCAGACGTCGTGTCCAGAAGAAATAGCAATAGAGCAACAACAACCAACTATAATAACAAATATTAAGCCGGAAAATTGAAATCAAGTAAGTTTTGGCACAAAAACATTCACTCACATCTCATTTCATTTGACTCCATTTCAATGTCCTTTGTGGCTTCCTGGGGAGATCCTGGGGTTGGGTGGATGAGGGGATGGGGATGAGGGGTTGGAGTGGGGATTGTTGTGGAGAGAAATCACTCCGTGGGGATTGGAAATGACGGGGATCAAATTTTGTGGGGAAGAGATTTCCGTGTGAGAAGAATTTTCTCCTGCAGGGATGTCATGGGGAGAGATTATTGAGTATTGATTGATGGATTGATGGGTGGAGGGAATATAAGGGGGGAGCGAAATTGAAGGAAGAATCGAGGTTGAGAATATCTCGACTTGGTCAAGTGTATTTAGTGAAAGATTATAAAGACATCGGCATATTTAAAGAAAGCCCAAAGCAATGATTTATTAATGATTGTAAATTGAAGGAAAATATAATCAAAAAATCCCAAAAAAAAATCGCAAATAATTTTTCGATAGAGACGGACTTTCGATAGAGCCAGATTTTTACTTTTAACATACATATGTATATAAAAATGTGATAGAAATAGTCGAATTTTATAATTTGGAGATTTTCGCGCGAAACTTCTTAATTTGTCGCAATGGGGAGAAAAGTAAAAGCAAAGTATGGCAACGTCATGTCAGATGTGCCACCTGCTGTGCTTAGTTCCATTGAGTTGAATCCTCCCTTCCTACCGCCCTCCACCCCCTCGACAAGTCCTCGGTTCTCGGTTCTCGTCCTCGTTTTACGCTGTAATAAAATTTCAATAATTTGCGTTTTCCCTCTCTATCTCTTTCTATCTCTCTTTCGTTTTCTTGCTCTAGTTGTTGTAATTGTATATCATTGTTCTTGTTGTTGTTGTTGTTGTCGGCGAGGACACTCCTGTATCGACATCGACATCGCCATCGAGATCAACATTCGACATTTACGTCGAGACGAAACGTGGTTGATGAATTACAACAGCTCGGAGTCTCCATAGAAAGAGAAGAGCTTAAGAGAAAGAATGAGAGAGAGAGAGAGAGAGAGAGGGAGATAGAAAGTAACAGAGAGGGAGAATGCGAGAAAGCAAGACAGTAAGAGAGAGATGATGGGAAAATTAAATTTTGAATACAGACACGCTTCGGTTTGCTTCTTCTCCTTCCTCCGGCTGCTCTTCTTTTAATATCCTCCCCATCGTCATCTCGCATTGGATCTGAATAGAGCTCTCTCCTTCTCTCTCTTTCCATTTCCCTCTATCTCCCTCTCTTTACGGGGGTTTCATCTTTCATCGTGATGGTCGATGGTTTCGGCCTTGTCGTGTCCTTTGCTCTCGGTCGTTTCGCTCGAGTCCTTAATCAGAGAATTAATTTCGAAGTGACCAGGCGTAACGATAGAGATAGGGAGAACCCAGAGAGTGAGATAGTTGGAGGCGAAAACCTACAAGGATATAGAGTGAAGAGAAATTATGAAGATTCTAGAGTTTAGTTGGAAAGAAATTGTAGAGAAAATAATATCAAAATAAAAAAAATAAATGTTGGAGGGAGGAAAAAAGGGAAAGAGGATGCGATAGAGCGAGATAGATGGATAAAGAAAGAAAGTGAGATATAGAGACAGAGCGAGAGAGATAGATAGAGAGTGAAATACAGAGAGAGAGGGAGTGAATTACAGAGAGAGAGACCGAGATAGAATGAATAATAATACCAAGCTTCAATGAGAGATTTTTTTGTGAAATTAAAATTCAAAATAAAAAATAATCTTTCATCCATTTTTCATTTTTTTCTTCTTTCTTTCTTTCTTTCTTTCTTCCTTTCATTCATTATTTTTTCATTGTTTTGAAACAAACAAAAAATTAACGAATTACAAAAATACATCACTGTTTTCCAGAAGTTACAAATTTAATCAACATTAACGTCAATTGAAATTCAGCAGATTTTATCTGTTATCAGCATCTGTTGCTTGCTTTCAGATCTTCTCTTGACTTCCTCTCAAAACGCCAACGACTGCGGATGATGTGGTCGTTGTTGTTGTTGTTGATGTTGTAGTTGTTATTGTTGTTGTTGATGTTGTAGTTGTTATTGTTGTTGCTGCTACTCACACCGCTGAATTACAAATTGCTCTTTAACCGGAGACTAAATACCTCTTGCTCCATTGCTCTGGCTTCTGCTCCATGGATCTGGTTCTTGGCTCCATGCCTCGGTCTCTCTGTTGCCCAAATCTCCAAGGGAATGATTAATGCGAACGCATTTTACCTCCCCAACCAACCAACCAATTACTCTACCTTCTCCTCTCTCTTTCTCTCTACCTCTCTCTCTCTCTCTATCCTCCGTCTCTCTCTCAGACTCCCTTTCACAACATTGATTTTCCTTCCTGTATGAATTCCGCTTCATTCTGTTACCTTCACCTCCCTCTCTCTGTTGCTCTCACTCCCTTCCTCTCTCTGCTGCTCTCACTCCCTCTCTCTCTCTCTGTTGCTCTCACTTCCTCTTTCTCTCTCTGTTGCTCTCACCTCCTCCTCCTCCTCTATCTCTGAACCCTTCTCGTTCGTGTTGAAAACCGCAAAATTAATGACTCACTCAGGGTCCAGCAAATAGCAACAATAACAAAAACAATAACAACAACAACAACAAGAACGCACATCGCTCAATAGTTGGTCAAAATGGGGTGAATGAGGAAAGGCAAAAGGAAGAAGTTCAACAATACAGAGAAAGAGAGAGAGAGAGACAGAGAGAGTGATGGGGTTGGAGTTCGGTGAAAATTTGCATAATGTGAACAAAATGGAAGCTTTCAAAATAATGTTCTTTCCATTCATTCATCCGTCCATCCATCCGTCCTTTTCATCCTTTCTTTTCATCCTTTCTTTTCATCCTTTCTTCCTTCTCACTCTCCCTCCCTCGCTTTTCATTGTTTTGGAAAAGAGGAAAATAAAATTAATGATTTGCAAAAATTCATCGCTGTTTACCAGAAGTGACAGAAATTAATCTCTTTCTTTAGAAATCTCAAAAATAACTCTCTTTCTTTAGAAATCTCAAAAATATCGCTCTTTCTTTAGAAATCTTAAAAATGTCTTTCATTCTTTCTTTAGAAATCTTAAAAATATCTCTTTTTAGAAATCTCAAAAATATCTCTCTTTAGAAATCTCAAAAATATCTCTCTTTCTTTAGAAATCTCAAAAATATATCTCTGTCTTTAGAAATCTCCAAAATATCTCTCTTTATAACTTTTAAAAATATCTTTCTGTCTTTAGAAATCTCAAAAATATTTCTCTTTGTTTGAAAATCTCAAATATATCTTTCTTTCTTTAGAAATCTCAAAAATATCGCTCTTTCTTTAGAAATCTTAAAAATATCTTTCATTCTTTCTTTAGAAATTTCAAAAAAATCTCTCTTTAGAAATCTCAAAAATATCTCTCTTTCTTTAGAAATCTCAAAAATATCTCTCTGTCTTTAGAAATCTCAAAAATAACTCTCTTTTTTTAGAAATCACAATAATATCTCTCTTTCTTTAGAAAATTCAAAAATATATCTCTTTGTTCAGAAATCACAAAAATATCTTTCTTTCTGTCTTAAGAAATCTCAAAAATATCTCTCTTTGTTTAGAAATCTCAAAATCAAAAATATCTCTCTGTCTTTAGAAATCTCAAAAATATCATCTTTCTTCAAAAATGCAAAAATATTTATATTTTTTTGAAAATTAAAAAAAACCTCTTTTCGGGAAATTGTAAAAATATCACCAAAAATAAATAAATTGTGTAAATTACATGAATTGAAATTATAAGCCGATAATTAAATGTATGAATTTCACAGAAAAAGAACCAAACCAACTAATTATCATTAATTTGACGCAAAATAATTATCATTGATTTGAAACAAAATAATTATCGTTGATTTGAAACAAAATAATTATCATTGATTTAAAACAAAATAATTATCGTTGACTCAGCCTAGATTTTAGTTCTGTCTTCTTCTCCGGAATTCTTCGTATTGAATTGAAAGAGTCTACGTGCGCCTTCCTTCCTTTATTCATCTGCCTTGGCTACTTTTTCTCGGGTCCCATCGTCCTCAGCCTCCTCAATTTGGGGCGGTTCTGCTTCCTGCTCTCTCAGATAGATCATGGTTTCCCACGACCCGATTGTTCTACGTTTACTTCAACTCCTTTGGTACTCCTTTCATTTGTCCTCCGTCCTTTCTTTTCTTCCTGCCTACTTTGACTCGTCCTTCCTCCCTTCGTCCTTTCTTCCTCCAACCCTTCGCCCTCCATTTCTTCGCCCTCCATTTCTTCGCCCTCCGTCCTTTCATCCTCCAACCTTTCGTTCTCTCACCTTTCATTATTTTATCCTTTGTTCTCCTCCCTTTCTCCTCCTGCCCTTCTCTCGTCCATTCATTCGTCATCTTTCACTCTCATCATCCTTTGCTAAAGTCCTTTCCTTCTTTCCTTCTCCTCCTCCTTTTCCTTCTCTCCTCCTCCTCCTTTTCCTTTTCTCCTCCTCCACCTCTTTTTCCTTTGAGTCGCATTTTCGATTTCCTCTCATGGCTTTGATTCAATTTGGAATTAAATTCCTTTTGTTGTTGTTGATTTATGTTACTGTGGCTGCTGCTAAAGTTGTTGTTATTGCTTAGGTTGATGCTGTTGCTACAGTTGTTGTTATTGCTAGAGTTGTTGTTGTTGCTTTTGTCATTATTGCTAATGTTCCCTTGGATTCGTACTTTTACCACTAATGCATGAATGAGCGCCCGTTGAATGGAACAAGAGTTCTTTGATGATGATGACGATGATGATGATGATGATGATGACGATGATGATCCTGGATGTGAGCAACCAAGAACTTTGATAAGGGTTGCCATTCGTCTTGTTTTCCCTCCTCGTCTTCTTTGTTTTTCTTAGAGAACGGTCTCCCTTTCACTTTTAATTTTCATCACGCGCTCTCGTTTTCCATATGATTGAATTCATTTTCCTTTCGTTTACATAGAAAAATGATTCTATTTCATATAATTTTTCGTATATTTTATTTATTTATATTTTTTTGGATAAAATAATACATATTTTTATTGTTTCATTGTCTAATATGTTTATTTGCATTTTCAAAAATATTAATTTTTTCAGTTACAAAATTATTTTTGTTTGCATTTTCAAATTTTTTAAGTTCGAAAAATATATTTGTTTTAAGTTTGTAGAATATTTATTCTTTTACTTTGAAAAATATTTCTTTATCATTTTGAAAATTTTGTTTTATTTTTAAATTTTTTTTTATTTTTAAAATTTTTTTTTTATTTTTTAAATTTTAATTAATTTTTTTTTGAAATATTCATTTTTATTTTCAAAAATATTTTTTTTTTATTTTCAAAAAGATTTATTTTTTTATATTCTATTTTATATATATAAAAATATATATATTTTTTTATTTTCAAAAATGTTTTATTTTTATAATTAAAAATCCCTATAATCTATATTACTTAAAGACATAAATCTTTCTGTTGTGAAAATTTCGAAATTTCGCACACAAGCTTGGGCGATTTGTCTTAATTTTCTTCGCTCATTCATCTCCTGTCTTTCTCCCCTCCCGCTCCCTTTAGCTTTCTTGGTTCTTCTTCTCATTCTCCCTTGCTTCTCCTTCTCCCTATTGCTTCTCCTTCTCTCTCTCTCTTGCTACTTCGCTCTCTCCCTTTCCCTTGTTTTTGCTCTCATCTCCTATATTTCTTTCCTTTCAACTAATGAATATCAATTGTAATTTTCTCTCACTTTTATGTCGACTTCTCCCTTAAATTCCTTATCATTGCATGGTCTCTCACTCTATATCTATCGCTGACTATCTGTCTATCTACCTATCTGTCTCTCTCTCCTTATCTGTCTGTCTCTCCCTATCTCTCTCTCGCTCCCTATATCTTTATTTCCCACTCCCTATCTCTCGTAGTCTCTCTTTCCTTTCGTTTATTTCCCACTGCCCTACATTTTCCTTCCCCATTCAATCATCGTCCCCTCATCCACTTTCACTATCTGCACCTTCCCCCTCTGCCTCCCCCCCCCCCCCCCCCCCTCTCCCTCCTCCTATTGCCATCTCATTCGCTCTTCGTGTTTATCTGGCTGCTCGTCGTTCGTTCATCGTCTTTAGATACGCATTCGGTCGTTCGGTTTTCACGTCTCGTTGAGTTTTTCTGTGTATCAGCAGCGGGAGAAGCAACAAATACAAACAATCAAACAACAACAATCACAGAAACAACAACAACTAGAAAATCAACAACAATCACAGAAACAACAACAACTAGAAAATCAACAACAACAACAATACTCGCAGCTACAAATATCACAACAACAACAGCAACAATCACAACTGAAACATCACGAACGAAAAAAAAAGAATCAACCTCGTAATCGCAATTTTATATACAAATATACATATATAAAATACATACATACACACACACACACACATAATACATATATATTTATGTATATCTCATGTTGTTATTTCAATTGTTATTGTTGTTGTGATTTTAGTTGCTGCTCTTGGTTGATTTGTTGTTGTTATTGCTGTTGTTGTTTTATATCACGATTAATAATATTTCTTCTTATCTAATTATAAGCGTTTCGCATACGATCGTGAGCGAACGATGTTGTTGTTATTTTTGTTGTTATTATTGTTGTTGTTGTTATTGTTCGACTTCTTCTTCATTTTCTTCTTCATGTTCTTCTCATTCTTCTTCTTCTTCTTATTTAGCTGGTTCTTTGGTTTCTCACACATTTTGTATGTTTTGTTGTAGTTGTTATTGTTGTTATTGTTGCTATTGTTGATTTTAATATTGTTGGTGCAATTTATAGATACTTTGCGTATCTGGGAGATGTTGAAGTGGTTCCGTTCGAATCGTCTGCAATATTTACGTGTGAACTTAATTGGGCGTGTGTATTTGTATGTATATATGTATATTTGTATGTATGTATATATGTATGTATGTATGTATGTATGTATGTATGTATGTATGTATGTATATATGTATGTGTATATTTGTGTGTTAATTTTTGTTTGTTTGTATTTCTCTTATTGTTGCTTAAGTTCTATTTTTAAAGAGATTTTGAACAAAACAAATAAAATAAATCTTTTTATTTTCTTCTTCTTCTTCTTGTTGTTGGATTTTCGTATTATATTTTTTTTAATCATTAAATTCTTGATTTCGATTGCTTTGATTGCCGGCCTGTGAGTTTTTTTTCTGTTTGTTTGTTTTATCTATCGGTAGATGGAAAAATTCCCATTGCTGAAAATCGAGATTACTTTCGTATTCCACTTGATAGTTTTTTAATAATTTAAAATTGAATCAAAATATTTTTTTTAGTGAAAATGTTTATAAAAATTAATTTTTGTCAAACATTATTTTTTTAAATATTTTTGATATATAAATATTTTTTTCTGATATTATTTTTTAATATTATTATTTTTTTTCAATAAATTTTTCACAATAAATATTATTTTTTTATTTATAGAGTTTTTCTTTACTTCTTCTTTTTTTCTTTAAAAAAATATATTTTTTCAATAATTTTGTCATATTAAATATTTCTTTTTATTATTTATTATAATTTGTTTATAATTAAAACGTATTTTTTTCTTCTTTTATTTGTATTGAAGAATACCTTTTTCTTCTAATCCCAATCGATTTAATCTCAATTTCAATTACATTTTTTTACTGTCGCTGCAAATATATTTTTGTTTTTGTTTTTTCGTCTGCATCTACATTAATTGGCATCGTTTAGTAGTTGTTGCTATACTGCTGTCGTTATCGCATTTGTTGTTGTCTGTGTTGTTTTTGTTGTTGTTGTCGCTGTTGTCGCTGTTCAACTAGTTGTTGCAACGAAAACAACTTTCAATTGCAACGTTCCCAAAATGTATTTTCAATGCCTACGCATGGCGAACAACAACATTGACAATAACAACAACAAGATTGACAACAACAACAAGTATATTGACAACAACAACAATAACATTGACAACAACAACATTCACATTTAAGCCGACACACAATCGTCGTCTCGTGTGAATCGAAATATCTCTGTGTATGTTTGTATTGGTGTTAGTGCGTAAACGAATGTTTGATGTTTAATTAGGCAGCAGGCTGCAGGCGGCAAGCAACAACAATTATAAAACAACAACAACAACATCTATGAAGTATTTTTTTTTAATTAAACGACTTTTTTTGCTCTCTCGTTCTCTATCTCTCTCTTCTCTCCTTCCCTCTCGATTTCCATTGAATTTCAAACAACTCGTTTTTGTTGTTGTCAGTGTCTGCAACAAAAACATTTTGCAATTCATTGATTTTCCATTGAACTTGTTTGCTATCGACAACAATAACAACAACAATAATAATACTAACAACAATAATACTAACAACAATAATACTAACAACATTAACAATAACAACACAAACAACATTAACAATAACAACAAACACCGTCATTCGCAATTATCTTCGTTTCATTTTCATCTTTTGTTTGAGCTGAATTTCCTTTCTCTCTGAATTTCCTTTCTCTCTCTCTCTCTCTCTCACTCACTTTCTTTGTTTATTTGCTTTCATTGCTTTGCTGTGATTTGATTTTTCCTTTTCTTTTGATATGAATAGTTTTTTCTTTTTCTTTGATTTGATTTGATTTTTCTTTTCCTTTGATTTGATTTTTCTATTCTTTTGATTACATTTTCCATTTCATTTTCCATTACATTTTCTTATTGATTTCTTTTTCTATTCCATTTCTATCTTTCTTTTTCTATTGCCTTTCCTTTTCTATTCATTTTCACCCCATCCATTTCATTTTCGATTTCATTTCTTTGCATTTTCAACTTAGTTTTCTCTTTCTCGGTTTTCTTTCTTTTTTTCTCCATGAGCTTCTTGTGATTTTCCATGTAATTTTCATCTGGTTTTCCGTGTCGATTGGTATTTTCAAAGATTTCCCTCTCGACTTTAAACGAAAATCAAGGCCAAGGATCAGGACATTTGAACCTATGGACATTGAAGAGAATCCTTGAAAAGAAATTTAGATATTTGTTGCTCCACTTTTTTATGCTATTGCTGCATAACTTTCTTTAGCTAACGATCGATAATATTTTTAATATTTTACATATCTGAAGGCGTATGAGAGACATCGAATTCACTCCAATGACCTTGTCTATGTCTTCTAGATTTTTCTATAATTTTTTCCACTATTGTTTGAAGTTATTTTGAGATTCTTTTCCTTTTAATTCCTCTTCCACTTCTCAAGTATTTGTTTCATCGTAGTTTCGTAGTTTCACAGAAATGAATTTAATTAACAGTTGATCTCTATTTTCCTCTTCTCATTTGTCTCATTTTCATAGGAGAATTCACTCCTAAGACTCGGGACGTATGAGTAATCTCTGTTTGTTTGCCATGAAAAGTCAAAGTTCAAAGTTAGTTTTCCACAGACTCGAGCTATTTCTATCCTTCTATTCATGGATGACCCTTCGAAACTTTCCATCAAACTTTCAATCTAATTAAATCCTTCAGAGTCCACTTCAAAAGCTCTCGAGCTCTTCCGCTCAAAAGCAATATCAGTTTGACTTCAATTCGATTCATGGTCCAGAGTTTCAAATAAAAAAGTCTCCCATCGAATGCTGTCCGAGCTCATTCACACATTCACACACACACATAAGCAAATACACACACACACAAGCAAATACACCAACACACTAGCAAATACACACCCACACACAGACACTCACATAATTTGTCAATGTCAGACGTTGTTTTTACAGCCGCCTTTTTCCAACTCTTCAATTTTATGGCAAATTTCTCCGTTCTTCGGTTTTTCTTTCTTCAAATATCCTTCCAAAGTCATGGTCGAAAGATTGATGTTGGTTTTTTTACTCTTGAACTTTTCGTCCTTTGAAAGGCGTCTGAGACATGAGTGAAGAAAAGGGCAAAAACATGGTGAAATGAAGAAGAAAAATAAATCCATATATCTTCGCTGAGATTTCAGACTTTCTGTGCTGTGAAAAGCAAAACAAGGCAGACAGGAAAAGCTCGAGGATTTTTATTCAATTTTTATTCACTTAAGAATGAGTTTTTGTTCCATGATTTTTAGGGTTTTCGTATCAATTTTTTGTCCGTTTTGTAATTTTCATATTTTTTGTATTTTAAAATTTTTTATTTTAATAATTTCTTTATTTTTAATATTTTTTAAAATATATTTCAATATATTTTTATGTAATATTTTTTAAAATATCAATATATTTTTATGTAATATTTTTTTATTTTGTTTTTATTTTGAACATTTTTTGTTGTTTTCTTAACATTATTTTATTTTATTTCTTAACAATTGTTCATTATTTTTTCTAAATATCTATCTCTATTCTATCTATTTTATTATTAATTTTTATTTTTTTTTTTTGTTATATTTTGTCTTTTCTTATTTTTAATTTAATTTTCGACGTGTTTTTTTTTCCTATTGATTTTTCACGGGTTCGTGTTCGTTGTCGTTTTCCAGCCAACTCATTCAGACTCTTCATCCTCGTCATCATCGTCATTATCATCATCGTCGTCATCGTTGTCATCATCACCTTAATCATCACAATCATCGTCCTCATTTCGTCTTTCCGTTTTCCTCGCTTGACTTTGATTTCTCATTTTATCAAGATTTTTTTTTTTTTACTTTCTGTTTTCTCGATAAGCGATTGCGACAAAAACGATTCACATGATATTTCATTTCACCCTTTGTTTTTGTTGTTGGTTGTTGTTTTTGTTTCACGACCAGCTAACTAAATATTTGCTCTGTAACTGTAAATTTATCTACAAACATGAGAAGCAGAAGCTCAAAAGATGCTTCTTTCTGATAAACGCAGTAACGTCTGAGCTATCGACAGTGGGACAAAAAAACTATTTCCTCCTTTGATAATATTAATTAAATAAAACTTAAGACGATCTCTATTCGTACTGAAATTCTTAATTCTTTCTAATTTTTCTAATAATTTTATTAAATTTTCCTTTATTTTTGTTTTGAACTTTTCTTGTGTTTTCATAAATTTTTCTTGAAATTTTTTATAGATTTTTTCTTGAATTTTTCTTGTATTTCTTTAATGTTTCTTGCAATTTTCCTGAATTTTTCTAGACTTTTTCTGAAGTTTTCTTGAATTTTTCTTAAATTTTTGAAGAAATTTTCATGACTATTGAATTTTTCTTGTTTTTTCTTAAATTTTTCTGATTTTTTCTCGTTTCTCCATGTTCTTCTTTCACCTTCTTGTTCCACTGTATCATTATTAACATCGATTCTTTCCATACGATTTGTTGTTGGCCATGGAAGAGAATCATGAAGAACATTATTTAATCAACATTCGAGGCGCTGTGACATGAATTAACATCCATAGAAGCACACATACAATCACATACTCACACACACTCAGACACACACTCAGACACACATCTTCGTATTAACTCACACTCACACATCTTCGTATTAACTCACACTCACACACACTCTCATTCATAATTTATGGATATGGTACTTGAAGCTTGATGCGAAAGGGAGATGGAGAGAGGTGGAAGGGAAGGACGAAAACCGATTGTAAATGTTTAGATGGAAGACAGAAGTGACATCTATGCGACGATTCGGAGACAACCAGTCACAACAACAACAACAACAACAATGACAATGACAACAGCAAACAGAAACAACAACAACAAAAACAATGACAACAGCCACAGCAACAACTAAAACAAAAACAACATCAGCACTATTGACATCAATATAAACAGCAACAACAATAAAAACAACGAGAAAAACAATAACAACAATAGGAACAACAACAACGACGATGACGATGACTATAACTCTTACTAGAACAACAACAACAATAACGACTAGAACAAAAACTACGACGACTATAACACCAATGACGATGACTACAATAACAACAACAACAACGATGACAACTACATCAACAACTACTACATCTCTAATACAACAACAACTACTACATCTAATACAACAACAACTACTACATCTAATACAACAACTTCTCCGACGACTATAACAATAAATACTATGAATAAAACAACAAATACTATGATTAAAACAACAAATACTATGATTAAAACAACAAATACTATGATTAAAACAACAAATACTATGATTAAAACAACAAATACTATGATTAAAACAACAACTACTATGATTAAAACAACAACTACTATGATTAAAACAACAACTACTATGACAGAAACAACAATTACTATAACTACAAGAACAATACAACAACAAGGACGACATCAATAACAATGGCGACAAACGACAACAATGACGACGACAACAGCAACAACGACGACAAAGCCGATGGTGACGACGACAATGGCGAGGACAACGATGACGAAATCGACAACAATGACGATGATTTCGATGTTTATGATGATGATGACTGTGATGTGAGTGACAGAAACAACAACAAGAAAATGTTGACTAGAACAATGACAAGATGTCAACAATAACAACAAATCCAATGACAACAACAAATCCAACATCAACAACAAATCCAACATCAACAACAAATCCAACATCAACAACAAAACCAGCAACAAAAAATCCAACATCAACAACAAAACCAGGAACAACAAATCCAACTACTACAACAACAACAGACAATTGAAGACGCTTTCAAATTCCCTTGACAAGGACGACAGCTTCAACGGTTCTCTCTTTCACACTCTTCTCTTCTATCTATGACTATCTCTATCTCTCTCACTATCTTTCTCACTATCTCTCTCACTATCTCACACTATCCCTTTCACTCGATCTCATTCGTCCCTTCTTGTGATTGTGTGTGTAAATCCTGAGTATGTGTGTGTTTGTGTGAATCCATATACATGTGTATGTGAGCTTGTTTTGTCGGCTGAGAATATTCTCTCTTATGGGAAATTCAACGATTTATGAGATAGAGAGATAGAAAGAGAAAAAGAGGGTTATTTTTTCTTTCATTCCCTTCTCTTTGTTTATCTCGTTGTCTGTCTGTCTGTTTGTCTGTCTGTCTGTCTGTCTGTCTGTCTATCTATCTATCTATCTATCTGTCTGTCGTTCTCTCTCTCTTTAGTTCTTAAAGAATAGTTCTTAATGAAGACATATGTCTAAAAATAAATAATTTCTTTATCTACTAATTAATAGCTGCAAAAACCTTAGTTAATTCAACAAACATTTGCGACTATTTCTACTTCTTCTTCTCACACTGTCTGTGTCTCTCTCTCTCCCCATTTCTCTCTCTCTCCATCTCTCTTTCCCTCTATATGCTTTTGAATATAATTCAATGAATCTCTCAAGCCATAAATTCGCTTCTATGAAAATCTAATTAAAAACTCTTCAAACCTCACATGGTCCCATCTCTTCATAATTTTCTCTCTTTGTCGCTCTCCCGTGTCACTCTTCTCTCTCTCTCTCCCGTGTCACTCATCTCTCTCTCTCTCTCTCTCTTTCTCTCTTTTCACTTTTCTCTCTAACCGCACTCTTCTCTTTCTCTCTCCACACTCGTTGTCTAAACCACGCCACATGACATCGACTTTTTTGTGGCTGCCTCGAAAATATGTCAAGAAGTTAATTATCCTTCAATCCGAACGCTTGAATTTTCTAAAGACCTTCTGTTGCTTTTCTTCGTCCTTCGTCTGTCTGTCCGTCTTCATTCGTCTGTCCGTCGTTCGTCTGTCCGTCTTCATTCGTCTGTCCGTCGTTCGTCTGTCCGTTTTCATTTGTCGTCCGTCTCCATCCTTCGTCGGTTCGTCGTCCTTCTTCATTCATCGTCCTTCGTCTAATGTGCGCCCTCCTCCCTTTGAAGCCCAGACCACGCCTCCACCCTCTGTTTGTGTGGAGGAAAACCCTTTGAAATTGAATTTTGTCGTCTGTCCCAACCACCATTTGTCCACCTCTTCCTTCCCACATCTTTTCTCCTCACCTCTTCCTTCCCACATCTTTCCTCTCACCTTTTCCTTCCCACATCTTTCTCCTCTCATCATACGTATGTATGTGTGAACAACTGAATGTGTTTGAGTGTGTTTTTGTTGTCGATTGTAGGCTTTAACATTGGGTGTTAATGTCAACTTTATCCTTTGTTGTGTTTTCTCTGATCTCCTCCCACTTTCTCGTTCTTCTTTCCATTCTTCCTCTCCTTTTTTTTTGTGGTAATTTCCTCATTTTTTTCATCATATTTACCCTTCATTCTCACTCTATTCTGATTAGGCTAATTTTCAAAGCCTCTGGCGCGCGCTTATAATAATAATTTCTCTTCGTTAACCCTCTTTCTCTTTCTTTATACCTCGCCCACCTTTCTCTCTACCCCGTCCCCCATGACTTCTCATTGCCTTAGGTCTTTGGGTTGAACTTTTCAAATGCTCGGAAGCGGAAATTGCATTTTGTCGTTTTGTTTCTGTTCGACCCCTTCTGCTTTTTTCTCTCCGCTCGTCTCACTGAATTCTCATATTAGCTCCTTTCTCACAGAGTTTGGGGCAACTTTTTCCATGGATGAATATCTAATTAATTATCCTTAGACAAATGGATTTTTCCTGCCGTCAGCCTCCGAGCGAAGTCCGAAATTGGAAAACGCTTTTCATATGTCCTTTTTCTTCTTCTTCTATGTTCCTTTTCTCCTTCTATGTTCTTGTTCTCCTTCTTTTTGTTCCTTTTTCTCCTTGTTTTCGTTCTTTTTTAGATACCTCTTGAAGATTCTCTGACTTTAGCTGAGTTTATCTAGGTTTCTTGTTCGAACTTTTGACTTTATTCCTCCTTCATCCGCTCCCTTTTTGTTCCTTCTTCTCTCCCCCTTTGTCCAATTTTCTCTTAATCTCTGTCCCTCTTTCTCTCCCTATTTGATCCTCTTTCTCTCACCGTCCTTCCTTTGATTGTTGGTCTTCTTCCACTTCACGGCTTAATTGAAATTCTTCGAAAATATCAGTCAAAACTTGTCAAAACCATCTTCATTCCCTGCTCCTCCTCCTCCACCTCTCGTGGTCTTCTGTTTAAACGAACCCCACATACTCTTGACCCGAAATCTTAGCCATAAGAGATTTTAATAACTTTTACCGTTGGCCACGCCCTCGTCTTCGCCCATGTGGCGATGCCTCCCACTGTGCGATTCTCTCGCTCCCTGTTTTTTTCGTCCTCTTCATTCCATCATCCTCTCAGCTTTTCATCCATTCGTTTGCTCTTTCGTGATTCACACAAACTTATGATTTTGCGTATGTATGTGTGTATGTATATTTGTGTCTGGACTGCAAATACACCCATCTCACTCACACCCTCCCGCTCACTTCCACTTCGCTCTCGAATAAGAATCCTCATCTGTTTGTTCGTATACTTTTCGTCCTTGATAAAGCTTTCATATTTAAATAATGCTCTTGATGTTGATTTTGATTTCGATGTTGATTCTGTGGTCGCTTTGTTCTCTATATTCAATTTGCAGTACTTTTCTACTCTTCGTTCATCCTCATACTCTTGTTTTCTCCTCATCCTCATCTTTTATCCTCATCCTCTTGTTTTCTCCTCATCCTCATCTTTTATCCTCATTCTTTCACCTCTTCTTTTGTCTCCCCTTCATCCCAACTTTTCTTTTCTCCCTCCTTTATCCCAACTCTTCTTTTCTCCTCCTCCTCTTCGCTCATCATTCCTAATCTTCTCTGTTGGTCTTCGGAAAATTGTTTTCTCTCCTTTCTCCTCTGTCTTTTCACATGTCATTCGTTTTTTCCATCGATTTTCTCACATATCGTTTTCCTTTTCCTTTGCTCCACTTTCCCAGTTTTATCTTCTTTAGTTTTTATTTATTTTTTTTTTATTTATATTTTTTATTTCTTCTTTTTTATTTTTTTTTATCTCGATTCGTTTCAATTATATTTTCCAACATTCTACACTTCACCCTCTGAAGAAGAATTTTCCAGATGTCAGCTTGCTTCCGGTTAAACGGAAGTGGTTAAAGTTTTCTCTCTCTTTCTTTACTATATCTCTCTATCTCTATGTCTGTCCTATCTCTCTATCTCTTGCTGATAGACTGACTCCTGGTGATTGTGAAAATAATGGACTAGCTTTGTTTTTCCCCTCTCTCTTCAACAAACTATTGATCAAACACGATAAACTGTCTGCCATCCTTGTCTCTCTTGCGTTTTCTTCCTACTCTTCCTTTGTCTGCGGTATGGATTTATTTTTTCTCGCTCTTCTTCTGCTTTATCTCTCTCTCTCTCTCTCTCTCTTTCTTCCTGTCCCAGCTGACAATGCGTCGCATGCAAATGTGGTTTTTATGGTGATTTATGACCGACATAAGGTGCAAATTGAGACATATTTTTCTTTGAGCTCTGCAAAGTCGTAATCAACTGCCGGATGAGCGGTGACGTTAAGGATTACGTACGTTTATGTTATGTAGTCGTAGGAATCTTTCCACCCACCCATCAACACTGTGATGACTTTTGGGTGATGAAGCGTTTGGTGATGATGGTGATTGGGAGAAGCGTTTGGTGATGATGGTGATTGGGAGAATGAGTTTGGTGGTGATAGTGATTGGGGGAAAGAGTTTGGTGGTGATAGTGATTGGGAGAAAGAGTTTGGTGGTGATAGTGATTGGGAGAAAGAGTTTGGTGGTGATAGTGATTGGGAGAAAGAGTTTGGTGATGATGGAGATTGGGAGAAAGAGTTTGGTGATGATGGAGATTGGGAGAAAGAGTTTGGTGGTGATAGTGATTGGGAGAAAGAGTTTGGTGATGATGGAGATTGGGAGAAGCGTTTGCTGACGATGGTGATTGGGGTGAGAATGGAAGAGAATTGGTTTCTATGGGGATTAGTGAGGGACGAGGTGAGATTTCATAAGATCGTCAAATCGTCAGTTGTGGCCACGATTTCGACAAGAAGTTTCTTCTCTTTTATTCAGAGAAGGCGGGCTTTTGTATGATGAAAGGTGGATCCGTGATTGAAATCTGAGATTTTTAATATTAAAATGAAAATATATAAATCCAAGTCAAGTGCTGATATAACAAAGATTAAAATAATAATATTTAATAACTTTCTCTTAATGTTTTTTATGAAATTCAAAAAATATTAATTCTCATATTTTTCTCTCTCTCTCTCTCTCTTTCAGGTAAGTTTACGATACCTCCGCTCGAAGTTCGCTCAGGTAACCCTATCTTTGTTGATGAACGGAAGCCTTCACAATTTCAGAGTTTGTTTTTATTAAAATCTACATACTTTCCTGATTGCCTGGAAAACAATTAAAAACCCTCGTTCGCACCGCTTGTTTCGACCCCTCATGTGGCTTTGCTTTTGTATCGTGGGTCGTTTGTTTTCCACTTATCTTTTTTTCTTCATGTCTTCCTTCTTCACTCTTCTGCCCCTTTTGCTTTTGTTCTTGACAAAGTAATAAGGAAAAACATTATGATGTTGTAACAGAGAGAAAGAGAGAACTAGCAACAACAAGAACCTATTGCTCTAATAACAACGGCAACAGTGAAATTGCTATAAAAACAACAGGAGACAACAGGGGGGGATGAGATGGAGGAGGAAGCGAAGGGGAAGAAGAGAAGGTTGAAGAGGGGATGGTGAAGAGGGGATGGTGAAGAGGGGATGGTGAAGAGATGAAGGTTGAAGAGAAGAAGGTGAAGTGAAGAAGGTTGATGAGAAGAAGGTGCAGAGGAGAAGGTGAGGAGAAGAAGATTGAAGAGAAGAAGGTTGAAGAGGAAAAGGTGAAGGACGAGGTGAAGAGGAGAAAATGAAATAAAGGAAGAGGAGGTGAAGGGTGCGAGAAAGAAGATAGAAGCACTTTATTAAAAAGCTCGCTCGTCCTGCATGAAATGCAAAAGTTTTCCACCGCAAACAATTGAATTATTTTGCAATATGGCTGCCATGGCTGCGTGCAAAATGGCGAACTTTATTTAAATGCTTTTCTATGCCCTTGTGTATGTGTGTGTGTGTGTGTGTGAGCTTAAAAGCATTGCGAACTTAACTTAAAAAAAGAATCCGAGCCGGGAAGCCGAGAAACGAGAGGAGGTTGAGTGGAGATGAAATGCAAAAGCATGATGGTAGGATGAACGGAAGTGACTTAAACGACATTTAAACGAACACTCTCACACAGACACACATACACACACACATAAACATACAGAGATACCTACACACACACACAGACACAGTTGTCTACACAACCGTGGAAACGTATGCAAAGCAAAGTCTGAACTTCAGTGTTTGCTCAGTGGACGGAGGATGGGAAAATGATGATGGGTGGAGGATGGAGGATGAAGAGAAGGAAGAAGAAGAGGATGAAGAGAAGGAGGATGAAGAGAAGGAGGATAAAGAAGGAGGATGAAGAAGAGGATGAAGAGAAGCAGAAAGAAAAGGAGGATGAAGAGGGGAAGGAACAGGAGAAGCAGGTGATGAGAATAAAGTGGAACGAAACGGGCGCACAAAAGCCGTTCACGGAAGGAAGCAAAGGAAATGTTGTTACACGGATGCTGCAGCCAGGATGTGGAAAATGCTGGAAAAAAAATAAGAAAAAAAAAAGTGAAAAAAATACCATGAAAATAAAGAACCATAAAAATAAAGAACCATAAAAATAAAGACGAGGAAATTTTCGCAAAAAAAAAAAATAACATGCTGAAAGGAAGGACGGAAGGAAGGAAGAAAGAAGTAGGAAATTTTTTCCTTCTTGACGAACAAAACGACGCGATAACAAGGGAGGAAGAGTGAGACGGGCGGAGAGAGTGAGATGGGGAGAGAGTGAGACAGAGAGAGACAGAGTGAGACACAGAGAGAGAGAGAGAGTGAGAGGGAAAGAAAAGCGCAACCATAGTGAGAGTTTCTGCTCGGTTTGCTGCATCTCGAGAGCTTCGCCTTTTCCGTCTTTTTCTTCCTTCCCCAGGGTACAGAGAGGGAAAGAGAGATCGTGTGGAATTGTTTGTGTGTGTATGTGTGTGTGTTGCGGAAATAAATGTGAGAATATTATTCGACTCCAAGGATAAAAGGAGAGGGAGGAGGGAGAGAGAAAGTCGTGTCTCTCAGTTTGCAGTCAAGTGTTCGGAACAAACACTTCACAAACAAAAGCCACACTCGCAAACTTCCGCAGACACAAACACACACACACACACTACTCACACATCAACACACACACTACTCACACATCAACACACACACTACTCACACATCAAAACACACACAAACAAACACCCACGACTCACATATCAACACACAATCATATTTTCACTCTCGTCTTCACTTCCTTCCGTTCTCCTTTTCCTCCCCTTCTTCTTCTTCCGCACTTTGGTTTCCTTTCGCTTTGACTTGCTCCACGATGCATTTCTCCTGAAATCTTCCTTCTCACTCCCTCTCCCTTTCTCTCTCTCACTATCTCTCTGTTCTCGGTTTCTGATGCAAATTTCGATTTGGAAATAATTTGATTTAAACAATGTTGTTGTTGTTTGTATGTTGATTTTGTGGTTGTTGTTACAAGTTTGTTGATTTTGTTGTTGTAAATCTGCATTTTCGCGAAGTTTCAGGTTTACAAAATTTCAAATTTTAACAAATTTTAAACAAATGTTAAAAACATGTCGAAGTTTTGAACAAGTTTTTTCTATAAAATAATTTTTTTTAACATAATTTTAATTAAAATTTAAAAAAATTTCATAAATTTAGCAACTTTTTACTAAACAAACACGTTATACAGTTTCAAAAAAAATTATAAAAAATATTCAATTAAATTATAAAAACTGTTCAACAAAATTTTAACAATTTATCATCTACAAAATTTATTTTATCGACAGATATACAGATAAAGATTATTATCAACGTTAAAGTGTTTTTTTCAACTTCCTCGCTTTTACAGCATTGAATTCGAATTAATTAGTTGATTATTTATATAAAAACATTTAATAATTATTTTCTTTAAATTTTGTTATTGTTCTTCTGAAGATAAATTCTCTATCCTACATTTCGCAATCTCTAATTATAGTCTTTTTTCGTCAATTAAATCTATATCACTATACTTAAAATGGTCTCGATATAGAATATGAAATAATGATTTTAATTTTTAATTGGTAGCAAAGGTTATTTATTACGATTACGTGTTATTTTTATATTCATAATTATATACTAGTATACAACATTTTATTAGTTTATTATTATATATTTTATATAGTTAATATAATATTCTTATTTGCCGTTGTTTTTATCATATTCATATTTTATTTACTATATGTTATTCTTTAATATATTATTCTTATTTACTGCCATATTTTATGTATTAATCTTGAATAAAATTTATATTTAATAATTTTTTATTATAATTTTTTTTTTACTTTTATTATATTTGATATCTAAAAATTTTACATTATATTTTTATTTTAATTGTTTATAGTGATGTAAGTGTTTTTTTTTATATTATTGTGTATTATCATTTATTTATTGTCTAATTACTACACTTTGTTTATATTTATATTTTTTTTCTATTAATTATTCATATTATTTCTTAATATTGTTTTTTATTATTTCTTCATATCGATTGTTATTTCTCTTCATTGATATTATTCTCATAACTTATTGCATAAGTTTATTTCTCTATTGAACTATGAAACTCTCGCAATAACTCCTCCAACTTTCCCCAACATGTCGCACACCGCAACCTCTACCTTCGATCATGGCTTGAGTCCGAGCCCAATGTCTTTCGCAACGCCACCCTGGCCTCAACCTCAGCCTGTCGAAGCTCATTTACCATGCAGAAGGCGTCGAACAATCCATAGTCGATTCTTATAGCCTTTAAACACTTTGTCACATCACTAACTCTAACTCATTGACTTTAACTCACTGACTCACATACACTTTTGCATATTAATACACAAACGCATACATGCGTCTCTATCCATAAATGTCGGTCCGGACGTGAACGTGTGCTCCACAACTATCTATCTATGCATGTCGCGCTCGGCCCATGGAAAACTAATAAAACTCTTCGAGTTCCGACCATTTCAGGCATCGTCGATTTCCTAAGGTGACAATTTTTCAAAATTGAAATATTTCACAGGTCGTGTGCGAATGGACGTGACTATAGTGGAAAGCACATACACACACACACTCATACACATAACGATTGCGTCATATGTGTGTGTTGGTGGTCGGTCGTGCCATGAATCGTTGGAATCCTTGAGGCGTTTTAAAGCCATGTCGTTGATAAACAACAAGTAGGCCGCCTTCGGAGTAGGTCATCGCTATCGTTTCCTTTTCCTCTTCTTCTCACATTAATGCCTTCCTTTATCGCTCTCTCACTCCCTCCCTCTCAATCCCTCTTTCATCCCTCCCTCTCTCTCCGTCTCACTCCCTCCCTCTCACTCCCTCTTTCGGTCGTTATTTCCTTCTTTTCCTCCCTGTTGTATATTTTTCAAGCCATATCTTCTAGCTCCTTCTCATTCTCTTTCAGTCTGCCTCCCTCTAACTCTCTCTCCATCTCATTCTCCCTCACTCTTTCTCCCTCTCTCCCATTCGATTCGCATACCGTCCTCTGCAGCCTTCATGGAAATTTTTTGCAAATTCTTTGCATTTCTCTCTCTCTCTCCATCGATGTTTTTCTTTTCTTTTTTCACTCTCCTTTGGTATTTTTAACGTTGTTGCATTTTTGCTGTTGCTATTGCTAATATTGCTGTTGTTGTTATTGTTGTTGTTGTTGTTGCAGTTTTGCTATTGCTCATGTTGTTGTTTTCATTCCACTTCCTTTCTCTCTCTCCCTCTCCCTCTCCCTCTCCCTCCCCCCATCCACCCATCGACTTTATTAGCAATTTGTGTTCTTGTTTCGTAGAAATTTCATGGCAATTGAAATGTTTTCTAAATTCAGGCAAAGACCTCTTTCGATTTAGAAATAAAATATAAATAATTTGTTTTTCTTGTGCAATCGGGGGGATTTCATTTCAATTCGAAGTCGAGAGTTTTCTCTCTTCTATAATTCTTCAATTCGAAGTCCTGGGAAAGAAGATTTAAATTCTTTCACAACCCTTATGACTAAGTTTTTCCTCTTTCTTTCTTCCTTCTCCACCCCATTGAGTCGATTGAATCACTCGATTCGAGTCTGTTGGCTTAATAGAAACCTCCCTCCCCTTCCTTCGTGACTCAGACATTTGTCATTTGTCCTACCACCCCCCCCTCCCACCATTTCTACATTACGGTAAAGTAGGCTGTCTCTCTCGTTGACCCTTGACCTCTGGCCCCAATCGACCGACGACTCCAAAGTTCCCGATGAATAACGAAATTTATTCAAAACATGAATTTTTATTCTCTCATGTTTTTATTCTCTATTTCTTTACCTTTGTCTGAGTTGTTTTTGCCCCTGGTTTTTCGTAGGCTTTCTTGAGGTTTTTCTCTTATTTGTAAAAACACTTAGTTTCCGTCTTGGCTTTTAAGTTGTTGTTTCTTTCCTTTGATGTCTATCTTTCTCCCTTTCTCTCTCCCTTTCTCTCTCTATCTCTCTCCCTTTCTCTCTCTCTCTCTCTTTCTATCCATCACGCTCTCTCTCTCTCTCTCACCCTTCGAGGCCGAGGTTTGACGTAGTTTTCAACCTTATCGAATGGTTACCATGTTGCATAAGGAGCAACCTTTTTTTTGCTCAGTTGCTCTTGTTGTTGTTTTTCACCGTAGTCCTTCGTCCTTTTGAGGACATTTCAATTTATATACATTGGCAAAGGATTCACTAATACACACACACACATGGAGTTTTTAGTGTTTGTGTGTTAAATTAATTTCATGCAACTGGGGCTTTGAAGAAAACCTCTGCAAGAACTTGAAGGACTATCGCGCTACTGTTTTTTTTTTGTCTGTCTCTCTTTGTCCTTCTCACTCTCCATCAAGTTGACATGTTGACACGTGGTGGATTTTTGACATTTGACACATTTTACCTCTACATCTGTTTGTCACAATTGATGGTATCGTTGGCAAGAATATTTCGAAAAGAAGTTCCTAAGTTGAATTTAAATGGTTTTCATGAACTGTTTTCATGAACTGTTTTCACTAACTGTTTTCATTAGCTGTTTTAATAAGTTGTTTCTCCATGCTTCTTACGTATTTCTCCATGTGTGGAGTCTTCTTTGTGTAGCTTTTTGTGTCCATCTCTATTGAATCCATCAATCCATCCATCCATCACTCTATCCATCCATCCCTCTATTCATAGTCTCGATTGAAAGTCGAAGGTTATTTCTAATCATTGTACTCGAACAGAGGAAGAACATCTCAAGCTCAAGTTCTCCATTATTTTCCTTTTATCAATCTCTTGTGCTCTTCGTTTTAGAACCCTTTTACTATTTTCTCCTGTACTATTTCCTCACATCAACTATTTGTTTTACTATTTTCCCTTACATACATTATTTCTTCTACTATTTTACCCAACATCTTTTATTTCCTGTACTATTTTCTATCAACTCCATTATTTCAGGTATTTTCACCCCGAATTCATTATTTCTTGTACTATTTTCTCCGAATTCATTATTTCTTGTACTATTTTCAACCATTATTTCCACCCTACTTTCGATTCTGTCTATTTATTTTTAATTACGAATCTTTTCTCGAACCTAAAAAACATTCCCAATAAAAATTACTTTTCTTCCATTATCTCCTTATTCACGAGCTTATATAGCTTATATGTCTCTTCCTAATTTGGTCTGTTGCTCTTCTCTTGTTTCTCCTCTACGGATTTTGTTTTTTCTTTCTCTTACCCATTTCACTTCCCCCTCTTCTCTTCTCTTCCCTCCCTCTCTCACTCACTCTCTTGCCATCTATGGTCAGTATAAAACCATTAATTACTGATCGTCAGACACGGTAATCGTAGTCATTGCCATGTACATGTAGTACTTTGCGAACACCCACACATCTTCTTCTCTTTTATATCCCTTCTCTCTTCTCATCCTTTCCTTTCACCTCCTCTTCCTTCTCTTTTCCCCCTCCTTCTTCCCTTCCTCCTCCTCCTCTTTCACCCAGTTCCATTTCAAAGCTCTCGTTTATCCACCGTCCAATTTCGATTTTTGGAAATATTTAAAAATTAGTTCACAATTCGAGAGGCCGGGCGCGAGTTGCTCCAACTCTTCCCTCTTCTCCTCTTCCTCTCCTCTCCTCCTCCTTATTTTCTCTCCTCCTTCTTCTCCTCATCGCCCACAAGTCTCCGTTTCGATTCGCTCCAGCCTCGTCGTCGTCGTCGTCGGAGGCTCGAATGAAATTGTGGTTGTTACAACAAGAAGTGGGTGATGCTGAATGGCGAAAAGGGAGGATGGAAAGAAAGGGAGAAGAGAAGAGAAGAGAAGAGAAGAGGAAGAAGGTGTGGAGAGGAAGAAGTTGTGGAGGCGACAGAGACGACGATGATGGTGACTGGTGGAGGTGGTTTCAATGCTCGAGCTCATGTTGGAAGTGTTGTAATGAGTCATGTATTACTTTGTAATCAATTGTTCGTGAGTCGTTTCCAACATTTATTAGTTGTCGTTGTTTTTTGTTTGTTTTTGCTGTAGCTGTTGTTTTTTGTTGCTTTTGTGGTTGTTTTTGTAATTGCTTTAGCTACAATTCCACTCGTGCGCCTCTCAAGTGCTCCAATATCGGATAATTTATGTGTCTTTGTGAATTAACGGTGTCTCTCGCACACGTTCCTTCGACCCAAAGACTCAGTTCATTTTATTTTACATCGTTTCATTTTGCTTCGTTTCATTTCATTTGGCTTCATTTCGTTTCATTTTGCTTCATTTTGTTTCGTTCTCGTTCGTTTATTGCCACTGTTTATCATTCATGTTATTCGTCTCGTTGGGGCCGAGGGAGTTCCTGTTATTGGCTGTGCTATTTTTTCTTTTCTCCATCTCTTCTCGACCCCTTCTTCTCAACTGCTTCCTCAACTCTTTGACCTCAACTGGCCCAAAGTTTTGAGTGTCGAAAACAATAGTAAAACCGGAAGAAAATAACCTTCTTTTCATTGTTAATGATTCCACAATCATGATCATCACTCTTCCACCTCTTCCTATTTTCACTGCTACACCTCATTTCACCCTTTTATTCCTTTTCTTATATCTCCTGTCTACATTGTTTGCCTCTTATTTATCTCCTCACTATATCTTTTACCTCTAGTTTATCTTCCTACTATATATTTTGCCTCGATTTTAGCTCTACTTAGTCTCCTTCAATTTTCCTTTATCTCTTTTACCTCTATTTTATTCTTTTCACATCTTCTTCATCCCTTCACCCACATCTTCATCCCCTTAACATTTGATTCTCTCTCAACCTCTCCTTCGCTGCTGAATTTCCTCGTTAAATCCGAAAGTGAAAGCGTGTCTATTTTTCTCCCCCCTTCCCCTCACTCTTTGGCTCCCTCTCGTTCTTTATCTCTTTCACCTTCTCTTTCTTCGCCAGCTGGCTGCTGTTGTAACCAGGTGGCAACATTGTATAGTGTGTCTTCAGTTCTCATTGTTTTTATTGCTCCAGTTGTTGTTGTTGTTGGAAATCCTTAAATTCCTTCGTCTACATCCGTTTTATCCTTTATTTGTATCCTCATTTTAATTTAACACCAACAATTGTGTTTCGTTCCCAATTTGATTTCAAATTTTATTGCTTCTCATTCTCACTTTTTCCCTATCTCTTTTAGTTCTTCACCTCTCTCTTTCACTCTTTCTGCCACCTCTTTGTCTCCCATTTGTCTGATTTGTTTGTTGTCTCTTCCGACTTTTATTAAATTTTCAATTACTCATGAATATTTCAAGTTTTATTGTTATTGTACTTCTTGTTGTTGCTGTTGTTGTTATTGCTATTGTTGTTGTTGTTGTTACTGTTGTTTAATTAGTTCAGCAGTTGTTGTTGTGATTATTCGAGTTAGTTTCATTTCATTTTCTCGATAGGGTTTTCAAGAATTCTGATATTGAAATTGAAAATTTTATGTAAATTCGATGAAAGCTTCTTCATTTCATTCTCTTAATCTGTTCAAAATATGTTCAAATTCTTCTTTTAATGCTGGATTTCTATCGTCATCTCTCTCTCTCTCTCACTCTCTCCAAGAGTAATCAAGTGCTTTCATTTCATATTTCACTTCTCCAAAGGAGAAAGAGAAGGACGATTTTTTCATTCCTTTCTATTCCTTCTATTCATATATTGAACTTTGACCTTTTGTTCGAGTTTTACAACAGCATCCTCAAAGACAACAATAATAATAATAAAAATAAGGTATGTAACAACAGCATAAAGTATTAAAATAGCATTAATAATAATAGAAAAATGAGAAATGAAAAGTACGCATCAACAACAATAAAAACAACTGTATTGAGAACAACAACAATGTTGAGAACAACAACAATGTTGAGAACAACAACAATGTTGAGAACAACAACAATTTTATTCGGAACAAAAACAACTGTATCAAAAACAATAACAACATCAGCAATAACAATAGCAATAGAATTCGTATGAAATGAAATGAATTTTTTAACTTCTCCCCTTCTCTATCTTTGGCTTTTCATCACTCCCTCTCTCTCGATCTCTCTCACTCTCATTCTGTGTCTGTCTGTCTCACTCTGTGACTCTGTCTGTCTGTCTGTCTCGATATCTGTGTGTGTTTGTGTAGGAGTTTGAAACTCTGTCTTGTGGTTGTGTGTGAGTTTTCTCGGTATGTTGTGGTGTTTGTGTGTGTGTTAAGAGATTTTTTTTTTGTTGTGTCTGACGCGTGTTTGCAAAATGTTGAACTTAATAAATCAATAGCTTAAAAATAAAAATAGAACTCGACGCCTGGTGGATGGAATGGAATGAGATGTAAATGTGAGAGGTGAAAGAGAAGGAGGGAGTCGAGAAAAAGTTGGAAAGGGAGTGAAATACAAAAAAGAAGGAAAAAAGGGAGAAAAAAGTGGGGGGAAAGGAAAAAAAAAGGTAGCGAAAGAAAAGGTAGCAAAAGAAAAGGTAGCAAAAAAGAGAGAAAGAAAATTAAACAAAAAAAAGGGTAGCTACAAAGGAAACAAATAATAGGGAGCAAAAAAAAGTGAAGTAAAAAAAGGTAGCAAAAACAGGGAACAAAAAGTGGAAGCAAAAAAAGGGAGTAAAATAAAAGTAGCAAAAAAAGGAGGAACAAAATATAGAAAAAGGGGAGAATAAAGGAAACAAAAAAAGGCAGCAAAAAAATGTAGCAAAAAAAAGTAGTAAAAAAAGGTAGTAAAAAAAGGTAGTAAAAAAAAGGTAGCAAAGGAGGATCAAAAAAGCACCTCACCGAATGAAATTAGGTGGGGGTTGGAGCTGGAAAAAAAATTCACTCACAAAGTTCTGCCTTCGTGTTGCGTGCCGCAAACGAATTTATTTCGCGCTCCTCGTGAGAACCAATGGGGGAAAAAAATTCGTCTTCTCCGTTAATTCTCGCTTCCTTCGTCTCGTCCTTTTCACCACGTCTTTTTCGCTCCACTCACTTCGTCCCTTTCGCTCCTCTCACTTCGTCAATTTCGCTCCTCTCTCTTCGTCCCTTTCGCTCCTCTCTCTTCGTCTCTTTCGCTCCTCTCCCTTCATCCCTTTCGCTCCTTTCACTTCGTTCTTTTTTCGCTTCGGTTTCGTTTGCGCGTGTTGGCGTTTATTTTGTGGTTGTTGTTGTTTTTTTTTGTTTGCCATTGTTTGTTAATGTTTTGGGGGGCGTGTTGTTGTTGTTACTTTTATTCACCTTTACTCGTCACGCTTTGTTATTCCCGTTGTGGTTGTTGTTTGTGTTGCCTTTGCATATGTTTATTTCTGTTCCTCTGGGTAATTTTTTCCTATTGTTGATTTTATTATTTGGTTTTTTTTTGTTTCTTTTATTGTTTTTTTTTTGTTTTTTTTTGTTTTTTTTTTGTTTGCTTTCTTATGCTTGGTTGTTTTTATTTTTTTTTTGTAAGGTTTCTTATTGGTTTTGTTCTTGTTTTTTGGAGTTATCGGTACTTTTGGTTGTTTATTGTATTTGTTGTTCCTATTCTTGTATTTGTTGTTCTTATTCTTGTATTTGTTATTCTTGCTATTGAAGCATTTGTTGTTGTTCTTCTGTATAGTGTATTTGTTGTTCTTATTTTTGTTGCTGTAACCCTTGCTTACAACAATGATAGTTCTGAATTCCCTTTGAGGTCAAAGAAAAAAGTTCTTTAAATGCCAGTTCTCATTCTCTCCCCCTCGCTCTTTCACCAACTACCTCTATCTTCTACCAATTACCTCTCTCTTACCAAGACTCCATCTCTCTTTCTCTTTCTATAGCAATATTTGCATATCCTTTTTTATTATACATATTTTTGAAATATAGTTTTCTATGCTGAGAACTTATTGTTGTAACCCTGATGATGGGTGCTGACAACACCCTGATAATTGTTGTTTAGCACCCTGATGAGTGTTGTCAACACCTGAAACCCCTAATCGTGATTTAGTTTCGTCCTATTGTCAGGATTTCATTTGTTCTGCAACACATTCACCTCATCAGATATCATCGTCGGTCAGTTCAACACAATCTCAATGTTGATAGAATTTTCCATTTTCAAACACATTTTCCATTTTCAAACACATTTTCCATTTTCAAATAAATTTTCCATTTACAAAGACATTTTTCATTTTCAAACACAACAATTTTCCACAACAAAAAAAATTCAGATAAGCACAAAAACCATAGCCATCATATATTGATCCTTCGAGGATTCTTCACACACAAATTAATTTATTTAATCTCCATTAAAATTGAAATAACAAGAAACTCGATTGCAAAAACATGCACAAAACAGCGACAAATTCCAATTCAACTATGTGAGAACAATGCGAACATGCCAAAGAACAAATGTGAATGAAATTCCTACAGCAACAGCTGACTTCAATTAACTGATATGGAAATCTTGTAATCTGTGTTCGAAGTTCGAAAAACAGACGCGACCGATGTTTTTTTTTTTTTATTGGTCTTTGTCCTCCTCTCATGTTTTGCCCACAAGCACACCACAAATGCATCCACCAGACAAGTATCACCAGAGCCAATAACACCACAAACACTAAAAACAACAAGACCAAAAATACCACCCATAAAAACAACACCACAAGCACCAACACCAAAAACACCAGCACCACAAAAACGAACACCACCTATAACCACCCATAAAAACAACAACTGAATCTGCTATTCAAACAATACAACATGAACTTTTATTGATTTTAAAGAAAGATAGAAAAAAACGACAGGTAGAGACGACTGATGAAAGAAGAGTAGAAAGGGGAGTGAGGAAAGCAAAAAAAAAGAGTGAAGCAAAAAAAAAGAGTGAAGAGAAAAGGGTGAAGAGGAGAGAGAGAGAGTGAAGAGGGGGGGAAAAGTGGAGAGAGAGAGAGAAAGGACAAAATGTCAGATATCGGAATATGCAGGCAAATGTACGAATGCCGATTCGATTCATACATATTGGTTTCCATTTCAATCAAATTGTGGACAGCAGCAACAATAACAAAAAACAACGAGAACAACAACTACAACAACAAAAACAACAACAACAGTATCATCAACAACAAAAACAACGAGAACATCTCCAACAAAAAAAAAAAAAAATCGAACCAATGCCTGTTCAATCATTTTAGAATGAATGAGCAAAAACAACAACAACAACAACAACAACGATCACCACAAGAACTTCAACAAAAACTCGAATATGAAGAGCAAAACGGAAGCGAATCATTTCCTATCTTCTCTACATACATATACACGTAAATAGAACGAGACAGTGAGAGAAAGGAAGACAGAGAGAGGAAGAGAGAGAGGGTGATAGAGTGTTGTGGGTGAAAGAGACAAGGTGAAAACCAGGTTGACGGGGGGGGGGGGGGGAAGAGAAACAACATGGGTTTTTGAATAGACTTCGAAAGGTTGACGACGACGACCGAAGGTTGTGGAGGAGGATGGAATATTGAGTTTTAAAATGGTTAGAAAGCAATATTCAATGGCGATTCAGAGAAAAAGAGGCCACAACACAGAGAGAAGGGAGAGGGATAGGAAGAAGTCAGAGAGAGAGAGAGAGAGGGAGTTAGAAAGAGAGGGAGTCAGAGAGAATGTAGAAAGGACAAAAGATGAGAAATATGAAATAGGAGGTACCTTTGTCTTTTGTGTAGAAATCAATAAATGATATCCTCTGAAGTGGGAAGCTCGAACAAAGCGAAGACCCACAAACGACCGAAGGCGAATGAACAAAGGAAGGGATGGTAAAGGAGGCAAAAGGAAGCGAAGGAGGGAGGGGGACGGATGCAAAAGGAAGTGAAGGAGGGAGGGGACGGATGCAAAAGGAAACGATGGAGGGAAGTCAAAGGAGGCAAAAGGGAGCGATGTAGAGATGGAATGGAACGATGGAGACTCAGGAAAAAGGCGGAAGAATATCGAAGGAGAAAGGGAGAAAATGCCAGGGATTTTCCCGTGACTCGAAGCTCCAAAAGTTCATCCCCCTGTCTTGTGGAGCACAAAGGGCATCTCTTTCTATTTCCCTTCGCATTTCTCTTCTCATTTCCGTCCCAATCTCGCCTTCTTCTTCACTTCCCTTTGTCTTGTTTTTTTTCCCCCGATTTACTCCCCCCTTTTTTTTAGCCTCGTTTTTTTCTTTCTGCACTCCTTTTCTCCCTCACACAAGTCGACGCCGATTTCCTCCGTGAAAATAATTCATGCCTCGCAGAAATGTAAACATTTTTAAATTGAATTCCTTTCGCTCTCCTCGAGTCTCGAGACGAGAAGAGATTGGAAAACTCTTCGAAATTAAGTCTTTTCCCGTTTTTATGTCTCCTTATGTATTGATTTCCTGTCTCTTACTTGTTTTCCCTTTTTTCTTCTTTTCTTTCTTGTTTTCTTGGCGCAGAGGTGAAAGTGAAAAAATTCAATTTAATTTTCTTCCGTCTTTGTTTAGGTGGAAAATATTAGGCATTAAAAAGTTTTCTCTCTGTTGAAAATATAGAAATAAATAAAGAAATTTTTTGAACTTGTGAAATTTATGATAATTTTCATTTTAAAAATGTTTAATTAATAATTGCTTTTTATCTCATCTGATTTTAATTCAATTATTTTTTCTCTAATTGTTTTCTTTCTCAAAGAAGAATTAAAAAAATTCCAAATGAAAATGTAAAATTTTGTATATTTATAATTTATTTTATAAAATTGTATACTTACTATAAAATTTTTTGTTTATTTTTTTTTAATTTAATTGTATTTAAATTTTTATGTCTAGAAATTTATAAAATTTTCAACACAAAATTCTCATTTCTCTTTGTTTTTATTTTTTATTTTTCAAACAACAATCGATTAATTCTTCAAATAAAAATCGATTGGCGAACGTTAATTTGAGAACTCTTAAACTCGAATTTAATTTCAACTACGTGAACCGTATTAAAAGATATATTGTACAATAACAAAGTTAATGACAATAACAACAAAAACGCGAATACTTTTTGATTAACTCTCGTACGGCTGCAATTAAATAATTGTCGGCGGCAATCGTCGTTGGTCTTTAATAAAATAACAAAATGAAATAGACAGAGAGAAAAAAATAATCGTGTCAAAAGAACCGCCGCACGAGTTTTATTTCGATTACATATTTTTTTTTTTATATATATTGGATCGTTTTTTGGGGGTGAAAATGTAGATATACATACATTCATATATAAATATATATATATATATATAAATATATATATATATATAGATAAGACAACCGACAACGAGAACGAAATAAAACTTAATTTCATCGAGGGTTAATGGGGGTCGGTGTGGGTGGTTGGTTGATAGGTGGAGGGGTAGGGACGAAGTGAGCGGAAAAGTAGAGTGGAAATTGTATCATAAAATATTTATTAATATCATCGAAATCCATGACAAGTGGATGGGCAACAACAACAATCATACATATAACATCTCTCATCGATAATAACAAGAACCAGAAAGCACGAATAAAACCGACTAATAGTAAAACAATGGAAAATAACAGAAACAAGAATAAAACAAGAAAAATAAATAATTACAAAAAAAAAACAAATAAATCATGAAAATATAAATGAAACAAATAATAAAATAATACATTAAAACAAGGCACAAAATTAAAGAAAATCGAAAAATATTAAAGGAAGAAAACAAATTAAAATAATACAATACAACAAAACACGAAAAAAATAATCAAAAAATTAAAAAAGAAAATTAAAACAAGAAAAAATAATAAAAAATAATATATTGAAATAAGAAAAAATCAAATAATTAAAAGAAGAAATGTAATTTAAAAAAATATTTATAAAAGAAAAATATATGAAAGAATATAATAATGAAATTCCAATTTCTCTCAAGAGAAAATAATACAAAAAATTAAAATTAGAAAAAATAATTATCAAAAATAATAAGATAATATTAAAAATATTTACAAAAGAAAAATATTAAAAAAAGAAAATTAAAAATAATAACAAAAAAAAAATTATTATAAAAAATATTTAAAACAAAAAAATTTTAACAAGAAAAATTAAAAACAATGAAAACAGAAATAACAGAAAAATAATACAAAAAACTACGACAACTACGATTGATATCTGGGTGAGATGATCCGCAATCAACCTCGACGCGATGAACCTCGCAACACCCCCAGATCGCGCATCTCCAACCACACCCCCACCGCCCCTCAGTTCACTCTCTTTCCCTCAATTCCTTCTCCCCTCTTGCCATCCCTCTCTTTCAATTCCACCTCCAACTCGTTCGTTCGTTCGTTCGTTATGCATGGACGGACGATCAAATCCGCGGAATGCAATTCGAATGATTCTCGAAACTCAACCCTCGCCATGGTCATGGGTGGCCGACGACAGGGTGAGGGGAAGAAACAGTGGAAAATTAGTAAATTTAACACTCTCGTTTTAAGGCAACACCCAGTATTCATGGACTTGTATTTTTTATATTTATTTTGACCCCTAATATGATATTTACCACTATTTAGTTGATTTGTTAATATTAGTAGATCTCAATCTCCTGAATTGCATCCAGTTTTTTTCCGATTGACACCCTAAATTCTCATGTTGACACCCTGTATCAACTAACTCGAGTACTCGAGCACCAACAGGATGCGATTTCAACGATCACCGCTGCATTCCAATCACCCTTAACTAACCATGTCTCCATCTCTGCAATCCAACCATGTGGCAACTATTTATCCAACCATCCGTCAATCAATCTATCTATCTATCTGTCTGTCTGTCCATCTGTCTGTCCTCTATCTAAGCGGCGAAAAAATGTTTCGCAGTACAAAAAAAAAAAAAACTCGTTCACGCTTCACCCGCCCGATTTTCTTGCTGCACTCTGGAAATTTGAGAGGTTTTTTGTATTTTTTTTTTTTTCTGTTCTTCTCCACTCGGATCATTTCATTACACTGAAAAAAAAAAGACTCTTGTTTTTCTCTGGAAGTGGAAATTTATTCTCTCTTTTTATCCCTCTTTTCCACTCCCCCTCTCTTCCTCATCCTCGGCTCCACCCATCGTTCGAATTTCGTTTTCGAGTCTTCTCAGAAATTTACGTAAATTTTGAGCGTTCCCTGGAAGAAGTCGAGTGGCGACGTCAGAGTGAATTCGACGCGACTTGAATTTCATTTCGCTGTCTGTCTCTTCGTCGTCAATCTGTCCATTTCGTTTGCATTTCTATCTGTCCGTCCGTCTGTCTGTCTGTCTGTCTGTCCGCCCCCCAGTCCGTTTGTCTGTCTCCATGTCTCTTGTTCTTCAAAAGATATGTAATTAAATTTGCGGTGAATATCGAATAACTTGAAATTTTCATTTTATTTTCATCATCATCATCATCATCAACTACATAATTATGTTTTCCTCCTCATCTAATCAATTGTAATTGAATGTAAATGTTCACCGAGTTCACGAGTGAAACAAGTTGTCTCTGTCTCTCTCTTTCTCTCTCGTTCTCTCATTTTCTCTCTCTTAGAATGATTTCTCAATTAATTGGAATCGGTCAGAAGTACTAGAAATAATAAAAATAATCGAATAATAATTCAGAAGCCAGTTGTTTATAATTTCTTTCATGATGAATCATGACAATTGAAGGTTTGCGATTGACGACATTTTATTTTTTAATGTTTTGCCCTTAATCAGAGCAGAATATTTGAGGGATTTCCATTCAATACGATTGCTTTGACTCACCATATGTACAAGTGCGGACTTGATAAAGTTCTCAGATTATTGAATTCCTACCTTGATGAGTCATTTAATGAAGTTTTACTTCCAAGATTTTGTCGCGATTCTTTATAAACGACTATAAAATCCAGAGCTTCACTTTTAAATCTTGAATTTTACTTTTATAAACGATTATAAAATCATGAGTTTCACTTTTAAATCTTGAGATTCACTCGCTTCAATTTATCTTCGTTTTATTCTGATTCTTTAGTTTAACTCTTCAATCTTGAGCTTCACTCTTCAATCTCGAGCTTCACCCAGTCGAAACCCTAAGGGAACATTTTTATTCCATGGTATGTTCAAGGAATTCTCCAAGGAATTTTACTCCAGATCCACAAATTCCTAATATTGGGTGGAGGAACCTCAATCTAGGTGATGGTTGTGATATAAAGAAGCCTCGGGAAAGGACGAGGGATCTGAAGAAGATTTGTATGATGAGGATAAGAGTTTGGTGATGAGGTTTGGTGATATATGGCTATTTCAAATTTCGATGGTTAGAGGACCATAATTCGAGCAAATTAATTGTTTTCGCTGTCTGAAGATAATAAAGTAGCCTTCAAGGTCAACGTTTAAGTCATAAATATTAACAACATCATGGGCAACACCTTCAACTTCATCATCGTCACCATCACCCTCATCATCTTCACTTTCATCACCATAAACTACAACATCTTTACACCTCTACCAAAGCAATAGCGAGTGACATCTGCTGTCAACGTAAATCCTAACTAATTTATGTTTAGTTCGACATTTCATTACAATTCTTTTTTTTATTGTTTCCATAACTTTTTTTTACTACTTTAGGTATTATTTTCATTAAAGTTTCAATTTTGTTTCTTAAATACCATAATTGTTGTTGTGTTAATAAATTAACTATTTTCTCATTTTTTGGCTTTTACTTTTTTTAACGCCTTTTTTTAACTACCGTTTTTGGACTCCTATTTTTGCGCATTCCTTTATGTACTAAAGATTTTGAAGTGAACTTTGGAACTTCAGGGATCCAGTCATTCTAACGGTATTTTTTCTAACCCTTCATTATCTACCCTTCTCTCTCTCTCTCTCTCTCTCTCTCTATCTCTCTCTCTATCTCTACCTCTCTGATAGTGTTGCTCTCTTGTGTTTGTTGTGAAATGTGATACCTTTTTTAAGCTTGAGTAATTTCCTTGGTTCATTTATTATTCTTCTTGTTGTTGTTATTGTTAGTATTCTCATTGTTCTTGTGGCTGTTGTCACCATCACGGCGATGATAATGGTGTTGCCATATTCTGTTTTTTTTTTTTTTTGGTAATTTGCATAACTGCCTTCAAGGGTGCGGGCCTGCAAAACCTCGAAAATTAAAACCTCATTTTTCCTTCACGCATTTTTTTATTGTATTAATTTTTGTGGGTAGAATTTTGTTGTTCTTCTTTTTTGTGTATAAATTTTTGTTCTCCTTTTTTATAATGTTGGTTCTTTTTTTTGTAAAACTTTTTTTTTTTTTGTTGTATAATTTTGCTCTCTTTCTGTATAATTTTTTGGGTTTTTTGTTCCCCTTTTTTTTGGTATAATTTATATTCCCCTTATTTTTGTTTTTATTTTTGGCCCGCATTAAATTTTGACTCCGCAATGCGCGACCCAGTTTTAAGGTAATATTCTTGTTGTTGTTAGTAGTTGGTAGTTGTTGTTGTTGTTGTTGCCTTTGCCTGCCGTTAACACGTTTCAAGTGCTGCCACCACATTTACATATAGTTGTTGTTTATGTTGTAGTTGTTATTCGGGTAGCAATTGGTAGTGGTTGTAGTATAGTTGTTGTTGTGATAATAGTAGTTGTTGTTGTTGTTGTTGTTGTTGTTGTTGTTGTTGCTGTTTCTGGCAGGTACCTGAACGTGAACTGAATGTTAATTTCAAAGCCATGCCCTCAACCGTCCATAACTCGTCTCATCAGTCAACGCTGTCTCTCTCTCTCTCTGTCTGTCTTTTCTTCTCTCCCTCTTTCTCCCTTTTGCTCTTTCCTTCTATCCCTCTGCTCTTTCGTTCCTTTCCTTCTTCTCATTTCCTTCTCATCCTCTCCAACATTCCCTTCTATCCCTTCTCATTATCTTCCTTCTGTCCTTCCATCATCAGTTATCATCATCCTTCCTCTGCTCTAACCTTCCTTCCTCTGCTCTAACCTTCCTTTCTCTGCTCTAACCTTCCTTCCTCTTTTCTCACCTTCCTTCCTCTGTTCTCGCTTTCCTTCCTACCTTCCCCTCATCGTCTCTTTCATCGACCTATCTTGCGTCAATTCATTCGTCTGCCAAATAATTCGTCGCTTTGCATATTGATAACTTAACGTAGGTGTCAGTCGTCAGTCGTCATCCTCAACCTCAAATTAACCATCGACAGTGCCCTTCACCATCAACGAAGCCTCTCCCCTCTTTCGCCCTCTCTTTGGGCCCCTCTTTCATCCCCTCTTTCGCTCCCTCTCTTTCTGTCCCCAAACCACCCTATTCCACTGTCCTTGGCTTCTCCGAAAAGACCCGCGTTTCCTGTCCTTCGCCATTGGGTTTTTAGTTGTTGTTCGTGGTTGTTTTATTGCTGTTATCATTTTTGGTATTGTGGATAGTGTTGTTATTGTTTCGATGTTGTTATTGTTTCGTTGTTGTTATTATTTCGTTGTTGTTATTTTTTTTCTTCTTGTTATTGTTGTTGTTGCTGTTATAGGGACTGTTATATATGGTGACGTTGGGACTATCATTGTTGGTATCATTGTTGTTGCCCATCATTAACCCACTTGCGTTTTATTAACACCACACGCCATATGGAGCCCTCGATCCACCTATCGCTCTCTCTTTCTCTCTCTATCTCTCTCTCTCTCTCTACTCCCTCTTACTATCTCTCTTCCGCTACCTGTCCCTGTGTCCCTTTTTCCTTCTCCCCCTCTCTCCATCTCCTCTCTCTCTCACCTTGTCTACTCGACTTTCGTTTTGGATATTCTTGACGAAGAGTTGTTTACAAAAATGTCGAAGGTTGTTGAGGAGGTTGTTGTTGTTGTTGCTTTGTGTTGTTGTTGCCATTTTTTTGTTGCTATTCCATGACTCTTGATTTTGTTGTTGCTGTTGCTTCTGGTCATGACGATAGATTATATTTCTTGGTATTAACATTTATCTCTTTCTTTCTTTCTCTGTCTTTTTTTTGAATTATCATGGTTGTTGTTGTTGTTGAGGAAGGGGTTTTTTGTGGTTGTTAGAAAAAGGGGTTTCGTTTTGTTGTTAGAAGAAGGGGTTTTTGTTGTTGTTTTTATTGTTGTGGATTTATCTCTAATGCGACTTTAATGATCCTCAAATTTCGTCTTCTTTCCTTCTCGTTGTCTCCTTCATTTCCTTTTCACGGGAATGATGTATGGTTGTTGATGTTGTTGTTGTTATTGTTGACTGTTGCTGTTGTTTGTTCTTGTTGACTGTTCTTATTGTTGGTTCCTGCTAACTGTTATTGACTCTTTTTGTTGTTGCTTCTCTTGCTGCTCTCTCTCTCTCTCTCTCTCTATTCACTTTTGGTTATCATCTGCCAGCAACAGCTGTTGACAGTCGAATGAAGTTCGTCTTAACTTTCAAGGTCATCATCATTAAACCTCTTTTAGCAGGAATCACAGAGCTTGTTGTGTGTGTGAGAGAGTTTTTCCTGAAATTAACTACGGCTTATGTCAACATTTGATATGGGAATGCTCTTATATTTTTTTTGCCCTTTATCTTATATGTTTTGTCCTTCATTTATTTTTAGTTTTTGCTCTCTTTCTTATATTTTTGGTCCTTCATTTTATATCTTTTGGTCTTTTTCTTATATTTTGGTCCTTTATCTTATATTTTTTTGTCCTTTATCTTATAGTTTTTATCACTTATATTATATATTTTGTCCTTTATTTAATGTATTTTAGTTCTTTATTTAATGTATTTTGTTCTTTATTTAATGTTTTTTATTCCTCTTATCTTGAAGTCCTTTTAAAATCTTATGAATTTCCCCTAGAAAACTAAAACTTCTCATAGAAAGAGTGTTTTCTTGGAAACCCCAAAGAAACGACTTCTCAGGCAACTTCTCACCACCTACGGGTCTTTTGATTATTTCTATGAGAGTTTCTTTAGAATTAAATCTTCCATGGAACCACTTGAATTTTCCTAATGAGTTTCTCTAATTAATTTTCCCGGTATTCGAAGGCTTTCGAACTGTCGAACGATATCATCGTCTTCACTTGCCGACGTCATGCTGATCCAAGGAACCTCCCCCAAGATCCACCACACACCACCCAACCTCAACCTGTTGGGGACCCCCCAAAACTCGACGTAGTTTCGAATTTAAAGCATGCGATCGATGACAGCAAAGCGATGTCAATCATAAATCGAAATCGTATAAAAACTCAAAACCAATCGAATCGTATAAAAACTCAAACAAAACCAAACAAAAATCTTCAGAAAGGAGAAAAAACTATTAAAACCAGAGAAAATAAAAAAGACACCGATCGTTAAACAGCGAAAAATTTTGACTACGGAATTGTTTTTTGCCTTCCTTCCTTTCTTTCCTTCCTTCCGTCCTTCCTCTTGTCTGTCGTCGCGATCGTTGGACGACGTGAATAGAAAATAATTTGTTGCAAACATAAGCGAAGCAATATCAAAGACAGCAACAACAAATAATATAATACATATAACAATAATAAAAATAATAACAACAAACGCGTCAATAAAAAAAAAACGACAATCAAATAAAAAAAAAAAATATGGCGTGTCGTGGTCTACAATTGGAACCGATCGAGAACAGCGATGGTGATGATAAAAATACCAATAACAACAACAACAACAGAAATAATGGCAACGCCATTGAAGACGACAACAACAACAACAATAACAACAACAATAACTACAACAATGAAGAAGATAATAACAGCAACAACTACAATAATAATAATAATACAACTACCAATAACGATGACATCTTCGCCCACACGTGAGTTCAAATTGAGGATTCATCGTATGCGAGTTGTTTTTGTAGTGGTTGGTGTTGGTGTTGGTGATAAAGGTGGTTATAGATGGATGTAGTTATGTGGGCGTGGCATGACGTGGCCGTGACGGTTAGGAAGTAGGGCAAATTGAACATTCGAGACTGAAGTTAATGGGGTTTAGTTGAGGTTTGAGTTAAGAATAACGGATGAGGGCATGAGTATAGTATTGGTAGAAGAACAAGAGAAAAACTTCTGAAATTGTAGGTAGGATATATTAATATATCAAAATTTCGACATGAGTATTGGAGATGCAAAAATTTCAGAATTTTGAAATTTATCAGAATATAAGTTTTTGCCATTATATTTTTTCAATCTCTCCTATTCCGACTTTTTCTAAATTCGGTTGAATGTCAAACGATGTAACCTTCGAATCGCGAACAAACGTTGATTCCACGCCCCAAGAGATTCCCATCTGTCCCATTCACCAACGCCCACAACCACCCACTGTGGAAATTCCATGCAAATCAACGTCGTGCGAATTTCCAATCAAATTTTTGCTATCGGTGCTTTTTTTCCTCTCTACTTCCTCCTGTTCCCTTAATTAATTTGCATCTGATGACGCCGATGACTCAACGGTGATCATCATCATATCATCATAATGGTCATTATCACATCATAATGATGTTCTTTATCATGAGATGATGATAGTGATGGTTAGATAATGGTTTGGTGGATGATTTTGCTAGAAGTCTGAAAGTAAAAACTTATAAATTTGATTAAAATTTTAAAAATTTTATTTCGTTTTTTTTTATACTTAAATTTGTTGTTTTGACTTTCTTGGTTTTCTATTTAAATTCCTATTTTTTTCCAATTTATTTATTATTTATTTTTTGTATGGTTTTTGTAATTTATTTTCAGATTCTGATTTATTTCAAATTTTTTATCGTTTTTGCTTTGAATTATTTGCATTTTTATTGATTCCACCCACATTTCCATGAGAAGTTTTCGCTGATTTTCCTGCTCCTCCTATTTCCCCACCACATCCTCTGGGTCATCGTTTCTCATTCTCCCTCTCATTTTCTGATGCATCTCCTCGTTTCCCTCTCACTTTTTGACACTCTCTCGCTCGCTCTCTTTCATTTGTCCCACTGCCGATGGATATCCTGCTGGCTGTATAAACATTCGACAGCCAAATATTTATCCATCCTTCCTTCCTTCCTTCCGACCCGACTTCCATCGGCTTTCCGACTATATTCGTTTCTCGCTCTCTGACCCCTGCTGATTGAGCTATTTCTCCCTCTCTCTCTCTCTCTCTCTCTGTCTCTCTTTGCCCGCGGACTTCCGTCGCACTGTTGTTGTTATCAGTTGTTGTTTGTGATTCTGATAACTTTTAATTTGTTGTTGTTGTTTTTGTTGTCTCATGTCGGTCGTTGAATATTCAAGTTTTCGCGTTAAATTTTTGTCTGAATTTTCGAGAGAGTAAGAGACTCCCTCTCTATTATATATCTATATTACCTCTCTCCCTCTCTCTCTCTCTCTCTCTCTCTCATCATGTCCTACGGCCGATCTCGAGTTTCGTGTTTTCACAGATTGTTTTCGTTTTTAATTGAATTTCAATTTCGTTGCACTTTAAAAAAAAATTTGAGTAGAGAATTTTTTCGATAACTTTTTTTGACTCTCACATTTTTATGGTGTTTTTGTATTTTTTAACACCCAGATTATTGTGAGTTTTTGTGGTCATTTGAAGGGGTTTATTTCCGAAATGAGTCCTGAATAAATGTTTTTTATAAATGTTTTTTTTTGAATAAATTGTTTCTTATAAATGTTTTTTCTTTAATGTTTTTTCATAAAGTTCATAAAGTTATGAAAACATAAATGCTTTTTTATGAAGGTTTTTTTCATCAATTTAATTTTTTTTAAATATTTTCTGAATAAATTTTTTCTCTCTCACAATGACCAATATATTTTTTCTCACGAAATCCAAAGTATTTTATCTCCAATTTCATTCGCTAATTTGTATTGACTAATGAGAGTTTCGTTTATATTATTTGACTATTTAAATTCTATTATTGATGGATTATCCACTCAATCTCTGAATCTGTCAATCACAATCTCCATCGAACAGAATTAATTCGGAACAATTGATTGGTTTTTTCTCTAACGAAATTTAAGTTGATCCGATCTTGTTTCTTTCTCTTTCCCATTTTGTTTGTCTCTACTTCTCGCCATTGTCTGAATTTTTGCTGATTTTATCTACAAACGATGAAGTTTTGCAAATCATTCCTTCGATTCAATATCGAAAATATTTTTCTGTTTATCGCTCTCTTCGTTTCTTTCTTGTGATAGAAATCTGCATATCATTTGAAATTTGTTGCTCGTGTTTCATGTTATTGTCGTTGCAATTGTTGTTATTGTTGCTCTCTATGGTTGTTCTTGTTGCTGTTATTGTTTTTCTTGTTGCTTTTATTATTGATGTTGTTGCTTTTAATAATGTCCTTGTTTCTATTTTTATACTTTAAAAATTCAACTACTAAAAAAAAAAAAATCAACAACAGATAACGAAAAAGAAAAAAAAAAAATGGAAATTCTCCTTCTTCCGTTTCGCCGTTTATTTTTTCTCATTTTTTTCCATTTTTGCTTATATTTTTTCTCATTTTTATTTCATTTTTGCTTATATTTTTTCTCATATTTTTTTTATTTTTCCTTCTATTTCATTGCTTTTCATGTTTTGTTTTTTTTTCCTCCCATTTTTTTTTAAATTTTTTCTTATAATTTTTTTCAATTTTTCCTTCTATTTCTTTGCTTCTCATGTTTTGTTTTCTTTTTTTGCTTCCCGTTTTTTTTCTTTTTTTTCTGATATTTTTTTCCAATTTTTTCATCTGATTTTTTATATGTATTTTCTTCTAGTTTTTTGTCTCATTTTTGCTCTAGTCTTTTTTTTGAATATATTTTTTTCTCATGTTTTTTTCTCAATTTTGTTTTTGTTTTTCTTCTCATTTATTTTATTTCTTCTCATTCTTCTCCTCCGTCATCTCTGATTTTCTATTCATTCTTCTCCTTCATGGCGCGAGCTTTTAATTTGCATTTGTTTCAATATTATGTTCATCCGCTTTTTACGATGGAAATCTCTTCCTCCCCCTTTCTGTCTCATTCTCTTCCCATTCTCCCCCTCCCGAGAAACCATGGGATTGCGGGATATTTCTGCCCACAACATTTGCATGAAAAAGAAAGAAAAAAAGAAGGAAGAACGAAAAAATAGCGATCCCCCAAATGTCATCGTGATGAGGTCTCGAAATTAGTTCACTTCCCCCTCTCTCTTTCTGTCGCATTTTGTTTATGTTTTCGTCCCTCATTTTCGTCGGTTTTTTGTTTCTTTTTTCTCTATTATTTCCGTTCTTTTTTTTGTCTCTTGTTTTTTTTTTAATTTTTCTTTTCTATATTTTTTCCGCTCTTATTTTGCATTTTTCTCTCTTGTCTTCGTCTCATTCGCTCCACTCCAATTAGTGTTGTTTCATCGGGATAACAAAATATTTCCATAATATTTTTATGATAAGTTGAGGGAGATTCGGGGAGGTCAAGGAAGGTCGGAGGAGTTCAGTGGAGGTAGGTGAAGGTCGAGGGCGGTCAGGGGAGGGCGTGAACATCGAAGTCAATGACGCACTGCTGTCGTCGTCATCAAATGACAAATCGCTCTGTCGAAAATGGAACCAAATGTGGTTGGGATGAAACGAAGAATTTTGTTGTGGAGCAAAAGGAGGAGAGGGTGGAGGAGCAAAAAGAGTGAGATGGAAGAGGGGTGGAAGAGCGAAGTGATTGAGGTGAAGAAACGAACATAGAGAGATCGAGGAGTCAAGAGAAAATTATGAAGAAGAGAAAAGAGTGATGTGAAAAAACCAAGGACAAGGAAACAACGAAGGGAGGGATTGCAAAAGAAAAGGGCGAAATTATTGTGTAGAAAAATAACAAAATAACAAGAGCTCGCTTAAGATTAGAAACGTGTTTAAAGTTTAAATAGAAATCAGATCGAAAGACGAGAGAAAGCAAACGACGATCGATTTAAAGATAAGCATTTTCTCTTTCACTCATTTTCCTTTTTCTTTCATTTTCCCTTTTCTCTCATTTTCCTTTTTCTTTCATTTGCCTTTTTTTCTAATTTTTTTTTTCCTCTCTCCATTATTCGAATTTCCTCTCTTCAATTTTCTCCTCTATAACAATTTCCTCTCATCCATTCTCTACTCAAAAGAACTCTAAACTATCGTGAACAACATCTATCTGCAGCAGCTGTCTCACGTCAAGAAAGAGTAAGAAAGAGGGAGAGGGATGAGGGACAGTCAGAGTGAGAAAGTGAGAGATGTAGAGTAAAAGCTTAAAACTCATTGAAACTTGTCGATGGAAAATATTGTTGCAGATGTTGCTATCAAACTTTTTTGACAACTTTATATATTTGCTTATCGCTTTATATATTTGCTTATATATGCTTTCGATGATTTTTTTCTTTCCCTCAATGACTTTTTTCTTCCCCCCGATGATTTTTTTTTCTTCCCCTCGATGACTTTTTCTTATCCTTTCTGAAGAACTTTAAATTTAACTTTTGATAAACTCGATAAGTGCAAAAGTAAATTCGAGTATGAGAAAAATTCATTTGAAATATATAACTTTAGTTCAAACATTTGCGATCGAAGACAAACTTAAAGTAACAACTATTTATTATAAATACAGCTTAAAGTTCTAAACTAAATTACTTAAAAAAACATAATTTTGGAAATTAGCTAAAAATCATCAATTTTTGATATTAGCTAAAAAACATAATTTTTGATTTTAGCTAAAATAAAACATAATTTTTGATTTTAGCTAAAATAAAACATAATCTTTGAATTTTAGCTAAAAAACATTATTTTTGATTTTAACTAAAAAAAAGACATAATTTTTGAATTTTGCTAAAAAAAAAAACATAGATATTCATTTTAGCTAAAAATATTTTCTATACATTTTTTTTCTTATTTTCCATTCTCCGAATAAATCCTTCAACAAATTTTATCGTTCTCTCAATCGATGCTGAATGTCGTTGTTGGCTGTAAAATGTTGTTGTTGTTGTTGATGATGTTGTAATAGCAGTAGTCGTAGTTTTGATTGTTGTTGTTATTATTGTTGATGCAGTCGTATTTATTGTAAATGTTTTTGTTTTTGTTATTATTGTTGTTGTTGTTGTGCAATTAACTACCTTGACCTATAAGCGTTATGTTAGGAATGATTTTTATTTTTTTTTTATTGCATTTGTTGTATTTTTTTGTTGTTGTCACTAGTGTCACTGTTTTGTTGTTGTTGTTGCTATTTGATACAATTTTTTATTTTTATTCATATTGTTGTTGTTGATTGCAACTATTTTTATTCTTGTTGTTGTTGTTGTTGTTGATTGGTGCTATTTTTATTATTATTATTATTGTTTTTGTTGTTCTACAATCATCGCTACATCATGTGTAAGCGTTTTAGTTGTTGTTGTTTATTTTGTTGTTGTTGTTGCTTTCTTGTTGTTATTGTTGAATTTCTTGTTGTTATTGTTGAATTTCTTGTTGTTGTTGTTTTAGTTATCTCGTTTAAATAAATGATTGTTTTTTCCTTTTGTTTTTTTTTCATACTTTTGTTATTGTTGCTGCTTCAGTTGTTGTTGATGTTATTGTTGTTTTTTTTATTGTTGTTATTGTTGTTGTGGTTCTTAACGACTACTGTCATTTATTAAGCAACATCTGTTATTTGTTTTTATTGCTTTGTTATTGTTGTTGTTATAGCATTATTAATTTGTTGTTGTTTTAGTATTTGTCTCTTGTTTTTTTAGTATTTGTCTTTTGTTTTTTTTTTTAGTATTTGTCTCTTGTTTTTTTAGTATTTGTCTGTTGTAAGTATTAGGTTGTTGTTGTTTTTATGGTAATTATTTTACTGTCGTCGTTGTTGTTGATTTTGTTTTTGTCATCGTTATTGTTTTTGCAATTGGATGCACTTTTTTCTTATTTGTTGTTTTTTTTGTTGTTTTTCAAACGACCTCAATTGACCTCTTCATCTTTTTTTCTCTCTCTATCTATTGTTATTGTGATTGTTATTGTTTAAAGTTCTGTTATTGTTGTCGTTGTTGTTGCTGCTGCTGGCTTCTGAGATTCCAACACGAAACTCCAAATCAAACCCCAAAGTCTCGAAACCTTATGTTCATTTTTTTCCACGAATCAACCCTTCGTCAATTCGCCTTTCTCTCTCTCTCTCTCTTTCTCTAGAAACCTCAAATTGCCTCATTGTAGGATTTCAATTTCTCGTTCTCTTTATTCACTCCTCCTTTGCTCCTCCTTCGCTTCTCCTCTTCTTATTCCTCGCCCTCCATCCCGCGATGTCTGCGCCGACTTTCCACAAGTTTCGGTTGTCGTTCAGTTTTTCATTTCATTTTATTTAGAATTTTCCTTCAGCTCTCTCCTTCTCTCTTCCCTCTCGCTCTCTCCCCCTCTCTTCCCTCTCTCTCTCTCTCTCTGTGGCAATAAAGGAAGGAATTCAACTCTTGTTATGGTTTGCAATTTTTACGATTGCTTGTTGCAGTTGTTGTTATTGTTGTTATTTGTTGTTGTTGGTATTTGTTGTTGTTGTTTCTGCAGTTGTTTATTGTTTGCTGTTTATGTGTTTTTTTTTTATTTGTTGTTGTTCTATTTTTTGCTATTGTTCTTATTTGAGTTTTTGTTGTTTCAGTTTTTGTTGTTTCTAAAGTTATTTTAAGTGTAGTTATTTGAGTTATTGTTGTTCTTGTTATGGTTGCAGTGGCATTTCTTGTTATTGTTGTTTGTACAATTGTTGTAATTTTTGTTGCTTCTCCAATTGTTGGTTTTTGTTGTTTCGACAATTGTTGCTATTTTTGTTGTTTCTACAATTGTTGTTATTTTTGTTATTTCTACAAATGTTAAGTTTTTCTGTTGCTTCCTTTTTAGTAGCTCTTGTTTGTTGTTGCTATGCTGTCGTCATTTGTACTTGTGTTTGTGTGTTGGTGTGTATGTATGTGTGTGTGTGTTTTTGTTCCACATTTTGAATGTCTTTTATGGACTTGCGACGCCATATTTGTCGCCATTTGAGTTCTTGTTCATTTCTTTTTGTTGCTTCTGTTGCAGTGGTCGCCGTTGTTGTTGTTGCTGTTTCAATAGTTGTTTCAATAGTAGTTGTTGTTGTTGTTGTTTCAATAATACCTGTTGTTGTTGTTTCAATAATACCTGTTGTTGTTGTTGTTTTTCTTGTTGCCAATAAGCTATTTGTCGCTGTCATTGGAAAAGCTTGAAAAGTGTTTTTCTTTATTTTTTTTATTCCCCACTTTTCCTTCCGTTTGTGCACATTACAAAAAAAAACAAATTCTCCAAAGCAATCGCTCTATTAAAATTGAACAAGAAAAATAAATAAAAGAAGAGAAGGAAATAAAAAAGAAGAAAAAAGAAAAATAAATAAAATAAGAGAAAAAAGAAGAAAAGAAAAAATAAGAAGAAAAATAGAAAAGGAAAAACAAGAAAAGAGAAAGAGAAAAAATAAATAAAATAACAAGAAAACAGAAGAAAACGAACAAAAAAAAATGTCGTTAAATTTGAAGAAATTGCTGTACGTGTGGTGGCAACAGTTGCTGCTGCAGCACTCGATATGTTGTTGTTGTATTTGTAGTTGTAGTTGTACTATTGGTTGTTGTTGTTGTTAGAGTTGTAGTCGTTATTATTGTCATACTAGTTCATGTTGTTGTTATTGTTGCAATTGTTGTTATTATTGTTGTACTTGTTGTTATTCTCGTATTTGTTGTTGCTGCACTAGTTTTATTCCCAACATGTTCGTTGTTGTTTTCATACTAGTTTTTGTTGTTATACTAGTTGTTGTTGTCATACCAATTGTTGTTGTTGTTGTTGGTGGCGCCCTCTCGAACCCAATTTACAACCACTTATGACCAATAACTCTTAGCCTTGATCCTCCCAGTGACCTGCACCGAACTCTCTTCTAGTGGATTGTGATAATAAAATTTTGGAACATAAACATAATTGGTTGAAATAAATTTACAACGAAATTTTCGACAAATGTTTTAATGTTCCAAAATTAATTACAAAAATGTTATTTTTTTTTATTCATGAAATTTCAATTAGAAATCAAATTTCTCAATAATTGGACGAAATTTAGGAAATTGTCATAATACAAAAAAATTTAAATTATTCAATTAACTCTTCAAAATTTTTAATTAAGTTTTGGCATTATTCGGCGAAATTATTGAAGTTGTCATAATAATGAATTTTTTCCTTTTCATCGACTTTTTTTTAATAATATTAACAATTTTGTATTTAATATTTTGTATTATAGTATTTTCTCTTTTTTTTAATATTTTTTAAAATATTTTTTTCATAATAAAAAAATAGTTTTTAGTCGACAATTGAAAAATTTCATCTGTTTAATCTTCATTCGAAAAATGATTTATTTTTTTGATTTAAATTTATTTCTTCTCTCACTCACTCTTTCAACCCCACATTTGTTTTTCTATTCTAAATTCTAAAAGTGACCCGAACTTTTCTAAACTATAAAAATCTAAACAAATCGAATTTATGATGCCGAAAAGGCAATAAAAGAAATGGAAAACAGAAAACATGGTAAAATATAAACAACAAAAATATGAAAAAATTACACAGTCATAAAAGATAATGTGTGAGAAAATAGTAATAAATTAGAGAATAAAAATAGAACAAAATATAACAAAAATATAACAAAAATATAGCAAAATATAACAAAAATATAGCAAAAATATAGCAAAAATATCAAAAAAATATAACAAGCAAAAATATCAAATAAAAAATATAACAAAAATCAAAACGGCTGGAAAATAAAAATCGCAAACAAAATCTAATTTAAATTTTGTGCTCGCAAATCTCACGTAACAAGCATTAAAAATGTATTTCAACTTAATTAACTGAGGCCAGTTGGCGCCGACGGACATACGAATGGACAGACAGACAGACGAATGGATGGGTGGACAGACAGATGGATGGTCATACAAGCAAACAAATTGATGGACAGACAGAAAATGCAGTTGAGACGCGTGCGAAAAACACTGAATTTTACGGCGAGAGTCTCACGTTTCATGCTTTCGGCGAACGAATTAAATAAACATTAAAAATAAATAAATTACAATGGCAACAATAACAAAATAATAACAACAATAATAATAACAACGACAACAATAATAACAATAAAAACAACAATAATAACAATAAAAACAACAACAATAACGATAACAACAACAACAACAAAAACAAAAATAACGACAACAATAACAACGACAACAACGACCATAACAACAAGTAGAAGATGAAGGAAAATTCACGGAAAATATTTAACGAGCAGCAGCAGCAGCAGCTACGATGACAACAACAACAACAACAACAACAATCAGAAGACCAACAATAAAAGAGAGCAATCAAATATGGCATTCAGTGTCACTTGCAGTCACGCTCTCTCTTTCACACACACACTCACTCTCTCTATCTCTCTCTCACACACTCTCTCCCTCTTACTACAATAAAGAGAACTCTTTCTTTTTCTACTCGTTTTCATTGTCGTCTCTCTTTCCCCACCTCTCTCTATCCATCTCTTTATCCCCATCTCACTTTCTCCTTCTCTTTTTCCCCATCTCTCTTCATCCTTTTCTTTTCCTGTCTCCTGCAATATTTTGATCGTAGTCACACGCGACTGTCGTCAACACGTGCGACATCCGTCGTGCAGCATTTTTAATGCGTTTTCTCGCACTCTCTCTTCCTTCCTCTCTCTCCATCTCTCATCCTGTCATTCTGCTCTTTTCGCTCCTTTGGGCAAAGGATTTTCATCTCTCTTTTTCTCTCGATTTAATGCGAATTTTTCAACTGATTGCTTCCCTTCTCTCTCGATCCCAATCCGCTCGTAACTTTCAGTGTTTTTTTTTCCTCCTCCTTTGCAGAACGTTGATTTCCCCATCCATTTAAATATTGCCATGGACAGGTGGACAGGGGAGCGAAATCCGGTGACTTTTTATATCTCTACCGCATTTTCTCCTCGAGGAATCCTCGAGGGATCGAAAGATCACAGATAAATGAGATGGGTCAAAAGAGGGTGGCAAAAAAGAGAGTGAAAGAAAGAACTTTACGAGACTTGTCGAGAAGTTCACGTCAGTCGAGATAACTTTAATTAACGAGCGGACACGTGGTCGAGGTGAAACAAATAAGCTGCATTGACCTTAAGACGAGAAGCTCACGAGAAGGTCAGAGTGCCGAAATCATCATCATCATCATCACCCACTAGCGGTTTTTGTGACGTGCGAGCCACGCCCCCTCCCCCCTCTCATCATTATGTTTCGTCCGTTCGAACTTCTGTCCTTGATATGAATCTTCCCAAAGAATAGTTCGAAATAAAAATAAAGATAAAATCAAGCATTTTTTTTATACGAACAATTTCACAAGTAGAGTGTTTGTGATAATTGTATTGAGAGTTCCGCGAACCTTCAGAGGGAGAGGGGGAGGAGAGGGTTCAAAAGACTTCCGCAGAAAACCCACGACTATAATGTTTTTTTTTCCACCTGATTCTCATCATTCATGCCAAAGCCAAAGAGACTTTTCTGAATTCGTTAAGAATTTTTTCCAACAATATATTTTTTGCACAATATTTTTCGCAATATTCTTTCGTAAATTTCTTATGAAAAAGCCCCGTGGTTCAATGGAAATAATATAAAAATAATAAAAACTAAAGAAAAAACCTCCCATGAACTGTCGAGAATCGGACGAACGATTATAATCGATCGATCCTAGGTTAATGCGAGGTTATTTTGAGCGAATTTCATGTTATTTTTAGCTCAAATAAACAATCAATCAAATGTTCCCACTGAATGCAATGAAAACACAAATAATAACAAAAACTATAGATAGAGTATTATAGAGAACAGCAACAACAAAAACAACAACTGCAACAACAACAGTAACAACAACAATGCACAAGTAAATGAAGAGAAATTGAAATAATTTCGATGAAGAAAAATTTGACTAATTTCGTTGAAGAGAAATTGGTGTAATTTTTGAAAATCGACATCATTTTGTTAGGTTTTACGTACTTTTATCACGTTATGCCGTCACCATCACGTTATAGATCTATTGCGATGAGGGGAGGGGGCGTGTGGAATGGGGGGCGTGGAGTGGGACTTAATGGATGACTGTTGTTGACTAATTAAATGTCGACTATTCAGGAGTTGAAGTACAAGCGAGTGCAAAAATAGATGAAATAAATAATTAATAAGAACTAATAAAAAATAAACAGAACTGAAATAAAAAAAATCATTAGGGCTGAAATAAAAAAACAACAAGAGATCTGGAATACAAAAAATCAATAGAATTAAAATGAAACAATAGAATAGAAAAAAATGGAAATTATAAAATAATTATGAAATAATAAATGTAAAACTGAATTAAAGAAAAATCAATAGAACTCATATAAAAATAAAAAATATCAAGAGTAATAAAAAAAACAAATAGAACTGAAATGAAATAAAAAATTAATAGAACTGAAATGAAAAAAAAAAATACAAGAACTAAAATAAAAAATGTACAAGAACTCAAATAAGAAAGAAATCAATAGAAATGATATTTATAAGTAAATCAATAGAACTGCAATAAAAAAATCAATAAAACTGAAAACAGTATTATATAAAATTTAAAAATAAAAAAAAACCAATAATATTAAAAATTCACGATAACATTAATGATAATGAAAAAATCCAATTTATATTAATAGAAATGCATTAATAAATCGATGTCTCCTCAGTTTATTTCTGGTGAAAATTCACCTGAACACGCCTGTTTTTTCCCAGGAAATTAAACATCTATTTCTTCTAAACATTCTCTTATTTTCAAACAATTTTATGGTGGTGTTTTTTTTTTGCTTTCTTCTCTCATTGTTCGCGTTAACTCAAGTGTTGGTTGGCTTTATCGCTGGGGCTTGACTTTTTATGGTCCTCAATCAATAGTCAAGTGTTGCCAACCTACTGCGACTCCACATCCACATCCACATCGAGTGTTTCTTATTTTTAACTCTACTATTTGTTTTTATATCGTGTTTTATCGTGCATTTTTTGTTTGTTTTTGTTTCCAAAGCTATTTTTACTTTACGACACCTGTTTTATGTCTCCCAATTTTGATTTATTTATTTGTTTTATTTTGTTTTTTCGCTGTTTGTAGTTTGTGGCCTCATAATTTTTCATATTTGTTTTATTTTTACTCAAAATATTTCATTTTTTTTTTATTGATATTCTATTTTATTTTTATGTGTTTTTTTGTATCTCTTGGATTATATTTTTTATGTTTTAGTTATTCTCTTTTTCTATTAATGTTAACTTCCATTGGTTTTATTTTTTTTAATATATGGATATTTTTTTAATTTTTTTCATTATATTATTTTTATATTTTAATTTTTTGTTTATGTTTTTAGAGATAGTTTTCAGAATTCTTTGTAATAAATATTTAATAAATTTTCTTCCAGTTTTTTTTTTATTTTTTCTTTTTTTTTACAATTTTATTATTGTTTTATTTATATATATATATCTTTTTAAAATTTTTATTTATATAATTTTTATTATTTTTCAAAATAATATATTTTATAATATTTAATTGCATTCTCAATACACTTTGCTAGATATCTATATAAATTTTTATCCCATACGATTCCACTCGAATTTTTAAGAATTTTTTATTAATTTTCCATCTTCCTCTTCCTCTATTTGCAGAATTGTCCAAAACATGTCGAGCGATCACAAGCAACGCATCCAGGTTCCCGACGCCCTCCGCGAAGTCCTGCTGGAATTCTCGATCGCCTATCTGCTCGAGCAGCCCGGTGATGTTGTCGACTACGCCGTCGAGTTCTTCACCAAATTGCAGGAGAGCCGCCGGACCACCGCCGCCCTCACCACGAACGTGAGCACCGACCTCGGCTCCCCCGACGAGAGTGTCATATCACAGGAGGACGGTGAGTACAAATTTATTATCTTATCCTCGAATTTTATTCTACGAAATCTTCAGCAAGATCTTCTCCAAGTTCCGCTCCGAAGATCTTGTACAAGTTCTACTCAAAGATCTGTTACAAAATTTCTCGAAGATCTTTTAAAAAATGTTCTCCAAGATCTTTTACAAGTTCTTCTCCAAGATCTTTTACAAGTTCTTCTCCAAGATCTTTTACAAGTTCTTCTCCAAGATCTTTAACAAGTTCTTCTTCAAGATTTTGTCAAAGTTTTTCTCCAAGATCTTGTACAATTTCTTATACAAGATCTTCTACAAAATCGTTTACAATTTTTTCTCTCAAATCTTCTCCAAGATCTTGTACAAGTTTTACTCCAAAATCATTTAAAAAATTTCTCGAAGATCTTTTACAAAATCTTTTACAAGTTTTTCTCTCAAATCTTCTCCCAAATCTATTCCAAATTCTTCTCCAAGTTGTTCTCCAAAACCTTCTCAAAGTTCTTCCTCAATATATCCAAAGAAATTCAACTGAAAAATTGGTTTCGTATTTTTCAAAAATTTGTTTCGTTCAATTTTCATTCTAAACATATGGTTTTTTCTACTTCACCATCCACTTCGTCTCCTCCTCATCCACTACATCTGCTCCTCATCGACCTCGTCTCCCCCTGATCCAACTCGTTGTGAGAATTTTCCACTCATGAAAACACAACAGCTATAATAATAATAACGAAAACCATTTCCAGTCATAAAAATACGACAACGAGAACAAAACCATAATTGAACTTATTCTCATCATCGCTCCAAATAATTCCCAACATGGAGGTGTATTTGTTGTTTCTTTAGTTGTTATTATTAATTCGTTGTTGTATTATTTCGTTGTTGTATTGATTGCTGTTGTTCGTTTTCTTTTTCGTGTTCATTGCTGATGATGCCATCGTAGCGTGCAACAGTTGCATGCGAGGCGTATCGAATATACCACGAATCAATTACCGAATCAATCAAAATCCACAAAACTTTCGTGCGTCAGCGAAAGAAACTTCGACGAATTTGTTTCTGTCTCTATTCTTTTATTTATTTATACGTTTTTTTTCCGAATTTTGTTCTCTTTTTTCTTCCCTTAACTTTGGGCTCTCTTCACTAGTCTTTATAGCATTTTCTATTGCTTTCTTTTGTAGAATATTCTCTCATTTTGCGATTTTCGCTAATTCTTCTATTATCAGTTTACCCAAATTTTTTTATTTCTTATCGATTTTGCCGAATTTTCGATTTTCTCCCATTCATCTATTATCGATTTCCTATCGTTTTATTATTTCTCTCATTCTTTTTATATTCTATTTTTTCTCATTCTCCAACTTCCAATTTTTCGATTTTTCCTCATTCTCCCTATTTCTAATTTTCGCTCCATTTCGATTCCTCGAACTCCTTCTCGAATCGAATACAAATCTACTTAAATTACAATCAACCCTCGATAGGTCGATACGCCCCCATTCCACCTTACCACAGCCCTTGGTTCTACTATCTCTTTTTCTCTCTCTCTCACTCTTACCACAACAGAGAGATTTCTTACCATAGACAGACAGACAGACAGAAAGACAGACAGACGGATCGATAGATAGATAGATAAAGCTCACCGCTGCTGGTGTAAACAACTTTAAAATGATTTTAAAGTAAATATTTGGTTTTTAATTGATTACTTGCAACGGTTTCTGTTGTTGCTGATGTTCCTCCTTCTCCTGTTATTGTTGTAGTTGTTGGTATTCTTGTTATTGTTGTTGTATCAGTAGATGTTGTTGTTATACACCTAGATTTTGTTGTTGTTCCTCATGATGTTATTGTTGCTTGTTCCTCTTGATTTTGCTGCTTCTTCCTCTTGATGTTTTTGCTGTTGTTTCTCTTGATGTTGTTGTTGCTTGTTACCATTGATGTTGTTGTTATTATTGGTATTATTGTTAATATTGATGTTGTTGTTATTATTGATATTGTTGTTCTTGTTTGTTCCTGTTGCTGTCGTCGTCGTCGTCATCATCATATCTATATCTGAAGGTAATAAATATGCTTTCCTTGCTTCACCGATTTAACTCCCCCCAATCACCTGCTCTTTCTCCTTCTCTTCCTCTCACTCTCTCCCCCTCTCTTCCTCTCCCTCTCCCCCTTCTCTCTCACTCTCCCTCACTCGCCGAACCCAATATTTATCTTTGTCTCTTGACTCGTGTGAATATTCCGAATAAAGCAATCGATAACGAATTCCATTGGCGGAACAAATTTTCGAGGCTCGACAACTGAATTTTCCGTTTATATCGAACCGTAGTAGATAGATGTCTATTTACCAATAGTTAGTTGAAGTGTAGACATAAGCCAAAATATCTATTTATGTATGTTTGTAAGTATAGGAGAGTGTGTATGTATGTGAGTGTGTATATATGTATGTGTGTGTATATATGTATGTGTGTGTATAGATGTATGTGTGTGTATAGATGTCTGTGCGTGTGTACATTTTACCCAGTTGGATGTTGTCCATTGACGCTTCGATGATATGCCATGAATTTCAGCATAAAATCAATAAAACTTGTTCCAAATAGCGAACCAAAATTCCTTGGTCAACGAATGAATGTCGAACTGTCTGTCCATCGGTTTGTCGATCTGTCTGCCTGTCTATTTGTCCGTCTCACTATTTGTCTATCTCACTATTTGTCTTTCTGTCTATCAGTCTGTTTCTCTCTCTCTCCTTCTGTCTCTCTCTTTATGCCTCCCTGTCCGTCGGTCTATCTTTCGTTTGGAATGAATTACTACTTGTCACTCGCGTTCAGGTTGTTGTTGTTGCTGTAGTTGTTGTTGTAATTTCGGCATGAAATACAAATAGACAAACATATAGAACAACAAGAAAAACAAAAAAAAAAACTATAACAACAGCTATTGTATCAACAACAACATGAACAACTGTAGTATCAATAACAACAACAACAAGAAATATTGAAGTATCAACAACAAATTCATCAATTTCTACAACAACAACACTATCATCGACAACAACACTTATCATCGCTACTAAAACAACAACAACAGAAAGTCGTGTTGATTTTTGTTTTTGCACTCGACTGCGATTATTGATATTGCAAGAGAGAGAGAGGGGGGTGGAGAGAGAGAGAGAGGGAGGTGGAGAGAGAGAGAGAGGGAGGTGGAGAGAGAGAGAGGGAGGTGGAGAGAGAGAGGGAGGTGGAGAGAGAGAGAGCAATGAGGAAGACAAGAGAGTGGATAGAGTCCCAGAGTGGTGGATGGAGAAGGGGAAGAAGGGGTTTCACTTCAACGTTGTTGATGTTGAAGGTTTCATCACTTTCCCTCGAATAGTTGAATCAGTCAATCAGGATCCAAAGAGGAGTCCTTAAGAGGAGTCTTAAAAGTCTTTCTTAAGAATCTCACAAGAGTCTCCCAAAAGTCTCCGCAGAATCTCACAAAAGTCTTCCAAGAATCTCACAAGATTCTCACAAGAGTCATCCCAAGGGTCCTCGATAGAGCTTCGGAATTGCACAAGGACCACTCAATAACTTTTGCGACAAACCCCAAAGTCTATCGATGAGGTGTTTTCGAAGATTCCTCTCATTAAGAATGATCCTAAGAACGGTGTAATCTTAAAGTTTATTCATAACATCAACAGGTGTCGTCTCACATCAGAGATTAACTCATTCTACTACTATTCGTGATAATGAAAACTTTTGAAAATCTTGGAAAATCTTTGAAATCCTTTAATTACCTTTGACTTCTTTAATCTGTTACCTTTGACTTCTTTATAGTCTGTTGATGATGATGCTGATGATTTTCACAATGTCCAATCCAATTTGAAGTTCGTCTCATGATGGTGATAAATTTTCATCTCAACTCCACGCTATCCTTTTATTCTCAATTACCCTCAAAGTGCCTTTGAAAATCTACAACTATCGTCCTCTTTATTCATTAAGAATAAAAAAAAAAATGGATAAAAACGAACTTCGGTCCTTCCTCTACTTCAGTTGTAAAGTCTTTTGACCTTCGTTAATGTTTGTTTGCGTCGTTTTCATTCTCTGTTCGTTCGTTTATCTCTCTATTCGTTCGTCTGTCCTTCTGTTTCGTTCGTCTGTCCTTCTGTTTCGTCCGTCTGCCTCACTGTCCATCCTTCTGTTTTCTCTTCATCCTTCTGTTCTCTCTCTCTATCCTTCTGTTCTCTCTCTCCATCGGACAAACACTTTCCATCCATTCAGCAACTCGTTTAAGAAGTGGGCGATATTTTCCTTTCATGTCCGAGTCCTCTTCAGTCCTCCTCCCACGTCCTTCTCACGTCCTTCTGACGTCGTTCTGACCTTTTTGCGCCTCCTGCTGTGCGGCATCTTCAACGCCTTTGACTTAATTTTGCTTGCAATATCAGAAGCAGGAGCCATGAACAACAATAACAATAAAAGCATCAACTACAGCAACCAAAGCGACAACAATAACAACACCTTCGTCAGCAACAGGTTGCGTAGAAGGTCCTTCGACCAACAGCCGTTAACGATTTCAAATTAATTTCGCAATCTGTTGCTGCTGTTGTTAAATTGCAGTTGTTTTTCTGTTGTTGTAGTTCCAGTTATTGCACTCGATCCTTCTGTTTCTCATACTCACATTTTTTTTTTTTTGTGGTTATCCTTGTTGTTGTAGTAGTTGCAATATAAAACCTCAATAATTTCGTTTTTCACTTCCAATCTACGAATGGCTATTTATAAAAACCAACCAACGATTTCCATGAAAAGGTGAAATGACAATTACAATAAAACCCACAACTACTACAACAACGATAAGAACATCTGCAGTGACAACAACAATAGCAACAATAACAATAGCAACGACGATGACGACTATGTCAGTAACCAACAACAACAACAACAACAACAATATCCCTGCGATTACGACCCGTGACGATAGGAATTTTCGATTAAGGATCTGGATTTTCTTCAACACGTGCCGCAGCATAACAATAATAATAAAAGCAACAACAAAAACAAAAACAAAAATAACAGCAATAACAAGAACTAAAATAACAGCAATAACAAAAACTAAAATAAAAACAATAAAAGCAAAAATAACACCAACAATAACAAGAACAAAAATAACATCATCATCATCAATACCATGATCATCATCATCAATACCATCATCATCATGTAGTAACTGGTTACATCGATAGGTACAGTTGTGTTGCAATCAACGAAGTTGCTGAAGGTGTTGTTGTAGTTATTGTTATAGTTCTTGTTATCGTTATTATTGTTATAGTTATTGTAGTTGTTGTTGTTGTGTGGAGAAGATGAAACAAATAAAAAATAAAACAAAATAAAACATAAAAAAATAAAAACAGGAACCAACAACAATAACAACAAGTAACCACCACCACCAACAACAATAGCTGTTATTAAAAACTTTATTAGCGTCCATTTAACTCTTGGTCTCCATCTCGCTCGCTCCCTCCTACGCCATTTACCCTTTTCATCCCTCTCTCTTTCTCTCCCTCTCACTCTCCTTCTCACTCTCCCCTCCCTTTCCCTCTCCCTCTCTCTCTCACCTCTATTCTCTCTCTCTCTCTCCCTCTCACCTCTCTCTCTCTCTCACTCATCTCAACTCCTGTCCCTCTCAACAACTACCCACATCCTCCTACAATTTTCTCATTTTTTCCCATACATATTTTGTTGCAATGTTCATGCGTGCGAAACCACAACAACAGCAACAGCAACAGCAACAACAATAACGAAAACGCCAACAGTTGTTGGCAGCTGCTATTTTTAGATGCTCTCAGGACTCAATCTCTTGCTCTACCTCACTTTTTCCCCCTTTCGATTTTCTACCCCTTTATTACTCTTTCACCCCCCCCCGATTTCATCCTTTCTCAGTCGTTTTCTCTCTTTCTCCCTATCACTTCTCTTCATCTCCCTGTCTCTTCTCTTCATCTCCCTCTCTCTGTCGCTCTCGGTATTTCGCCGATCTCACCGCCTTCTTGGTTTAGTGTTCTGTTCCATGGTAAATTTGTTCGCATAAAATGTCAGGGTCGTGGGACGACAATGTATGTATGCTGATGTTATTATTGTTGTTGTTGTAATTGTTTTCATTATTATTGTTTTTCGTAGTTGTTGTTATTGTAATTATTGAAGTTGTTGTAGTTATTGTAGTTGTATTGTAGTTATTGTAGTTTTTGTAGTTAGTTGTAGTTATTGTTATGGTATTTATTATTGTTCTACCGTTTTCAACCCCACTCAATTTCTACAAATTGACCCCAGTTGAGTTCTACGAACACCGGTCGCCCCTCCCCCTCATCATTGGACTATGTGAATTTAAAGAGCTTAATTTTAACACGAAAACAAGGATATTCATAGAGGATCAAATATCTGTTCATACGACGGAGACAGCGACAGAGAGACAGAGAGTGAGAATGGTAGTCTATTCACCTTCTTGTTAGATAAAGAAAATTTCATCAACCTGAAAATAGAATCAATTTTCCACTTATCATATTCAGAAGTCAATCGATTTAATATCTCTATTCTATTCATATTTTTTCGAAAGAGGCTTAAAGATCTAAATAAATAGAGAATATTATAGTGTATTATAATATCCTAGAGTAGCCTATATATAGCTTATAATTATACTACTATCTTCTTATCCTCATATATTCTTGAAAGATTCCTAGTTAATCCTAGTTAATCTCTCAAGATTATATGAATATTTTTACATCAAATTAATGAAATTGTATTCATGTTTCTGTTGGACATTTTTCCTATACACTTATCCTATATAAAAACACACACATATTATTAAAACACATACAAATTATTAAACACACACACATATTTTTAAATACACACACACATACCAACAAAAAACACAAAACGACCCTAACTATTAAAAATAAATTCCTTTAGAAAAATTAATTTTTAG
>CM029562.1:33344167-33366084 GCA_017309665.1 Coelopa frigida
TCCTATTATCATTATGAATGTCTTTGATTATGCTGTCTCGTTCTAATGTGTGTGATTTTCTCTCTCTTTCTAGTGGCGTCTACAAGGTAATCGTTAATGACAATCACATTCACACCTACAACAATAGCGGAATATTTGGTGAATTGGCTCTGCTCTACAATATGCCGAGGTGAGTGATAATAAATACAATAACAGAAAATAGAAAAAACAATATTATTTACCCAAAAAAAAGTAAGAAGTAGAAAAAATATGAAATACAAAAGAATATGAAATACAAAAAAATATGAAGTACAAAAAATAAAAAGTACAAAATAAAAAACAAAAAAAAAAACCTAAGAATATTAGTAATAACAACAACAATCAGAACAGCCACAATAAGAATAACAACAATAAAAAGAACAACAATAAAAAGAACAACAATAATAAGAATAACAATAATTTAATTCCAATAATACGCAACTACCAGCTACGACTATAAATACAATAATAACAATAATATCAAAAACAATAACGACAACAATAACATAATCAATTACAATTGCAATGATTCCAATAATATTAAGGGCAACAAGAACAAGAACAAGAACAACAAGAACAAAATACATACACATACAAGAATAATAGTAACAATAATGAAGAATAACAATACCGTGATATTGCAATCGCTAAATTGAATTTTCACTTGAAGGGCGAAGGCGATGAGATGATGGGCGGGAAGTGGATTATGGGTGGTGGATTGTGGGTGGTGGAGTGTGGGTGGTGGATTGTGGGTGGTGGATTGTGTGGATGATAAGTGGGAGTGAGCTGTGGGTTGTGGTGATTTGTGGGTTGAGCCGTCTGTCCATCCATCCATCCGTCCAATTGTCCGACGCTTGGTTGGTTCATCAGTGGGTCGATTGGTCGATGGGATGCTGTTGCTGCTAATATACCTGAGTGTGTGTGTGTGTTGCGTATTGTTGTTGTTGTCTTGTTATTGCTTTTCGACATGCTGTTATTATTATTGTTGTTATTCGATATGATGTTATTATTGTTGTTGCTGCTGTTCGCTATGCATTCACGTGGAAATCCCTTTGAAGCCTTCATCATCATCGAGTATCGAACCAGGCGTGGTTTGGTGGGCGGGACTCGGGACACGGAGTCGGTTCGTCGAATAATGCGCTTCAATAGCGGCTAAAAATACGACCAGGTCACGCCCCCACCCCCCGCCCCCCACTCGCCACCTGCACGCGTTTATTTCTTTCCCTCGTTCTCTCGAAATCACTCTTGAATTTCATCGGAAAAACTTGTTGAATCCATTGTGGGAGTTTCTTTTTATAAATGCATTGTTTTTTCATTTTTGAATTTACATTGTTTTTTTTTATTTTTTACTGTACATTGTTTTTTTATTTTCGAATTTACATTGTTTTTTGTTTTGTTTTACATTGATTTTTATTTTTACTGTACTTTATTTTTTAATTTACATTGTTCTTTTGGCTTTTACTCATCCTCCATCTGATTGGCTTCGTTTACCACCTCTTCTTTCCTCCAGAGCCGCCACCATTCAGGCCGTTTCTGAGGGCCAACTGTGGGCCATGGATCGCCAGACCTTCCGACGCATCCTGCTCAAGTCGGCGTTCAAGAAGCGAAAAATGTACGAATCGCTGCTGGACAGTGTCCCCATGCTGAAGGCCCTGCAGGTTTGTAATCTTCTCTTGTCCCCATCTTCCCCTCTCTGGCTTCTCCTCTTTCTCTTCTCCTCTTTCTCTTTATCTCTCCCATTTCCTCATGCTCTTCCTCAATTTATCTCAATTTCGACTCTTTCTTTCTTTCCGTTAGAACTACGAGCGCATGAATCTGGCGGATGCCCTGATCACAAAACGCTTCAAGCAGAACGAAAGGATTATCAAGCAGGGTATGTACTAAATTTCATTATATTTATAGATATTATTGTAGTTTATAGATATTATTATAGTAAAAAATTCCAATACTATTAAAAAGAAAAAAATTATTAAAGATTATGAAAAAAATTAAATTTATTTGAATTTTAATTATATTATTGGAAAATTTCAAAATTAAAAAAGTAAAAGAAAACAATTTTTAAAATTATATTAAAACTCTTTGGATATTACAATCATAAAATTTAAATGATAATTCAATTAATAAAAATTTTATTGAAATTAAAAAAAAAAAAATTAAACAATATAATAATGATATTATTTTCACTCATTGATGACTTTTTCACACCATGAGGTTTTTTCCATTAAATTGGGATTTTACTGAATTTTCTTGTTTCAACTCCAACATGTGAAATATTCAAGAAAACTTCCAAAAAATCTTTAAATTAAAATTAAGCGATGAATCCTGCAATATTTCTTAATATATGAAAATATTTGATTCTTCTTAATATTTGAAACCAAAACAATATACAAATGTTTAAATTTCTATCCTCTTATTTATTTATTTAATCAACCTACTTTAAAACGACCTACTTTAAAATATTCTACTGTAATCATCCTACTTTAAAACAATCAATTTGTATACAACCTCCTTTAAGACATCCCCCCACTTTGAAACAAACTCCTTTAAAACAAACTCGTCTAATTCCACCGTGTTGTGTTTGTTTCATTCATTCTCACAGGCGACGTCGCCGACGGCATGTACTTCATCGAGGAGGGCAAGGTGTCGGTGAAGATGGAGCAGGAGGGCGGCGAGGTGGAGATCTCGAAGCTCGGCAAGGGCGCCTACTTCGGCGAGCTGGCCCTCGTCACACACCGGCCACGAGCGGCCTCCGTTTACGCCGAGGGCGACGTGAAAGTTGCATGTAAGTGTTGCCAACCGTTATCCAAAATAGAACGTGAACAATTGTTATCATCACATGAACAACAACAACAACAACAGCAACAACAATTGGTTGCCATTAGCGGCAACTTTTTGAGCCGAGTTTGTTTTTTTTTTTTTTTTTGTTCCTCTTTCATCGATTTCCACTGCTTTGTTAAGAGTTTGTAGTTTGCATCGACAGGTTGCAGCATGTGGATCGTGTGGAACGCGTGGATCGCATTCCATTCCATTTCGTTCCATTGAAATGCAACCGTCGATTGTTTTTTTATTTTCATGTTTCGATTTCGTTTGATTTGATTTGAATTGTTTGTTTTTTCTTCTGAATTCTGCATTTTTGAAAATTTTGCATTTGATTTAGTTTTATTTAGTTTTAATGATACAATTTGAATTCTCTCTTAATATTTTCCATATTTTAAATTTGCTCTATATTTAGTTTCATTTTAGTATTTTTTTTTCGTTATAGATTTTTTTATTTTTATTTTAGATTTTTTTTTTATTTTTAGATATTTTTTTTATTTTTAGATTTTTTTTCTTTACAAATTTTTTTTTTATTTTTAATTCTTTTGTTTTAGTTTTTTTTCTCCTATATGTATTAACATGTTTCCTCTTTTTATTTTCTCTTCTTCTTTCCAATGTGCACACAACCATGCTTCTGATCTAATTCCGAAACGTTCCATCCCATTCCGTTCCATGCCAATCTGTTCCGCGCCATTGTGACGGGTGCTCGGTTCATTTCCCATCGTTCCTGATTTCTCCGTTCCATACACAATCATTATTTCTCACACGTGATTCCCTCTTCTATTTCCAATGTGTTCCCTGTCATTTCCGTTTCCATTTCCGATTTGTTCCATTCCTTTTCCACTTCCAACACGTTCCTATCCAATTCCAATTTGTTCCGATTCTTTTCCATTTTCCTGTTCCTGTTCCAATTTATTTCTGTGCCAATCCCCATTTATTCCAATTCCATTTTCGTTTCTGTCATTTTCCTCTACATTTCCGTCTGACTCTCGTTCCTTTTCCACTGTTCCCCTCCGCCCTCTCCCGTATTTTGCTTTTATGAACAAATAAACAACACCTACAACAACAACAAAAAATGTAATGCACTCGAAAAAAATTAAAAAAAAAATTAAAAAAAATAAAAATATATAATACGCAAAAATATAATACGTAAAAAAAATTCGTTCGAGAAACTCGTTTAGTCTTAGACACCGACTGCTTCGAGCGACTCCTCGGCAAATGCTCGAACATCCTTCGGCGGGCCATTCGCGATTACCGTTATTTGGACGAGGACCTTCGCGTCTATTTCGACGCCATGCAAATGGAATCATAAAACGCTTTCACTGCTTGCAAAACACAAACAAACCAAAAACAATAAAACATTTGTTGGAAAAATTTCACTTCACGAAAATTAATGTTATTCTTCTTTATTTTCGAAAATCATCGATCAAACAAATATATGGTACTAAACAATCGATCAATCAATACTTCAATCGATCAATCAATACTTCAATCGATCAATCAATACTTCAATCGATCAATCAATCAATCAATACTTCAATAAATCAATCAAACAATACTTCAATCAATCACACGGTTTACCAATACGTCTATCAATATATCAAATGAAAAAAATGAACGCCAATCGATTAAATGCCTTAACGATAACTGTCAACGATCTGCAAACCAACGATCATCAATCAATCATGTCATCGAAATATCAAAACTTCAATCAATCGATCCACCATCCATCAATCAATTAATCAATCGATTCATTCTCCAATCAAAACGTCATCCATATCGCAATTGAATCAAACGATGGATCAAACATATTATGTTTTCAACTCGTCGTCAATACGTTGATTCATCCCGCAATTGATCCACCCACAATCCATCAATCCACATACTAATCGAACAATCATTCAATTCACCCATCTATCCATACGCTTATCTATCAATTCACTCATCTATCAATTCGCTGCTCTATCAATTCGCTTCTCTATCAATTCACTCATCTATCAATTCGCTTCTCTATCCATTCACTCATCTATCAATTCACTCATCTATCAATTTCTGAACAACGAATCGTTTTCTATGATCCACGACACATTGGTTGGTTCCCATGTTGTCGACTCCACAATCGCCTGCCATCCATCAATCAATCAATCAATCAACCAACCAATAAATCAATCGATCATTCATTCATCGCCTCATACCGACAAACAATCCACCCACCATCATCCCAGTCCTCCTCACGGACGCATTCGAACGCATCCTCGGCTTCCTGACGGACATCCTCAAGCGCAACATCGATCGCTACGAGGAGGAGTTGACACACATCGCCCGCCAGGGGTCGCACACCTGAGGGCCTCGTCCGCCTCCGCCCCCTTGGCCACGCCCCCTTTCCCCTCCAACAATCCATCAATCCATCCATCCATCCATCATGTTGTTATACGCGTAGTTTGTGAGAAAACTAAACTAATAATAAAAAAAAATCAAACTACAAAAACGCCTTAGAGTATGCAACGAAATTCAGATAGGAACAGAACACGAGACGGAAGTTTAGGTTTAGGTTTCCTCAAATAATTGTGCATCGATTGGCTCCACACATTGCGGCAGACACGCCCACCCCCCATTATCCGCCACGCCCCCCGCCACTCAATTACTCTTACTCAATACTAAATCCCCCAGCAAGCAGAAACCCCGATCTTCCCCGTACGCAAGCAAAAGCAAACCCTAGAAAACCCTCTCGGAGCGCCCGAAAGTATGCAATCGTTTTTCAAATCAATCAATCGAGCGATCTCCTCGGTAAGCTGAAGTAAACAAAGTTTCTTTTGTTTCGTATTTTTTTTATCTCACACTCTCTCTTTCTAATACCTATACAAAGTTAAATATACATATATAGCAAAGTTATATAGAACAAAAAAAAAAGAATCCAAAAAGCCAAGCTTGTAAATGTCCTTAAAACCGCATGCGTAACCGTGGTAAATCGGCTCGTCTTCAAAACGCAAAATTAAAACAACACCAACTACTTACTTAAGTATCAAATTTAAGACCATACTATTTAGAAACCTAAGCCAAAAATGCAGAAAAATCACGCTACGACGTAAATAATCGCATCGAGTTAAAGGTGTCAGCGAGAGCAAATGTCAAAGATATCATCGGCTGTCGATGTCGATGGCAATAGTTTTGTATTTCTTTCGTTCCTGTCAACTTTCACCAAGTTTTTTCATTGACTCTTTCGCATTGAGTTTCCGCACCAAGCACACACACACACACACACACGGGTTCAGGTTAAAGTTTCCACCCACACACACCCACACATATCTACCCACACACACACACACACCCTCCCGGCATGTTGGTTCCACCCACCACAAGTTTCCATCCACCACACTCTCCATCTCTCTCTCTCTCTCTCTTTCTACCTCTATCACACACACACACACAACATTTCACTACCCCATAGCGAAAAAAACTCTTGAAATTTACTCTCTTATTTCTTGTTTCTTCTTGCCTTTTATGTTTATTTTATGTTTAACCATTAGTTAATTATTTTATTCTTTATTTGATGTTATTGAATCTTTAATTTGCGCCCTGCATCAATCTGCATGCTAACAAATTGGACAGAATTGTTATTAACACAATCTATTAATGGTTCAACGACGTCATAGAATCAATCGAATTCAAAACAATCTTTTGCTCTTCTTCGTGTGGTCCGTTTTTCATTGTTCGTTGCATGTTTGTCCAAATGATTGGCGAGATTTTGGTTCGGCGCTTGAACGCATTTCGAACTCGCAACCGCCAGAGCTTCTCTCCTAGCCCAGCGATGAGAGACAGTGAGAGAGAGAGAGAGGTCCATCATCGTCATCTCACTCTCACTCAAATGTAGATGGTTCGAACTGAGTGTGAGAAATTTCTTAAGGTATGCTGGGGCTCGAAGAAATTTCTCTAAAAAATAAAAAAATCGGAGAAGTTTCTCTAAAAAATAGAAATTCGAAGAAGTTTCTCTAAAAAATAAAAACTTGAAGAAGTTTCTCTAAAAAATAAAAAATCGAAAAAGGTTCTCTTAAAAATTAAAAATTTAAGAAGTTTCTCTAAAAAATGGAAACTTGAAGAAGTTTCTTTAAAAAATAAAAAATTAAAGAAATTTCTCTTAAAAATAAAAAATCGAAGAAGTTTCTTTAATAAATAAAAAATCTTAGAATTTTCGCTAAAAAATATAAAATCGAAGAAGTTTCTCTAAAAAATAATATTTCGAAGATGTTTCTCTAAAAAATAAAAAATTTAAGAAATTTCTCTGAAAAAATAGAAATACGAAGAAATTTCTCTTAAAAATAAAAAGTCGAAGAAGTTTCTTTAAAAAATAAAAAAGTCGGAGAAGTTTCTCTAAAAAATCATGATATTCCAACCCATTTCAATTGACCAAAATCCCTAATGGATTTTTCTTTAAGAGCCTTTAAAGACCCCCCAATGGACCAATAGTTTTCGTTTATCACAAAATGAAATATTTTTGTTAATACCATCTCTCTTAAGCTCCACAACAGCCTCCCATTAAATTTTGTGACGTCACTCGAGTCCAGAGAAATTCCTGCATGTTCTCCCCAAACACGTTCTCTTCTCGTTCTACGGATTCCTTCATTCTATATATATATATATACAGATACTCCTGTTTATCTATGTAAATGTGTATGTAAATATATGTTTGTCTTTGTCTATGCTGTAAATATGTTTGGATGTCTTTGTCTATGCTGTAAATATGTTTGTATGTGTTTGTCTATGCTGTAAATACGTTGGTATATGTCTTTCGTGTTTATGTGTGTGTGAAATATCCTATTTTCTATGTGTATAAGATAAAAAAAAAAACAAAATAAAATAAAAAAGAGAAAAAAAGTCTTTCTCTCATGCATGTCTGCGACAGAAAACGCTTCGAGGCATTAACTAACATTCTTTTTTGTTTTTCAATTTTTTCTTTCTTCTTCTTTATCTTTCTCTCTTCCTTTGGATGGACGATGGATTGGATTTTTTTTTTTTTTTGTGTATTTTTTATCGTCCTTTTTGAGAGCAGTCCTGGAGGTCCACGCCTTCGAGCGCCTGCTGGGTCCGTGCATGGAGATCATGAAGCGCAACATTGACGACTACGAGACGCAGTTGATAAAGATCTTCGGCAGCAAAAATAATATCACCGACACGCGATAAAAAGTCTGAGTAACAACAACCAACCGACAAGAAAACAACCAACAAAAACAACCAACAACAAAAACAGATCAACAAATAAACAAACCAACAACAAACAAAAACAAACCAACAAGAAACAAAACAACCAACAACAAAAACAACCAACAACAAAAACAACCAACAACAAAACAAACAAATCAACAAACCAAAACAACAACAACAGCTATAATACTACAAACATCAACAACAACAACAACAACAAGAAGAAGAACTCGACAAACTACTACAACAACTATTATATTAAAATAACTATGTCACAAAATCAATTTAATTAACATATGAAAACAACAACAACAACAAATACGACAAATTACAACAAATACAACAAATTACAAGAAATTACAAAAAAATACAATAAATATATAATAAAATATAACAAGAATAATAACAATAACAAAAACAAACAATAAAAAAAAAGAACAATAAAAAAAAGAACAATAAAAACAAACGAAACAAATATAACCAAAAAGAAAAGTAGCATGCGAGAAAACTATCATGCGAGAGAGAGCGCGACACGCTGAGAGACGACACCAGCAGAGAGTAAACAGAGACACAAACAAACAAAGAGAGAGAGGGACAGCAAGAGCGAGGCTCGAGTCTTCTTGAGGATATTTTGGGAAAGCGGATAAAATATGAGAAATAGAAGAAAAACAAAAAATACTTTACACATGAAATCGAGCTCAAGATTACTGTAAAAAAAAATCTCGCATGCGAGACAGACAGAGAGCGAGAACGAGAACGAAAGAGAGAGAGAGAAATGTGCGAGCACTTGCTGCAGCTATTAATCCATTATGTTAATTAATACTTTAAGCGAGCATGTACATTATTGTTATAATGTCTCTGATTTAATTTTTTTTTTGTTTTATCCCCTCTTAATTAAGTTAAATGTTGAACAAACTTAAAGGATTCGTTATGATAACAAAAAAAAAACACAACTAGAAATAGGATGAAATGAATGAAGAATGAAACAATTGTAGAACAAAATCAAAGTTACCAGAGAAACCTAAATCTAAAGACCAAAATCCTTTATATTATTATTATTATTATTTGCCAAATAATTTAAATTCAAAAATAAAAAAATTAGTAAATTGTTTTTTTTTTTTTTATTAGTTCAATAATAATTAATTAATTATATATATTTTAGTTAACTGTAATTATGAAATTTGTTAATATTTTGCAAAGAAAATATAAGCATAAAGTAAAAAAAAAAAAACAAAAACAAAAACAAGAAAACCCAAATATTTATGATAATAAAAGGAGTATACATAATAAAAATATCAATGAACAGTAATGGAAACACATCAGCGATAGCGTTTATATAGCTTTAGTTATAGATGTATAGATTACAACAACAACAAAAACAACAACTACATCCCCAACACAAAACAATATCAACACAATACAATTGATTGAAAAAAAAAAATAGAAAACTTGAAATAAACCAACTGAGAAAGAGACAGACAGCAATAGGAAGATGTAGAGATGGACAAATAATTTCTTAGACAAACTGATGGACATCCATGATTTAGCACGATTTCTGCAACATAATTGTTATAGTAAATTAAAGTTCTAGTATTATGTTAAATTCCTCACAATCTTTATGACAAATTTTGACCATTTTTTTTTTTTTTTTGTTGCAAGAGCTGCAGCAGGACAGCGGAAAGATTTCGTCGAAAGAAGATAAAAAAGTATGGAAAATTCTTCCTTTGGACGAGAAATTTCTCTTCTGCTTCGAGCTGTTGCTGTCGAGAGATTTTTGAAACAATCCAATGAGAAAAAATTTTTAAAATGTTGAAAGGGATCAACCGTAGCTTGCAAAATAAAACAAACAAAATAAGAGTACACAAAACAAAGATTTGCTTCAATTAAAAATGAGAATAAAATAAAAATGTGAAAATAAAATGTGAGCTGAAATGAGGAGAACATTAAAATCGTAGGCTAGGTGAACATAAAAGGAAAAAAAAAAAAAAAAAACAAAACAATTGAATAAAACGATCATAGAAGTTAAACCGAGGTAAACATAATAGATAGTTGTTTATAGAAGTAACAGAGTATAGTAAATATATGTAAGAGACACCACTATTACTACTACAACTACAACAACTGCTCCGGTCACCTTTCGCGCTCGCCACACGCACCCACACAAACTCAGCTGCATGAAACAATCAATCATCTAAATAATAAACAGATACGGATACGTCGAAACGAAGACAGGTGAGGAGCAGAGAGGAGGAGAGGAGAATGAAGGGAGAGGATATTCTTGGACGATTCCTTTGAGAGTTCAGTCCTTTGAAAGTTGAGTTCTTTGAGAGATCAGTTCTTTGAGAGTTCAATCCTTAGAGAACTCAGTCCTTTGAGAGTTCAATCCTTAGAGAGTTCAATCCTTAGAGAATTCACTCCTATAGAGATAACTTTTCTTGCTTTTAGACTTTACTTCAACAGCCATAGATATATCCGTATTATTTCCAATAAAACCAATCAACGAAATATGAACCACTAGTTATTTCCCAATTATTGGCGAAGAATTCAATATTGAAGCCATCCTTTTTATCCACAAAGCCATTTATTTATACGCCCCCCCCCCAAAAAGTCAGAGCCAATGACAGATATTGAAAGTGAGTGAAAGAGATAGCATAAATAGGAGAAGGAAAAAATAAAAGTACTAGATGTCTATTAGAATTATATGCACAAACAAGCAAAAATAAAACAAAACAAAACAAAAAAACAAAATAGCATTATGAATTTGTATGAAAACTTTTTGAAAATAATCAACATTTGATATTTTTAAAAGCAATGCAACATTTTATCACAAATGACAAGGACAACAACAACAACAACAGATAATATTTAAACATAATAATGCTAATCAGACGAGTTCGATAACACACACCATAATACTATCTTGTTGAATTTTTAATTAAGGACATAAGCAAATAAAACTATTTTCCCCGGTAAATAAGTTTAAGTTTGAACCACTCGATGATTTTAACTCGTGTTTATCCATCGTTGACTTTTTTTTTATGTCTCTTTCTACCATGAATTTGTGCTTCTTTTTCTATAAACTATTTGGAGGTTGGAGCCTTTGTTTCCGGTTTTTATATGTCTATAAGTGGTGTAGAGTTACCTAGTTACGATAAAAAAAAAAATCGAGAAAAAAAAGAAAATGATTAAATTTAAAATCACTTGAAAGCAATACTTGTTAGAAACTTTAAGATTTTGGCTTCTGGGTTCTTCTGAAATGTTTGAAAATGAATTCGATATTTTTTCCTCAAGACTATTGGCTTCGACCGTAGTTTCTGATTCACAACTGCCGCTTTACACGTTTTTTCGACATTTTTCTGAAGCAACAGCCACGCGAGACACGCCTCCAACCGCCGCCCCTCCGACTCCCCCCCCCGGGTCACACTCTCCTCTGAACCAACAACAACTATGAGCTTAATCTATAAAAATCTAAGTCTAAATAATTAACAAAAAAAAAAAAAAAAGAACTAAATTAATTTTAATGAAAAATTAAAACTATGTATTAAATACTAGAAAACTATCGATGGAATTTATTATTTGTGTAACAAGAAAATAAATAAAATATATGTTTTTAAGCAAAATATTAATAAAAAGAAAAAAATAAGATTTGACAGAGATTTTTATAAAATTCACAGAAAACACAAGAAATTCGAGAAATCGGTGTCTAGTCTTTTTTAAGACCTTAAAAATATTAAAAAAGAAATAATACAACAACCAAATAAATGAAATTTCAAAATAAGTGTCATGCAGGGTTAAGGGGGAAAAAAAAAACTTGCACAAAGTTTAGTTTGAAATAGAAGAGTACTGAAAAAGTTTTAAGAGGAGTTATAAAAATGTGAAGATGCTGGACATTTTCTTTAGACGCAACACAAACACACACACACACGCACACCCATACAGAGACTATTAAAACCACAAAACACACACACACACAAGAGCATATAGACGCATACAGGAAAACGCATTAACACACACACACACAACAAATTTATTGGTTGAAATGCAGAGAAAAAATAAATAAATTTCAAAATGTGAAATATGAATATATTATTGTTGTGTTGTATTTATAATTAAAACAAAAACCCAGAGAAAACAAGAGTTAAATAAGATGCTTGAAAAAAGCAAACATTAGTTTAAACTAAAATTAAATTAAGAAGAGCAGAAGAAAATAAAACTAACATGAAAACCAAGTGTGGACACTGCAGAAAGCAACAAAAAGTTATGAAAAATAAAATAAAATAACTATATGAAGCAGCAAAATTTTTAATGTAAGAAATATATTGTTCAATGAAAAATAAAAGCAAATCAATGAATAAGAAATAAAGTTATTAAATTAACATTGAAAAGTTGAGAAGAGATGATTCGTTTCAATAATAACTGATTTTGATTTAGTTGAAATGGCTTTATAATAAATAGTTTTAACTTTATTATGTTGTTCTTAATTTCTGCCATATACATTTAATTGTTTAAGTTGAAAACTTAAAAGCAAAAAAATAAAAAAACGCAGCAGTTTGCAAATAAATTAATAATGAAGATGAAGAAACAAAACCATGTTTGATGTTGAATCAAAATTAACATTAAATTAAACATAAAAATAGCATTAAATAGCAGATGACAAAAATCAGTCGTATTGAGAATGCTGTGGCCCTGAATTCATAAAATAAATGATGAAAACTTTAAAAAAAAAAAATAAACAATGCAACGTGTTTCATTTCAGGGAAAGATTTTATCTTGAAGCGGTAAGTTTTACAATCGAAATTTGATATTTAAAAATAGATTTTTGGAGAAAGGTTTTTATTCCTGTGAGATCCTTCTGCGAAAATGCCTGATGGAAAATTCATTACCCCAGGGAGAAATTCCGAATTGCTTTTCTTAGATAATAGAGAGGTGAACAAAAAAATTGTTGAATTTGTATGTTTATTTTTCTTAAAAACGTGTATTTTTTCTCTTTTTATATTACGATTATTTAGCATATATATGTATGTTGTAGTATGTATGTTTTTTTCTGTAATATATGCAAGTGATGGAGGTGTTTGAGTCGCCCAATATTATTTCGTTTCAAATTGGTTTGTTCGTGCTTCTATTGAAAAGTAAATCGTAATTGGTTTGACGGCGACATGTTCGGGGAAGGGAGGAAGGTGTCCACCTTGCAGCCATGCGACGAGGCACCTCTCTGTTCGTTTTATCGCGTTTTTTTGTTGTTTTCGTTTTTGAGACCTCCACCGAAATGCACTTTACATAATTATTGAAATACAAATTTAGGTTTTGTTTGTTTTTTGCATACTTCAATTTTAAATTTGTTAAATAAAATTTAATTTAAAACTAAGAATCTAACTGTAAAGATCATCGTCACCGTTGTCGCCTGGCGGATTCGCTGGTACATTGGGACCAGATCCTTGTGTGTTGCTGGAACCAGCAGGGAATCTGCAATCATTCAAACATTAGTCACTTTGCAATTACAATGATCAATTTATTTCCTACCTAAAGTTCTGGCCGAAGCCACGCGACTGCTGCAATGTCTGTGCAAACATTTCATATTTTCTGATGTCGTTGTCCGAAACGGAGCGGCGAGCAAACTTCATGGCCTCCTCGAAGTGAGCGCGTGTAATTTCTGGAACTGGATCGTCTTCGTCCATCTAAACGATCAACACGAATAAGCCAAATGTCTGCTAATTAACATTTATGATTAACTTACATCCATAGCCGAGTTCTGGTTCTCAGCGCGGTCCTTCTCGCGACGAATCTCCGCCTCGATGGCCTGTCGGATGGCCAACTTGCAGGCACGCTGGCAAATCTCAGTCAGATCAGCACCAGAGAAACCCTGTGTCACCTTGGCAATGTAGGCAAGATCAACTTCCTTGGCCAATGGCGATTTGCGCAAGTTCGCCTTCAGGATTGCCTCACGCGACTTATCGTCGGGAAGTGGAATATAAATGAGCTGATCCAAGCGACCTGGACGCAGGATGGCTGGATCGATGATGTCGGGACGATTGGTGGCACCAATGATGAACACGTTCTTCTTGGCACCCATGCCGTCCATTTCAGTCAGAATTTGATTAATAACACGATCGGCGGCACCGCCAGCATCACCCACATTTCCGCCACGAGCCTTGGCGATCGAGTCCAACTCGTCGAAGAAGAGCACACAAGGTGCAGCCGAGCGAGCCTTGTCGAAGATATCGCGCACATTGGCCTCGGACTCACCGAACCACATGGTCAACAGTTCGGGGCCCTTGACGGAGATGAAGTTTGCCTGGCACTCGTTGGCAATGGCCTTGGCGAGCAAAGTTTTACCTGTTCAAGATGATAAAATGGCACTCGTTAGAGAAGAAAACCTCTTGGCAACTTGTCCTTGCTGCAATACTTACCACAACCAGGTGGTCCGTAGAACAAGACACCACGGCTTGGCTGCATGCCAAACTTCAAGAACTTGTCGGGATGCTCCACTGGGTACTGCACCAATTCCTGCAACTCCTTTTTCACGTTCTCCAGACCGCCGATGTCGGTCCATGTGGTGTTGGGCACCTCGACCACGGTCTCGCGCAGAGCCGACGGGCTCGACTTGGTCATGGCGTAACGGAAATTCTCCATGGTCACCGCCAACGAAGCGAGCACTTCGGCATCGATCTTATCGTCCTCCAAATCGATCAAGTCCATCTTCTCACGGATCTGTTGAAGGGCAGCCTCTGAGCACAACGAGGCCAAATCGGCACCCACATGACCATGAGACTCGGAGGCAATCTGTTCGAGATCGACATCATCGTGCAACTTCATGTTCTTGGTGTGGATGCGCAACACCTCCAGCCGACCGGTGGCATCGGGAATACCAATATCGATTTCACGATCGAAACGTCCGAATCGACGCAGGGCAGGATCGATGGAATTGGGCCTGTTGGTGGCGGCCATAACAATCAGATGTGAGCTCTTCTTCATGCCATCCATCAAGGTCAGCAGCTGCGACACAATACGACGCTCGACCTCACCGTGGGTCTTGTCACGCTTGGGTGCAATCGCATCGATTTCGTCGATGAAAATGATTGCAGGCGAATTCTTTTCGGCCTCCTCGAAAGCCTTGCGCAAATTCGATTCGGATTCACCAGCTAATTTTGACATAATTTCGGGACCGTTGATGAGGAAGAAGAAAGCGCCCGTCTCGTTGGCCACGGCTCTGGCGATGAGCGTTTTGCCCGTGCCGGGAGGACCGTACATGAGGATGCCACGCGGTGGCTTCACACCGATGGCCTTGAAGAGCGAGGGATGACGCAAGGGCAGCTCGACCATCTCCTTGATTTGGGCTAGTTGTTTCCGGCAACCGCCAATGTCATCATAGCCGACGGCATTCAATGACTCCTCCTCCTCCTGCAAAGAGTCAGCGAATGAGTAAATGTCTTTCCTACTGGACCACATTTCCTGCATAGTTGTGGCACTAAACTTACCTCACGCTTGATCGGATCACCGTCACAGAAGATGACCGTCTCGGGCGCCACAATACAATAGGGTTCGGGGTCGGTCAACACGACCTTGAACTCAATCGGACGCAAGGCGGCGCGCACAATGAAGTTGTCGCCCATGTGAATGGGACGATAGGCCTCGAGGAAGTACGGCTTCAAGTAGATCTCGAAGAGATTGCCCGTGATACCTTCGGTGGTATCATCGATGGGCAGAATGCGTACGCGCTTGCCGTACTTCACGTCAGTGCAGGATTGAATGGAAACCACATCGGACAAGTGGACGCACAAGTTGTTGCGCACCACTCGATTCATGCGAATCTTCTCGTCGGGACAATTGTCGTCCGACAGGACAATGCACACCGTCTCCTTGCGGCGCTTGCCCTTCAGGATGACGGTGTCACCGCGGAACAATTGCAGTTCGTCCATCTTCGCCTAATGAAAAAAAAAAATAAGCGAAAAGACAATGTTAAAGAAAAATCGAATTTAACATTTGGGAAAACACAGTTTAAAATAAAAAGATTATGATTCAAATATAAAGATTATCACGAAATTGATAGATAAGAAGAGTCGAAAGCAAAAGCGCAATAAGAACGGATCGATGTTTGTTTAAAAATCGAAGTACGAAAACAAGTTTCTGAACTCGTGTGATAAACAAAAGAGAGCCAAAAAAATGGGGTCAACAAACACACAGTTTTTTATTGCATGAAACAGACATATCTATACTAAGCGAAAGTTAATGATTCAAACGAACCTGCGAGAGCGAAACCACAGAGTTGTCATCGTTGATGGCCTCTTCGACGATCAGACGATTTGGACGATCCTTGCGCTTGAGGATTGCGGTAGAGAGATCATCACTGAAACAGAGAAACAAAATCAAATTAAATATATACATTTAAAACTCAATTAAATTCATTTAGGGGAGATAATTTAGAGAAGGCCTTGAGTACGCTGAGGCGTACCGCTTTTCCACCGAGCCAGATTCTGTGCTCTTTTTGCCCGACGACACAGGAGCACCCAAATCTTTGGGAATATACACTGTGGGCTTCTTCAGCAGCTGCTGATCCTGACGGTACTTGTGGACGTAACTCGTCACAAAGTCCGGGTCATTGGCATTGGCCTGATCCTGATCGTCCTGGCCCATCAAGTCGTCATCGTAGACGTTGTTCTCGTCATTGTGATCGGGGTCGAGGTCCTCGGGCCACTGGAAGGGCACGTAGAGACGACGTCCACCTGGCCCAGAGCCGCCGTCAGCCCCACCACCACCTCCTCCGCTGCCGCTGTTGCCACTGCCGCTCGCCATTTTATATTTTTGTAGTCGCTGCTGCTTTAACAATTCTTCTTCCTCTTTGTTTGCTTCGCGGGTTCGTTGCTCGAGACGAGAGACACAAAAGCAAGCCAAAGGAATTGTATGATATTTTTGTGATGAAGTGGTGGAAAATGTGTACAAAAAAAAAATTGATTTGAATTTGAGGGAAATTTCAAACGAATTGTGAGACGAAAAGAAATTCAATTTTTTTGAAAATTCTCATTGAGCGTGAAGTGTGTATTTGAATTGTGAAAACATCAACAAGGTTAGAAATCTATTGTCTCCCATGGATGTCGTTCTGTCTGTCTGTCTGTTTATCTGACGGTCGTAAGAGCAATTATGTACAAAGATAATTAGGCATCCCGGAGTGGCTGCCATTTTCTGGCCTCATTTCCTGAATGAGCAGTGTTCGACTTGTGGAAATTTGACGTGGTCACAGAATGAATCCACGTCACTCTAACTTCCAGCGCATTCCACATGCAGCTAGCGATTCTCCTCCGGAGTTTTTCGCAACAAGCAAGAGCAAGCAATCGTCGAAGTCTCGCCGAGCGAGTGAATGACAAGCGAAATTTGAAGGTGGCAGCGGCGCTCGCTGCAGTGCTTGTCGGCTTTTTCCCCCGATTGTTCAATGATTCTATTTCTTTTCTTTTGCACCAACACTCACCCTTTCGAATCGGCCATTTCTTGTTTGTTCAACACACAAATATCACACTTGGGAAAATTGCAAAGATTGCGGATTAGAACTTTATTAATAATAATAATTCTATAATAAATCTGTAGATAATTTTTCCGCAACACAACGTTCAGTTTCAATGAACGCACGAACAGACGAAGCACAAAATTTTCCCCTTCTTGTAGCCGACGGTCGGTCACTGTCGTTTGGCGGTGAGTCAATGGTGAGTGCGCGCAGGGCAGCCAACTGTGAGATGGCGAATTTGCGAGCAAATTTTTGTAATGTCATTGTTGAGGTGTGGTGAATAAGCGGGGAGCAGAGTTGCCGAAGTCACAACAATCGAAGTGTTTCCACTTCACTTTTGATTAAAACACTCCGTCAATCCAGTTTTTTTGGAAAACAATTAATTGTTTTGCAGCAAAGTTACTGAATGCGATACATTAAGTCACTCTACTTTTCAGAAAATACTTCACTTTGCTGGGGGCGGAAGCAAAATGTACATTGTATATATATTTTTACTCATCTATTTTATCACTTTGATCACATTTTATCACTACACTTTTACACTACTTTCGGCGCGGGATCCCTGGAGCGGAATATCAGATACTGATTGCATACTTTCAGGAGTACCACACAGGGTGCACGCGAGAATGAGAGAAAAAAAAACGAATTTTTCGACATCGTGATTTAGGAAATTACACAGGAAAAAAATCAAGTACTAAAACCAATTCGTGCCTTATTTCGAGCCGATCCTCGAACCACTCTCTCGAATTTCCCCATGAAAGTCCCAAAAGTCGGCGAAAAATTTCCCTAAATCTCCTTCAGGACGCGATTGCGCGAGGGAAATTTATTTCGTTTTTTGTTTTGTTTTATTTGCCGCCGTATAAAATTCATGTGAGTTGATTGATGATGATGATGTGTTGAATTTGCAATAAATTTCTGGTTAAACTAGCATTTAATCCCATTGGCCACTTCGTCCACTTCGAGGTCAATAAGCGTCGACAAAATCATTGCATTAAAATCAAGAAGAGAAAAAAAAATTCCCGCGAAAATTAAGTGAGTGAGAAAGAGACGAATTTGGAGTTGCCAACTCATTCATGGTGCCGCCGCCGCAACTGTGAAGGGAGCCTGCAAAATTGTAAAATTACAAAATTTCGTTCGCTTCGCTTTTTGTAAGATTTGCAATAATTTCGATCATCGATTTCGAACGTTGATTTTCAGACGATTTCAGATGATTTCAGAAGATTTCACAACAATTCGATTCGAGCGCAATTTGTCGGTGAAATAAATTAATCTGTTCCGCATTCGAGCTTCTGGAAACCCTCAGAAGTTACTGAAAGAAAAATCAGAGGTCTCTGCAAAGTCTCTGATTTTAAACCGAGGTCATGGTAAAACTCTATTTAACTCTATTTAAGAAGGAAGTTTTATCAAAATAAAACTCTTTTAATACTTTTTTTTAATACATACTATATTAATTTTAATTTTTAGACAAAGTTTAATGAAGCCAAAGTTTAATGAAGTCAAAGTTAAAGCCCTCGATGTAAAGTTCGACCTCGTGTCAAAGTTTAGGTCATAAAAATAAAAACAAAGAAACAATTTATCAGAGCTTGGGGTTTTTTTCTGGTTTAAATAAATTGTTATACAAAAATAATGACCACAGCTAAAATAGTGACAACAACAACAATAGTAACTACAACAACAATATTGAGTACAACAACAATAGTAACTACAACAACATTAGTTACTACGACAACAATAGTGACTACAACAACAATAGTGACAACAACAAAAATAGTTACTACAAAAACAATAGTGAGCCAAAAAAAAGTGACCAAAACAACATTAACAAAAGCATGAAAATGTCGTTAAAAATTCACGCATTAAAATGAAATAAAACAACGAGACGAACGCGAGCCGAACCAGTTGCGCATGCGTCGCCACGGCAGCAGCGACGACGGCGTCGACGTCGACGTTGGTGGTTGATGATGGTGATGATGGACAAAGGGCAGGGAAGGGGGGGCGTGAGTTGAGGGCGGAGTCGGGTGTGTGTGGGTCAAAGTTATTCATGGGCAATTGAGAAAAATTGGGGAAAAAAAGGAAAAACTCGATCGATACCGGGTACAAAAAAAAAACACAATAATAACAAAAACAACAATAATAACCAAAACAATAATAACAAACAATATAATAACAAAAACAACAATAATAACAAAAACAACAATAATAACAAAAACAACAATAATAACAAAAACAACAATAATAACAAAAACAACAATAATAACAAAAAACAAAAACAAAACAAAAAAAATAACAATGACAACGAAAAAACAAAAACAAAACAAAAAAATAACAATGACAACAACAAAAGCACCGTAGGAATGCAATAAAAACACCTACAAAAAAAAACGAAAAAAACATTAAAGAAAAAAACAATATCGAAGCGATGACAAAATTCCCTCTTCTCACCTGTGGATAGGTTTGTTGTTGTTGTCAGTCATGCTTGTTGTAATTTTTGTTTGTTGTTGTTTTTGAGATTTGGTTTTTGTTGTTGTAATTGTTGATGTTGTTGTTGTAATTTCTGATGTTGTTGTTGTTATACTGTTGTGCAGTAGGCCAATAAAAAAATAAATAAAGGGCCTTTAAAGTCGGCCGCAGGAAAACATTAATTAACACGAGCTCGATTTGTCTGTCCATCTGTCTGTCTCTTCATCCATCTCTCTGTCCATCCAACTGTCTGTTCATCCAACTGTCTGTCCGTCCATCCGTCTGTCCATCCCTCATTTTGTCCATCATCATTAAAAGTAACCGAAAAATTATGTAACGTGTGGTAGAGCGACAACAACAACAACAACAACAACAACAACAACAACAACAACAAAAATAACAACAACCAAGTCCAAGTCACATTTTTCACATTTTTCTGACGCGAAAAGAAGAAGCCGCCAATAAGAAGAAGAAGATGATGATGATGATGATGAAGACACAAATGCATCTTTCAATAACAAAAATGTTGATTTTAAGGTTTCTCATTGAGTAAGCCATGGCCGGATGGTAAGAAAGGGACAGCACGAGAGGAGAATGGGATGGAGAATGGGTTTGAGGGAGCCTCACGTGAGGAGCCTTCGTGGGGAGGATTTGATTTGATTGAGCTTTTTCTTAATGAAGTGTGGAGCGTTTGTGGAGCAGCACAACAAAAAAAACAACAAGAACAAAAAAAGCAAAAATAACAAAATAAGCAACAATAACAAAAAACAAAATAACAAAAAAGCAAAATAACAAAAAATAACAACAATGTTTACTCATTAGCTGATGTTTTTAAGTCCGACGTATTTAAGCCGATGTATTAAAGCTGATGTTGTTGTTTTTTGTTGTTGTTGTCGCTGGTTAATTTTTTGGGTCCTCCTGAGGCTATTTTTTGGAGGTTTTTTTGGTTATTATTATGATTATGATTATCTTCTATCATCAATATAAATTATGAAGACAAAAAAAAAACAACAAAAATAAATTTGAACTCTAAAAATGATTCGATGATTAATTGAAAAGTTTTTTCGCATGGAAAACGAACATAAAATAAGCCGACAAAATAATAATTTTCGACAAAGTAATCGTTTCTGAGAAAAGTAGTCGTGTCATGTGAGTAACCGCATTTATGCAACACATGGACCAGATATTTATAATTTTTTTTTATTTTTTGTTTATTTTGCCAATGATTAATTTTTGACCTATGATGAATTTTTGACCAATGATTAATTTTTGACCAATGATTAATTTTTGACCTATGATGAATTTTTGCCCAATGATGAATTTTTGCCCAATGAAATGATTTTGTCAATTAATGATTTCAGAGGAATTCAGTTGAAAAATGAAACCGAGAAGAGTAATCGCTCTATCGTGTGGGTAACCGCACTTAGGTAACGAACAACGAATCGAGTTCGAATAATATAACTTTGTGAATTCAAATTCATAATAATTCATTACAAATTACAAATCTAAAATTTAAAAAAATAAAATAAAAAAATTTTAAACTTAAAAAGAAATTCATACTTCAAAAAGTTTGTAGTTAAAAAAAATTATAAAAATAAAAAGAAATTCAAACTTAAAAGTTTGTACTTACAAAAAATTTGTAAATCTAAAAAATTAAAAAAAAACAAACTAAAAAAAAAATTCATAATTAAAAAAGAAGCAAACTAAAAAAATGCTGATTTAAAAAAATTATGAAATAATAAAAACAATCTTAAAATAGTATGAGTCTTCCCAAAATTTCAAATTTAAAAAACAATTTGAAAAAAAAGTAAATGACGAAATTAATAAAAACATAATTTCAAATATGAAATTGAAAACTCTCTAAACAAATTAAATTTCTAATAAAAAATCCATCAAAAATTCCAGAGACAAATTATTAAATTCCGTGACA